>JAQQAC010026012.1:2749101-2974301 GCA_029783875.1 Phataginus tricuspis
CAGCAGGGGGACCCCACCCAACACGTAGCCTCCCCGGAGGGGCACCTGCCAACCCAGACAACCACTGGAGGCAAAATGGGCTGCCTGTCTTGTTGGCACGTGGAAGCGTAATTCCCACAGTTGAGCCATGGGAACTAAGGGAGAACCTGGGCAATAAGATGTTAATGTCACTGCCCCTTCATTCTACTTGGGGACCCCTCGGCCTCTTCTACGGTCACTCCCCACTCTTAAGAATTCAACGTCAGGAATGTGAATTGGCGCAGCTGTCATGGAAGACAGTGGAGGAACCTACGGCAGTTCCTCAAAAAAATTAAAAATATACTTGCCATATGATTTGGCAATCCCACTTCTGTGTATATATCTGAGAGAAATAAATCACTATCTTGAGGAGATATCTGCAACCCCGCGTCCAACTGCAGCATTATTTGTGATGGCCAAGACCTGGAAACCCCTAAATGTCCATTGTCAGTGGACGAATGGATGAAGCAGCTGAGGTATACATATCCACCATGGAATATTATTCAGCTGCAAAAGAAGGAGGAAATCCTGCCATATGCGACAAGATGTTTGAAACTTGAGAGTATTATGCTAAGCGAAATAATTCAGCCACAGAAAGACACATACCTACAGATCTCAGTTACGTGTGGAATCTAAAAAACCTGAACTCATGGGAACAGAGCAGATCGGTTGTTTGCAGGGATGAGGGGGTGGGAGTAGTGGAGAGATGTTGGTCAAAGGGTACGAACTTCCAGTGACACGATAAATGAGTTCTGGGGGGCTGATAAACAGCTATGTAACTATAGTTAACAATAGTATTGCGTATTTGAAAGTTGCTATGAGAGTGAATTTTAAATGGCCTCACTGTTTTAAAAAAGGTCAGTATGTGAGGTGATGGGAGGACTCCTATTGTAGTGATCATTTTGCTATGTTTATGTGTATCAAATCATCACGTTGTACACCTTAAGCTTACACAATGTTATATGTAATTATATCTCAAGAAAGCTAGGAAGAAAAAGCATTCAGCACCTTCCTGTTTTCTGAGGCACATCAGGCCCACGTTCCTCCTCAACACATTGGCTTTCCCTCTTGGGACAGCACTTTGTGCCTTGAAGCCCTCCACTCATGACTCCTCTCTTTCCATCCTCACTCAATACCCCCTGTCCAAGTCCTCTCTCCTCAGTGCCTGCTTTTCACATGAATTTCTTTGAGAGCTGGAGTCTTGAACCTTTTATCTTTGTGTTCCCTACATAATATGGCGCCTGGACTTAGAAGATACCTAATAAGTGTGTCCGTTAAATTTGACTTTATTGAAGATACATTGCTGTCCCATCCCCAGCTTTCATCTCTTCACTCATTCCTTCTGAGAGACAGAAGACAACTGGCCGCAGAGCCACGACACTCCTACAAGCTGGGAACCCTCGGGCAGGTCACTTCAGAATGTTTTCTGGTTGCAACACGAGAATTGTAGCAGGTTCAGTTTTATGTCTCACAGTACTGCTAGGATTAAGTGAGAGAATGTGACGGAAAGAGTTTTATGAATTAGAAAATACTACATATTTAGAGTACTTCTCATGATAAAATCTGTTTAAATTAATGACTGACAATCACTTAAAACTACTTTTCTCAGAGAACCTGCATACTTGCATTATGAGAGAGGACGTCATTTTAAAAATCTAATTCTGTTCAGTGAGGAATTATTCAATGTCTATTATGTGTCATGTGATTTCATATACATTGTGGAGGTTTCAAAAGAGGCATGAGAAATGATTGCTTTCTGAGAAATTATGATATAATTAGAAGGCACGCCTGGCTGATAAGTTGTTTTATACCTGGGGTTTAATACCTGGTTCAAAGATTTTGGAACTAGACTTCCCAGAGCAGAGCAGTTTAAAATTTAAAAGAAAACAAATTGGGAGACCAACATAGAGTTGCCAATTTTTAACTCTCATCCATTCAACAGTTTTAAATTATATTTGGAATTTGTACATAAAACTATGGAAAACTATAACATTAATAAAAATCTATGCAAAGTTAAAACTTGACTCATTTGAGCTTTATGAAAAATACAACAAGTTGCCCTGATCTTTCTTATTTTACTTTGAGCTACGCTGTGATTTGTTATGGACCAGGAACCACCAGAGAGCAGCCAGACCAAGAGCAAGAGTTGCCTTCTTGCTCGGATGCTAATTGTTTTTCATTAAGTGGGTATTAGATTTTGCATAAGGCTCAGAACATCTCTAGGCTCCATTCCTCTTTGCAAAGCAGAGTGGTGAACTAGAATCTGTGCTGTGCTAGTGGCCATGGGAGCTGATAGCCACACATGGCCATTTAAATTTAAAATAATTTATATTAAATAAAATTAAAATTTAATGCCTTAGTGGCACTAGCCACATTTCCAATGCCCACTAGTCACTTGTGGCTAATGGCAAATCATATCGGATAATGCACATTTAGACCATATCCAGCATTGCAGAAAGTTCCATGGATAGTGCCAGACTAGGTGACCCCTAAAGTTTTAATTTCAAAATTCCATATTTTTGTAGTTGCAACAAGGACTTGCTTAGCTTCTGAGGCACAGTGCGGCCCACCTCCTAGTGAAGTTTTTTAATTGTTTCTTAATTCCAGATGGTGATGATAATTCTGATTTAATTCTAATGGATGGCGAGGACACCACTTACTACCTACAAAATACAATTTCACTGTAAATGCAATGTAGTTCTGTTAAAACAGACTCTCATGTTCAACATTCTGTATCTGATTCTCCTCTATTTGAATATCCACTTTTTCTAATCCATACCAGGTATTTATTTCTTTCTCTTTTTTTTCCTTTTTTTTTTTATGGTCTGAGATTAATCTCTCTTAACATTTTCACAATCTTATGGGAAAAACTAATCTAAATGATAAGTAGGTTCTTTTTGCTTCTTCAATCTACCATAAAATTGCCAATGTGTTGCTAAAACCACTATTTTTATAGAACTTGTGTAAACACTGTTTTGGACTCCATCTGTTGAATCAGTCCCAGCAGCTAAGTATTGTTGCGAGATGTGCCATCTTCAGGGATGTAGATGGGGCACAAACTGAGATGGCTTGGCAACATGCAGGGCCACGTAAATTAAGCCATTATTGCTGCCATATAAGGAAAGCCCCAGTGTAATTTCAGCTCCATGAAAAGTTGAAGATGGGGAAAAGTACCCAGCACTTGCTTTCTGAATCTGAAAACAAAATCATAAAAATGTTAAAGTGATGTACAAATTTCCAAATATTAAAAAAAAATGATATGAGAAAGGGAGAAATAAAGAGAAGTCAGTGGTGCTAACTGTGACTTAAACTCTATTGCCCAAATAAATGCCTCTGGACATCAACACCTTTCTACTCAGTATCTTTCTTAAACTTTATCTTTCTTTGAGCAAGCAAGTTACGGAGCCAATGCACTTCTTTTGCACCTTGAAGTAAATATAATAAAACAAGAAAAACCTGAATATGCATGGTTATTATAAATAGGTAGCAGTATTGGCCAACAGAAATGGCAAGAATGTCCTGCAAAGTCCAGTGACACAACCCATCCCAGCTTCACAGACTCGCACACTCTGACCTCCAAGCCTGCTCAGGCTCTGCTTTCTGTCAGTCAGGTGTTGTGCATATCACTATATAGCCCATGTGCTGTACTTAGAGCAGAGAAACTCCGCCCCTGGAATGGCCTTGTGTCAACATTTTTATTGCACATTCCCATTTTCTGATCATTAAAAAGCTTTCGGCGCAGAAGTGACTTTTTGAGCATTCAGACTTTGAAAGGATTCATTTAATGGCTTAAAAATAACACTTGGGCCACACCCATAATTTAAAATGTTCTAGCTGGCTTTGTGGCCTGGGTTTTTTCAAAATGCGTAAACTTAAAATATGAAGCTTGGAGCAGTTCCAAAGATTGGTTTTTTTGCACTTGGTGAGCTGGAATGAGGCTCCTTAATGGTAAGTTTTACTTACAGAAATGAAATTGTAGAATCAATTCAGTTGGAATGCTGTCTAGCTTCAGCTGGAAAAAGGGGTCTCTCAATAATATTCTCACAGGGTTATGATGGAGGAAGGTTTGGGCCTAGGACAGCCACATAATTTCGGGGGCCCAGTGCAAAGTGAAAATTAGGGCCCTGTTAAAATATTATTAAGAATTTCAAGATGGTGATAGCCGGGCATCAGGCCAAGAGCAGGGCCCTTCTATGCACAGGGCCTGGCGCTACTGCATGGGCTGCATTTCCGCGAAGCTGGGCCTAACTAGGTCTGCTCTTTCTTTTTTTCTTCCTTCCACCCTTCCTTTCTCTCTCTCTTCTCTTTGTCTTTCATGTTCTCAGGGTATACTAAAGCTTTTGCTCTTTCAAAAGCACTTCTAATGGGCATTATTGGCTCCAGTATAATTTACACATGACCACTGGTACTTTCCTAGGTCGTGTCTTCATTCTCTCAGGAAATATGGGTATTCCCAACTTTCTTTCGAAAAGCTGTTTAGTGACAAGAATTAAAACACTTAAGAGAAGGTGGTTTCTAAAGCTAGTAGAATGTTTTAATTTCTATTTTCAAATGTGATCTTCAAAACAAGCCTACAAGGACTAAAATAAACCCATATTTCTGACTGAGGAATTGAGACTGCACTGTAAGATCGATTTGCATTTTGGGGTCTTTCGTGGTAAACCAGGATCTGAACTCACTCCCTTGACAATTTCATCCTATTTTGAGTGGATATCACAAAGCTTAAGCATCAAAAGGGAGGAAACCTTGGACCATGAAAAAATGGAAAAACTATTGATTAATTTTTCATGATGCTGGGATTGGACAAAACTAACTCCCTGCAAAGACTTTCAAAGACCATGATTTTAGGAAGCTTGTTCTGCCTTAGGGGACCAGTCCTGCGGTCTGGCTGAATCTATGTGATAGGAGGTTGTGCTGTAATTGGGCTTGTTTACAACTTGGTAGACAAGAGAGGTGGCAGGGGCTAGCCCTGGACTACTACTGAATATGAAGAAAAACTTCAGGGAAGACTAGATAATAGAGATTTGAGGTTTGAGGCTCCTATTTGTTTATTGAAATATCGTGGGTCCTTCATTTCTCAGTGCATTCCATGGGTGGTTAAAAATGTGTTACTAAAAAAAAAAAGTTCTTTTTGGTCAATTAAGTTTAGGGAAACAGTGACTTTGACAAAGTTAAATAGCTTCCTAACTGCAGGACATCTCAAACCTTTAATGAGCCACTGTGATTTGTGACTCTTCAAGAGAGAATGCAGTTTTCCAAACTTACTTGACCACAGAACATCTTACTTCCTTTTTTTTTTTTTGGTGAAAGAATTTCAAGGCGCTCGTGCTCTACAGGCATACTATGAGAAGCGAGGCCAACATTACTGATGATCGTGCTGCCATGGGGTTGAATTGTGGCCCTCAAAAACCTGCAACTTCCTTACTTGGAATAAGGGTCTAAATATAGATGTGATTAAGGTAAGGATCTCAAAGTGAGATCATCCTGGACTTAGGGTGGGCCTGAAATGCAATGAGAATGGTGTTCATAAAACAAAGGAGAAGGAGGTTAGAGAGTCAGAGACACTGGGAGGAAGGCCACATGAAGGCAGAGGTAGAGACTGCAGTCATGTCACCGTGAGCCAAGGATGCAAGGAACCAGCAGAAGCTGGAAGAGGCAAGGGAGAGTCTCCATTAGGGCCTGTGGACTTGTAGCTTCCAGAACTGGTTCTTACTACAGCCCTAAGAAACTAATACAAGTCCCACCAGTAGAACAGACCACATGTGCCCTCCATCCGGGTACGTGGGGATGTGAGTGGTCTGAAAGACTTGGAATGGAAGCCTATTGTTAGGCAAACCAGAGCTCGGCTGTCCTTGCTGGGACCACTCTGGGGGAATGGGAAGTTGCTCATGAAAGGGTTAACTTAAGTCTTAGGTAAGTTGAAATGAATGAACCCTACAGAGAAGGCCAAAGCCATCAGAAGTCCAATAGCTGAGGAAAGGGAAATGACATGATGGGACAAAGAGTCATTGGTAGGGCTCCCAACAATGTCACTCCTGCCTGAAGGGGATTCTCCCACGGGGCTCCAAGTTGCCTGTGGGGTGAGAACCCTGAATCTCCCAACTGTCTGGCCCCTGCCACCTGACTCTCACATAAGACTGGGAAAATTTCCAAACCTGCTTTGCTTTGTTTCTGACCCTCAAAGCATGTTCGTGGTTTTTTTTTTTTTTTTTTTTTTTTTGCTCTTAGTTGAAGAGGGCATTTCTTTTCTTTGTCTTTCTGCAGCCTTTCCCCCACATTGTTGCCTTAGTCATTTATTTCTGACCTATAATTGGGCAGCACCATAAGGGCCTTCTTCGGCTCGGAGCAAGGAGGAGTTTTGTTAAATAAGGTAAACTAGTCTCTAATTACTTGTGTGCTCATTGTGTTTTAGCAGAAGTGGCTAAAAAGTGCACGAAGCCTTCGCTCCCAGGCTTCCACTCTGGAGGTGTGGGGGTCATGGCTGCGGGGGGGCCCTTGAGTCACACTGGGTTCTGGGACGGCTCTCAGCACAAACTAATGCAAGCGGCAGGCTGCGACTCACGCGCTCCTGGCCCTCCCATTCCAGGACTCGGGGTCGTGAGTCTAACTGGATCCACCCTGCACAGAAGGTGATTAGGGAGGCAGAAACACTCTCATCTGACTGCTTTCGGCACTTGCTTAACGCTCGCCTTCGAACAGCCTGTCTGGAGGCCCCTTCCTCTGTCGCACCAGTAGGGGGCATCTTGGCAGGGACTGAAGCGGGGCTGAGGAGCGGTTCTGGACTCCTGCTTGCCTGGCCTGTCCTCTGCCCCTCCTGACAAGAAAAAAAAAACTGAAAAGGAGGCGGGTACTGAGCCAACTTCCTGGTGCCACTGCAAAGAGCAATCCGGCTGGTAGTGGAGAAGTGATTAAGGGGTGGTGAAAGGGGTACTAGGAGAAATTTCCCCCCTGTGACTGGTGCATAAATTTTGGAAACCTTGGTGATCACCCCTATTAAAAAGGCAAATATATGGGACACAAAGAGGTTATTTCAAGTTCATCCTGAGACCCGGCGCAGTACTGGAAAACAAACTGACTCCCGATTCCTGTTGTACAGCGCCACTCCCGGATGAACCCAGTCGCACCTGGCCTGTCACCACACTCATAAATACAAGCATATGAATTCGCTTCCAGAATTCCTTTGCCTGCGCCTCCTCCTTTAACTAAATGTCCCCCCCAAACTGAAGTGCAGGAGCTAATACGTCAGCAGGGAAAGCCTCCGGGGGCTTTGGGCAAGAAAGCAATGCAGCCATAATGCTTCCCAGGTAAAAAAGACCAGAGAAACATCTGGGAAAAAATACTAGAGTGCATCATTAAGGTAACGACCCCCAGAAAGGTCTCAGCCTAAGATTCTGAGAGATCCTCTTTTCTGTATCTGCTGTATAACCCCTAAAAAGCAAAGCAGGCCTCTTCGCCCCGGCGTCTACCCCCAGCCATGTGTAACTTCTAACCCTCTGAGTCATTAAGAAAGACGACTGCTTTATAAATCATTCCAGGGTCACTTTCCCATTTTTAATATTGATTTGCTTCTAACATGCAAGTATCATAGACTTTGATTTAAGATTGAATAATTAGCTAGCAGCCCAATCTGAAAACAGATATCCTTTAAGACGCAGTTCTTGTCTTTGTTAAGTGGCCAGGAAAACCTGCTCTGGGCTGTTTTTAAGCAGCACAACCTCTCTTTAAGAGGTTCAAAACACATCCTTCGCCCTCCTCAGTCAGCGCTTGTTAAAACCCTGCCACAATGAAACTGCTCGTATTTAGATCAAACATCCAAGTAAAAATCTGAAGGAATGGAGGCTAATTCGAGAATGTAAGATCCATTAAACTATGCAAGTATGCATGAACTGGAAAAAGTGGATCCCATACACAGCGCCATAGCCCTTAGCTGTTAGCAGGTGTGAGTCAGTCAGTTGTACAATTCATTTGTCTACCTAATTGCACTGAAGATAGGCTTTTACTTTGCCTATAACATCTCTAATGAGTAGGTTTTCAGTTCGATCTAACTAATTAATTCTTGTTAACTTCCTTTGCATTGCTGTTCTTTTAATTTAACCAGAGACAGCCCAGAGATGCTACTAGTGTTTAGTCTCGACTAGATTACCCCTATTCATTAAGGGCTCTAATTGTTGGTCATACCCTTCCAAGTGGTCATTACAACCTCTGGCTTGCATATTGAGTAACAGCAATTTCCTGACTCCAACAGACTCTGTGTGAAGGAGGAGAAAATGCTAATAAAGAAAGAATAAATGATTCTCAACTCCATTCAGGGCTGTGTAGATTTCTTTTGCAGCAGAAATTGTACCGAGGTGGTAAAACGGGCTTCTTGCAGGCCCCCTACCTCCACCCTGAGCGAAAACAATAAGAACCAAGTGAAGCATTCGCTGCTACTGTGATTACAGCATCCGTAAAAGTGATTATATGGCTGCTGTGATCAACTTCAATGAAAGCTGCCTGTTAGAGCTTCAATAATTACTCATTTCTGTTAACAGCTTGCTTTCAGTTTAGCACTTTGAGGCCAACGGGGGGAAAGAAAATAGGGGCATTTTAATAAAAGATGCCACTCACGTGACATTTTTTGGGGGGTAAGTGCTTGTGTGTGGGCAAAAAAAAAAAATACACATGTAAGTTTTTTGTCCCTTTCTCAATAGCAGCCCCCCTTTCATTTTAAGCTTAGATTCTATTTAACCAGCAAAAGCACAAGTTCATACAGGGTTCAATCATGTACTGAATGTTTACTGAAGGAGACACAATAGTTTAAATAAAGTGGTGGTTTTAAATATTTTACCCATTTCTTTAAACAAATTGCCAATCCCTAAAGTCTGTGCTAAACACATTTCAAAAGCAAAACACCACAAGGATCTTTCAATAAAACCTCTACATTGAGTGTTTCATCTACTCTCCTACATGCCTCCCTCCTCCCTTGCTTTGGGTGCAATTTATTATTTATTTTCTAAAAGAGGGCAAGTTTGGGAGAATAAAATTCACCGTAAATGCCTTCAAATATTTGTTCTAATGTCCTTGTTGGAGGAACTAAAACAAAAGAAGAGATTATTCTGAGCCCAGTGACATCATCCACTTGGGTGGTCAAGTTTTGGAGGTTCTGGGCAAGGTGTGATCAGGTGGAAAGCAAAATAAATCAGACGCACCAGATCAGGACCCATATGCCTCTCACACGGCTCACTTTCAGCATAAATATACTATTTGAAAAAACAAAATAGAAAACTTGTTTTCATCAAACAGAAAGTAAGACTACCGAAGTACTAAACTTTTGAGCTCTATTACCACCTAATAAATCTCCTCTTCTCTCCCACCCCCAAAACCATCACAAAAACGGACAAGGTGGATACGTTATAAGAAAGTTAGATCCTGTTATATTTCCATGTCTTCAGAGTTCAGATAATTTGGGAAGTCCTCAAAATTTAGATGCAAATTTCATACAAAATGAAAACTTTTCTTTGTTTCGCCACAACAAACATCTAAAACATATCAAATTTTTGATGCCTTCAAAAAATTGCTTAGGAAAAGACCCACTATACTTTATTTTTTCACATTTCTCAAATGACTGATTGGTGAGGAAAGTCTACCAGTTTTTGGAAAACTGGTATCAAACAAAGGAAGTTGTGTTTTATTAATAGTAATAATCATATTGACTTTGATTTTACTTAGTTTTCTTTAAAGGGCTCAAATTTTACCTATTTCCAGATTTTACTGCACTGTTATATACAACACTTAGACGAGGCTGGCTTGTCTTGGCAGTAGTCATTCTTCAGGGTATACATGAAGACGTTCAGCACATGAGCAGATTGCACATTTCTGGGACTGACTGATTTAATAGAGTAAGAGGACATGTTTTTCTTCATCTTCCTTCATAGCTGGTCCACTGGTTCAAACGGACTTTCATCTAAAGTATGTCTTTCTGGATGACACATCTCACTCTCTTTCCTCACATCACCCTCAACTCAGATTTTGTTTCAGGGCATCCTCCCTGGGACTGTGCGTTCATAAGCCAGTTGCCCTTCCCAGTGAAGTCTGGCTGTATGCAGAGGGAGGGTGGGATTGGGTGGGAGTGGGAGTGGGCTGGGGGCTGGGACCCTAGGGGAGCAGAATGGAGCAGCCAGTGAGATTTTCCCCATTAGTGGCCCGAGGCTCTTGTTTCAATAGAATTCCTAGCTCTCGGTCATCAGAAGGGATATGCAACTCCAAAACCAAATATATTGTGCTAATCATATCTTTCTTTATTTCCTTCCATATTACCAAGCCATGATTGTCTCATTCTAATTCTATCATATTCTCCATTAGATATTTTTCAGCACTTTTATAAAGAGGGAAAGATGAAGCTACATATTTGAGATTCAAATCAAAATAGGATAGTCCCCTTTCAGGTGCTTAAATTATTTGAGGAACAAGAATGTAATTAATATTACTAGAGAATTAAGATTACTTTTATTTACATTTATCTACTCTAAGTTACAACGAACATGAAATAAAGAATTTAGATTTTTTATTGGCCCCTTGATAAAATACCTTCTATGTGAAATATAAGATAATCAGTGTCATTGAAAGGATTGAGGGTCGGTGTTATTTTGGCTTCCTTTTAAATAGCAACATTCCACTGAAATCTCGAAGACTTGCCACCAACATAGGCAAGTCAGGTTTATACCATACAGGCTAAGAAAATTAGCATGTCTTGTTCTACAAAATGTTGCCTGGTCCCCTTCTCCGAGCAAAGAAAGCGGTAAGACGAGTCTTTGAAATCAAATGCAAGCAGACATTTGCCAGGTGGTTCTTCCACTAAGATTTTTATACCACAGTTGGGCCTTAAGGTGCCTAGTTTAGTGTTCCTTCTGTTTTCTAAACTCTAGTGCCTCTGACTTCCCTTGTTTATGTGAAATAGTACCACCCAGGTGTCTCCAATAAATAGCCAATATTTGACGGGATTCAGGTCGTTCAAGCCAGGATATCAAGGGTGACAAGTAAATTGGTGATGTGCTAACATACTGTATTCTTAACACATGAAGATTGGCTTCAACCTGTTAACAGGAGGAGATGATTAAGAAAGACAGGCTTGGCAGGTACTGAGAGAATGAGGTATGTTAGTGCTGTAGCTTCTGGCTACCTTATCGTATTAGAGCAGTAGATAAACCTCTGCCTCCCAATCGCCCACTCCACCAAATACAGTTGTTGGGAGCTGGGGGTGGAGAAGAAACTCTACAAAGATTCAGGAGTGAATCTATTCACAATTAGTCATTTCATTAGCAAACTGAAGGCACTGGAGTTAAATAGTATAATCCTTGCTTAGAGGCAAAATAATATCTTTTTGATCCTCATTGCAGCCCTGAGAATTGGTGAATCATGGGATGCTCCCAGTTTGGAAAACCTATCACAGTGCTTTATCAAGCTTCCAGAATGCTTTCAATAAATATTTGCTTCATTTGATGTGTTGACTTTTATTTTTACATTAATCAAAATAACTTCTTTTGAAAGAATTATCTTTCATGCATTTTTTTTTTACTGGAACCCCTAAACTTTACAAGAGAAGGAAGTAGGTTTAAAATAAATTCACCTTGGTTTTAGAATGGCAGTAGGGTCCAGGGCTTCACCAATCTAGAGAAGGAATAATGTGTCTGTTATAAAGCTAGACCTAATTTTAGCATTATTTATCTAATTTTTATCATGGCATTCTTGAGTATCCAGAATTGCCATTGTATTACTGTTCCCAACATTTTATTTAAAATTCCTTTTAAAACTATTGTATCTCTTCTACTCTGTGAAAAAAGTTATTTGATTAATATTATCATTTTTTATAAGGCTCTCCCTGAACTTCAAGATGTTGCTTTTATCACTGGAGCTTAAGATTGAGATCTAATGGTAAAGAGTAAATGAATACATTGATGATTTCCATGTCAGTATAAGTGTGACAAAGAGAACACATTCATATCCCATTGGTGAGATCATACATTGGTACTACTTCTTCGGAAAGCAACCAGGAAGAATCTCTCAGAATTTAGAATATGAATATCTTTTAAACCAACAATCCTGCCTCTAAAACACTATTCTGCAAAAAATATTTACAAGTATACCAGAAAATGTGTACATGAATGCTCACTGTAGCATTACTTGTATTACAAAAAATATTGTAAACTCAAATATTCATCAATAGGAGAAAAGTTTTAAAAATATGGCACAGCCATGGAATACAATGCAGCCATGAAAATGAGTGAGACTGAGGTGGAAAGATGCCCACAGTATACTGTTGAGTAAAAAAAAGCAAGTTGAACAACAGTATGCATACTCCCCTTCCATTGTTAGTTTAAAATGTACATATGTGCATTGACAAAGCTCTAAAAGATCACAAATTTACTTTACAATGATACCTGGGAAATGCATATGGAGAATTTGGGGAATGAGTTTTACTTGTGACTTTGTATAATTTTGTATTGAGTAATTTTGTTTAATGAGTAAGTGCTACTTATAATTAAAAATATAGTTTATTTTTTAGGATTTGATGAATAGATTCATTGGGATCCTGCAGTTTTAATAAAATCTCTAATATCATTATCCATAGGACATTGCATTTTCAATAATGAAATAAAGTAGCTAGTTACCAAAGGACATTTAGATGATTGGATTCCATATTAAAATAATAAATATAAGACCTGTGACTATCAGAATACAGCCCATCTACAATGCCCATCTAGAAAACAGGCTTTTTTAGTTAATCAACTAGATTGGCTTTTGGGGTTAAACAAGCAGAAATTCACTTTGCTTTTAAAACAGGGTTTATTTTGGGGAAAAAACATAGACTGGAAATTGAACTGAAATTTTAGGAATTGAGGAGTTTCTGCAGACAGGTTTCTGTCCTCTCTTTGTGTCAGCATGGTTTGTTTGTAAGAAAAAGCCTAGCTTACATAATATGTAGACTGAGCTGTTTAAGTTAAAAAAAAAAAAGAGAGATATCTATAGCTTCAGATAAGGCTTGATTCTGCAGCCTCAAAATATTAGTAAAGATCCACAATCTTTTTTTCTGTGTCTCTGCTGTTCTTCCATGATATCAGTTTTAATTTAAGGTTGATCGACTTTGTGATGCAAAGATGGTTACCACTCGCTTGCAGAAACACACTTCTTATTTCTAGCTGGGAAGAGAGAAAGGAGATCTTTTCTTTCATTCATAACAAAAGTCCTGATGTGCAATGTAATTGTTTGGGCGCATTCCTACCCTTAAACCAGTCACTGTGGCCAGTTGATGTACATGCATTTTGGCTTAGCCTGGGTCACTGTGGTGTCCTGGTAGCATGGGTGGAATCACATGCTCAGGGTCACATATTTGCCCAAATGAAAATCGGCGTTACTAAGAAGAGAATCAATGCTGAGAACACAACCTAGGAGTATTCACTGTGGTCTCCCAACGCATGCCTGCTTCTCCTTGGCTGTCATCTGCTCCATTCTCCTTTCCCCACTAGCCTGTTTCTCCCATTTACTATATTTCTAATCCTTTGATTTCTACTTGGCAATCATGACTTCTGTCTGTTTACCCTCTTCTACCTCTGATATTATGACTTTTCAATTTTAGCTCCCATAACACTGGAAATTTATTTTTATCTTTCTTAAGTCCTACCTAAAAATCGAAATTCTGATTGGCCCACTTCCTGTTTTTGAACCTGGCCACATATATTAGCCAGCTTGCAGACTGGTAGCCTTGAATCAGGTGTACGCTGCTGGGCCACTGGTCTATAAATGAGGGGTAGGGTTTGGGTGGTACAGTTACATGGTCTTAAACATAGCAGACTGAGCAAGAGGGACCATGGGCTGGGTGTTTCCCGTGGATGGGAGTGTGGGTGAGACACATTGACTCAAAGGTTGAGCAGTTAAAATCTGTACCTTTTCTTATGAGACTTTTGTTATATATATGTTTTTTAGGAAACAAGTTTCACATGAAAAAATATGGTTTTACTCTCTTTTTGAGTTTTTCAATAGCCTGTATCATAGTTTTTGCATATTGGGATTTATTTGGGACAAATCTTTGTCTTTTGAAAGTTGGGTTGATTTTTAAAAACAGCCAGGAGTTATTTTTGATTAACGGTAATGAAGGTAGGGATTATAAGTTTGTCAAAAATGAGGTGTGACTATAAAAAAGAAAGACAAATTATCTTTTGTGGTTCATAAACTGACCCTGAAGGCAATTCCGAGAGGAGTTTTAAAAGCGTTTTGAGCAAGGACAACATATTAAATAATTATATTATCCTCCTGAGGTGATTGCTTCATTTGAAGGACAAAATTCAGATATTTGTTTGAATGGCTGGTGAGCATGTGTGTGTGTGTGTGTGTGTCATATCGCATCATGATTGATTTCCATTCAATAGAAAGGAGGGAAACCCTGATCTGAATCTAAGTACAGGAAGAGCAGATATTCAGATATTCAGTAGGTGGGCCCTGCTACAGTGGGTTTGAATGTTCACAGCTATAACTTGTTCCAATTTGATCCTATGTATGTCGGTAAATATCAATAAATAATTGATAAAGATTTTGAATATCATCCCTGACTAGGCTTCTATCAGGCACTGACTCCCATGCAGTAAAGGGAAGTCTGACAGACTCTTCGGTAGAACACTAAATACCACAGGAAAACTCAAAGGCGTGGGTAAGGTCAGGACTAATCCAGAAAAGGGGTGCAAAAGGTGAATCCAGATCGCTATCATGTCTGTTCTCCAGACCCCAATACTGATATTTTCAATATGCTTCAAAGGAGACTTTGATTTCTTAAGGTTTCCATTAAGGATTAAAGACGTTTGAGAACAACGTAAACAGTACAGTTTTCATTATTGGGAAATCAATCAATGGGTGCTCCGTCCCCGCACACATTGACGCGTGCTGGGGGATGTGGAAAGAGAGATGTTATCCTCAAGGAGCTCGCCGTCAGGCATTGGAGGTGTTTCAGTTCCGGCGAGCTACGTAGAGGAAGACCGGTTATTGCCATAATTATCTAGAATGATGTGTCCTTTCTTCCTCGCTTACAAATATTCATTCCCTTTCATTATTCATGTATTAGTACCAGGCAGAAAAGGGTGCTCAAACATAAAGCTATTTTATCCACAGGGCCCGTGTAAGTGGTGAGGTATTACCATGATATAAAAATACCAGAAAAAATAAATAAATTCAGAACTGAATTTGACCTCTGGCCCTGGCAGCTATTCGCTGTGTTGCCTTGAGGAAAACCCTTAGAAACTTTTTCATTTCTTTTCAGCCTTTGTTTCCTTCTCTGTTCGAAATAGACAATATCAAGTGAGATAATGCATGTAAAGCACTCTTAGAGTTTACCTCTTACAGTTCCAGGTAAAACCCAAGTAATCAAAAAGGGTATCTCTTCCGACCCAGTCTAGCTCCTGCTATCACTCACCTTCTTCGTTCCTTTAGTATGTGTGTAGGTCCTTATATGTGTGTGCCAGGAAATCTTATCCTTGTCAACGTAATGGCAGATAATATACTTCACAGCCAACTCTAGTTTCACACACGTCAATTTTTACCCTTCAACGTGGCTTCTGAGGTTAATTTTCACTTGCTTTTATCTACCTGAAAATATTGTAGTGCTTTTCCTCAGAAGTCGCACTTTCTTTAGGGATGGGCCTGGGTTTGGCAGGGACACAGCTGTTGCTGGAGATCATACATGCACGTTGGTGGGGGTGGAGGTGTGAGCCAGCTGAGGGTGCGGACCCAGCAACCAGGCACCCCAAGTTGGTAAGTTATAACTGATCTAGGAGCCTCATTCCATGCTTATCCTGAAGTTCTCATCTGTGATCTATTGCTTAATGAAAGAAGAAATTAATTAATTAAGAATATGTGCAAGGAAGCCCAGGGGTTCAATTTTAATGCAAAATAAGTGGATTTCATCTAGTCAAGTGGGTTTAACAATGTAGTTCAACCCGAGGCGAGGCACCTTTGAAAAGCAAGACCTAGGCCAGAGGGGCCTGTGACTGAAGTCTTTTCTTTATCACCTACATTGTTTTCTCTGTAGCCAGTTATAGACATGAAGTCATGATCTTCAGGTCAGTCACTTTGGGGACCATCAGAATCATTCTAGTTCATGGCCACAGTTTAAATTGTAGACTCCAATTATCCATTTTACAAATCCTGCCCCTGGTCATGATGTCGTCATTTCTCTCTGGTAGCTCTTGTCTCACTGCCTCAGTTCTAGTAATTTTCATGACTCCTTTATTTTACTGACCTACGAACTCCTTGGGGATGGTGTATTACTCATTTTTGTTTTTGTAGAGCTTAGTACACTGTCTAGATTGTCAGCGATTACTTATTGAAGAAATGGATCAACAAAAGACAAAGAAGAGACAAAAAACTGTGGCTTAAGCCAAATCTACTACCACAATTATTGGACAAACCAGTTTTGTGAAACCAACCAACTTTCTTTTCCACAGTGGAGAGGTTCTGGGGTCACCTTCATACATGAAAGGTAACTCACTGCCATGGAGATGTTTCTACTTTTCTGGTTAGTTCTTCTGTTTCCAGGTGAAACTTTCAAAAGCCCCCTTTATGCTGCCTCCTGTTCACAGGGCCCCCAGGTCATTCCCCCCACATAGTGACACCTTCTCATTAGTTTTGCGGAAAGGTGAGATTTACAACTTCTGTAGGAGTTTTCCTGTACAGGGTAACAGGGAAGGAAGCTGTAACTGCTTGAATTAGCACAACATATTTGCTTTCCTTCCGGCTGCCATAAATTCGTAGGATGACACAGAATCAACGTTTCAGATGGTTATGCCTAGGTTGTAAATTGTCCTCCAAATTGTCGCCTTTCCCCCCTAATCCTATACCTGGAGGACTTAGCTATAGAAACAGTCCTGACCTCTGGCCTTAGAGTCAAGGTTAATTGGCAGTTTGGTCACATGACTTACCACTCCTTTCAAATTATGCCTTAGGAATTCTATGAGGTTCTTTTTTTCAGAAGTGTTTGATTTTTGTGTTTTTTTTAATATAAAACTTTATATTGTCAAGACTTCTATTACAAGAATGCTCAAGATTTCAAAGCCATACTTAGCTCCTTGTAAACTAGACTCTCTAACAAAGGATTTGCTACTGACTGCTAGCAGCACATAGGTCACAACTGGTTTTTCAACTCATGATTATTCTAAGTACTGCAGTCTGAATAATAAAATATGGTATATTCAGAGCAAATACTTTATTGGCTAATCCAGTTATGGTAAAGAATGAAGAAGAAAATACATTTTATTTTGAATTTTAAGGTAGAAAAGTAAACAGATTCTTCAATAGCCCATTGCTATGGACATTCAGAATTGAATAGTGGCAGACTTCTGACTAAATGTCTGTATGTTCCTTGGAGGTTACCAAAGGAGATCTTCCTGTATTAGGACATGTTTGAAGGAACTAGGAGAATGTAAATTCTCCATTCAGGTTAATGTCAATAGGTGATCCTGAATGATTTATAATGTACATAGGAAAATGTAGGTAATTTCTCAAAACAATTGATTCTACTTTGTCCTAGCTCAGAATCTGATAAGATAGAAAAACTTCCTAATAAGCTTATTGGGGAAGAGTAAAAAGTTGATATTATTGCTTTCCAAAGTGATTTTGGAGAAGTCACAAGGTCAGAGAGCACTTCCCCAGTTTTGTCCTGGATGTTAGGTAAACATGCAAAGTTTCTTGTAAATTTTACCGTCAATCATGGACACCGAACTGGAAAACAAAATAAAATAGTGAGATATGGGTGGTATTCTGAACAATTCTGAAAGCACTTGGGAAAATTAATGTCATTCTATAACTCTGGGGGAAAAATCCCAGAGTAAAGTACCTTTGAAACTGAAACCAGTCAAAGGGAGAAATAAAGAGGGAGAAACACATTTATTTCTTACAAGCAGTCATCCGCATCTCTAGCAACTTGTCTGCAGAAGAAGAGGCCCCACCCAACCTCTCCAGGCCAGAGAAGCCCTGCTCACCCTTGTAATCACCTATTGATGTGGAGATGGCCTACTTCTCTCCACCCCTTGGGAACACCTATTGATATGGAGATGCACTAAGGCCAGGCAAGAGATTCTGGAAATACTGCAATTTTACTCACACATTCTTAAAGAAATTATGTGCTAAGACTGTGATAAGTTTTATTTTTACTTCATCTGTTTCTTCAGTTTCAAAAAAGCAACTTGATGTCAGTAAGAATACACAGGTACTGCTCCTCCACTTGGGGCAGGGTTTAGAGAGCTAGGTTCCCATTAGAGTGACCCAGATAAGTCACTTCACTTCTTTGAACTTCAGTTGACTTTATAAAGCCCCCCTGTTCAACTTAGGATGGTCCTTAGATAATTATACCCTCTTCCAAGAATTCAAAACATGGAAGGAAGGAAGGAAGGAAGGAAGGAAGGAAGGAAGGAAGGAAGGAAGGAAGAAAGGAAGGAAGGAAGGAAGGAAGGAAGGAAGAAAGGAAGGAAGGAAGGGAGGGAGGAAGGAAGGAAGGGAGGAAGGAAGGAAGGGAGGGAGGAAAATTGTTTATTTATGGACTCCTTGGGGCTATATGTTATCTGTTTCCCCAGCAATGATACTGGGGAGGAAAGAGTGACACATGGAACAGCTCACCTCTTGAACCCTTGTTCTCACCTGAGCTTTCTCATTTCTGCTTGGCAGGGATCTCCAAGGATCCATCTGCTATCACTGGACTTCAAAGGACTAATAATCCAAGGCAAAGCCAAACAGGTTGGGTTCTGATTCTTAACCTCTTAAATGCTGTGCATTTAGATAAGTTTTTTTTATCCAAAAGAAGGTTTGTTCGGTGTAGCATACAAGCATTTGCCTCCATTGTCTTGTGCAGGCACTTCTTAATCTGACCAAAATATTTATAAATCTTTTCTTTCTCTGTAATGTAGAAGTTAGTAAAATAAAATCTGACTAAATAGAGCCACAATTGGACAACTTTTATTATCACCTGGGTTTGTCTCTAAAACAATCTCTTTCTATCTTGGAGAAATAAAAGTAGGAAGACTTTAAGTCACCCAAGCTACTTCCTGTTAGAAACCAGAAGGTATCTTTTGCTCTGTTTGCTCTCACCTTTTTATAAGGTGAGAACAGCCATTAGGGAGGGTTTTTACTATTGTCATTATTGCAACCGGGCTACAGTGTAGACTGGACAAACCCAACATGTTTTTGGATAGGATTTTTGTAGAATTCAAACTGCCTGTGTTGCCTCCAGAACATATTTTCCTCTTCTCCCTCCATTGTAGCTATAATTTCCATTTTGTGACACATGTGCTTCTTAGGAAACAGGGTCCTTCGCTGACTTCAGGGTTAGAGCATGTGACCCAGGCCCTGCCTGGGAATGCAGTCCTTTGACAAGCCTCAGTGATTCTGGAGGGTCCATGTGATCAAAGCTGATCCAACCATATGAGTATCAGAACTTATTAGAAATGCTGAAATAATGCTCTTTTCCTTCCTGGACCAGAAATAGGGAGCACACAGGCCCAGGAGATTAGTGATATCATTTTAGTACTACAGTATGAATCATTTTTAGGATGAAGTGACACGGAAGCAGAAAGAAAGAAATAGGTACTTGGTGACATTGTTGAGTGACTGGTTGAGGCCTCACTTGATATTGTTCATATTTCTGGATTTTTTAATGCACTTATAAGAGTTAATAAATCCCTTTTTTTTGTTTAAATCAGTTTGATTTGTATTTTCTTTAACTGTAATTGAATGCATTCCAACTGATAAAGGAATAAGAACTGGAAGACAGAGTGGTTATAGGACTGGAGAGGGGACCAGGAGTCATCCATGAATTTGCCGTGAGCATAGCATTAACTAGGTGTATCTCCCTCACACAAGGGCAGATACCCCAAGCCTTTACTTTCAAAGATAAACACAGAGTCTGTAAAATATTCAACCTCATAAAAATGAGTATAAATATTTCTTGTTTTTGTGTATTGAGAGGATTAAAGCCAGCGTTCTTGTGGGAACGAAGAGCTACTCACTGGTGTGTGTGTGTGTGTGTGGGTGTGTGTGTACAACTACTGATAAAGAATGGGTGGTGAGCTGAAGTCAGTATGTGACATTGGCCTGTACACATTTCTCACCATGTGAAAATTCCAACGCACAGCAAAGAGGAAGCTTAGACGCTGACGGCATTGGCTAAAGGCTTAAGATCAAGTAACTGGGGATGAGTTGTGCTGTAGAATTGAGTAAAAACTAGAATGTATGGAATAAAAAATTTTTTTTGACTGTATTTAAAGATAAATAGCTATTTAAAACATCTCTTTCACTGGAGAGATTTTTAAAAAGACAAAAAGGTCAAAAGTCATGTCATATGTCAGGTATCTAAAACAACGATTTCCCCCTTCTCTGAGGGAATGGTCTGCCTCATGAGCTTACGCAGAGAAAGGCAAAGCCCGAGGCCTGAAAGGAGTCTGAGAAATGAGCAACAGCGATCAGCGGTGTGCAGAAATGCAGAAAGCTTTGCCTTCGTCGGCATTTCGGAAACCCGGTGGGATTGTGCTCGTAACCAGAATGCAAGCAGTCCTATCTGGGCATTAGAATTCAAGAAAGCTAATTTGGGGGAATTAAAAAAAAAATCTAGTGAGTATGGTATTGAAAGAGGGAATACTAAAGCCCAGGAGAAGGGCAGGCAGCTGGAGTATCCACCATAATTAAAGCAGATTACAATTGCTCTGAGAAAAGAAGAACGCAAAGAGTAAGAATATCCAACGTGCCTGATGAAGCCTGATGGGACAGAGGCTCTGTAAGGGCAGGAGGAAATTGGGAGGGAACCCTAGAGAAATTTCGCATAATACCTATTCCTTTTTTTAAAGAAGAAATGATAATTATGACAAAAACCAGAATGAGTAAGTTGAATAAAGTAACTAAGTAGAAGAAGAGGCATTGGTACCTCGTATGGAAGGCAAAGCAAGGCCACTGATACGAATCCGAGTCAATGAGGTAATATTCTGTTTTAAAATTCTTTTAAAATGAAGGGCATGAACAAATACTTAAAAAAAATCTGACACCTCTGTTAAAGCAGCAAAAAATAATTTTGAACAGGTACACTGACATATTTGGCAGATTTAGATGGCAGACACAGGACAGCTGTTAAAGAGGACATGACAGAGTTAGACCTACTGAGTTTCTCTCCCCATGAGGAGTGGGGAGGGGAGGGTGGAGCATGTTTTAAATCTGTTTGATACTTTCCCTTCCTTTTAGATTTTTTTTTTTTAAAGGAGCTACATAAAAAAAAAATTACCTGTACTTTTTACCATGATAAAATAAAACAGACCGGTCAAGCCATTAATGAAAACTGAGGAATGTTAACAAATGAGCAAAAATGTGAAAAAGGGAAGGTGGTGAATAGCTACAAGACTATGGAGATAAGCCTTGAAAATACTCCTTGAAAGGCCTGTCAATACCACCTTAATGATATTTAAAATTGTCCCATTAAATTATCTAATCTAATGTGAGCATAACAGCAGCACCACTCACAGAAATGGCTGTGCAGCAGTCCACCTGATGGTCTTGGAGAAAGTAGCTGCCACCTCGTATTTGTTGAACATTCATGACATGGCATAGCATTGGTTGACCTTTATGGGCAGTTGTGCCCTCTCACTTGAAGCAAGGCAGCACATATATAAAAACAGCTAACAGTGTAAAGCAGTGGAGGCTGAGTGCACTTCAGCCTCAGGAGGCCAGAGCACAGGTGGAACCACAGCTGAGGACTCAGCTGTAGGAGACCATAGAGTTTTGGCAGGACTAGAGAAACAGAATTATCCAATATATAGTATTTTTAAGTAGGAGTTAGGAGACAGCAATGAGTTTATCAGTCTGCCTAGAGTACAAGAACTCAAAAGTGGGTACTGCAATCTCGACAAATATAAGAAATTAATTGAAGATGGATTATAAGCCTGAAAGTGAAATGCACAACAATGAAATTTCTAGGAGAAAACATAAGAAAATATCATCTTATTGTTATAATCTTGGGGAAAGGAAATGTTTCTTAAACAGGATACAAAAAAAACACCAAATGTAAAATAGAGGATTGATAAATTGAACTACTGTGGCCAGTTAAAAGACGTATTAAGAGAATAAAAAGGTAAATCACAGACTGAGAGAAGATATTTACATATCTATCTATCTATCTATCTGTCTATCTATCTATTTTCAAATGTATGTAAAATATCTGGCAAAGAATTAGTATCCAGAATAATATAGAGCATCTGCACACGATAAAAAGACAATTGCTCAATAAAAGAAATGGGCAAAAAACTTGAACAGGCACTTCGTAAAAAATTATATCCAAATGGATAATATACATATTAAAAGTTAGTCAGCAGGGAAAGTGAAAGTTAAAATCGTAATTAGATACAATTACCCACTTACCAGAATGGCTAAAATTTAAAGGACTTATAATGCCAAGTGTTGGTAAAGATGTGGAAAAAATGGAATGCCTATGTACTACTTGCAGGTTGGAATATAAATTGTTTCAATTACTTTGGAAAACAGTTAGTTTCTAAGAATATGAATATTAATATATTCTATAACCAAGAAAATCTATTCCTAGAAATATATTCAACAGAAACAAGTGTTTATGATTACAAAAAGACATATACAAGAATATTCATTGCAGTTTTACTAATGATAGCCAAAAAAGGAAACCTTTGCCCATTAAAAGATAAATAGGTAAATGATGTTATATTCATATGATGTAATATTGTGTGTATTTAAAATGGAACAACTCTATAGTGGTATCTAATTATGTTGAGTGGAAGAATAATGTTTGGTGAAGGAAACTGGACAAAAAAAAGGATATACTATAAAATTGCATTTATGTGAAGTTCACAAAAGGGGAAAATTATGGCGATAATGGCCAGAATAGTGGTAACCTTTGGGGAGCATAGTCTGAGAGGGGAATGAGGGGGCTTCCTGGGGAATGGATAATGTTCTGAAGCTTGAGTTCAACAATAGTTTCTTAGATAGATGCATATGTAAAAATTTACTGAGCTGTACACTTAAGCTTTGTGTACTTTACTGTGTGTAATTCACATTTAAATTTGAAAGGGGGATAGTGGAAAATAAAGTTGAAGAGGAAATTAAGTAAGAAGAATATATATAAAGTGTCTCGCATAATAGATAATAATTTTTGTTTTCTACATCCCTTCAGGGCTTCAGGGTCAGATTGTGGAGTGTGCCGAATGACTGGATGAAGAGTGTGGATTCCGTTTTGTCGGCAATAAGAAGTCTTTGCAGACTTTTGGGAAAAGCTGATGTTTTAGGAATATTAACTCAGGGAATATAGGCAGAAAAATATTGGAAAAGAGAGAAAAAGAAGGGGGGTAAAGAGATGTATTAGGACACAACTATGAAAATGCAACAAGAGCACAGTCAGAACATGAAAGTCTGTTTTCCAAGCTTAGGGTACAACCCCAAATCAATTTTAATTTTCAATCAATTGCTTGAAATTCCATTTGTATATATTTTCAGGAAGTTCAGTATTTCATTTCTGAGGTTTACCGGATTCTGAATTGTCCAAGAATTCTGAAGGATGATATAATTATTGTACACTTCAGCAAGAAGATGTCGCTGTTGAACACTGGTCATGTCCTTGCAGGGATGCACTGAGGTGTGTAGGCCTTCCTGGGGAAATAAAAATAATAGTGGTTTAATTCAGCTTCATTTGCTTAGTAACCTTTTTCTTCAAATCCTACATTATTCCAGGGTGGCTGGAGCCACAGGGCCTACCAGACACACGTACAGCTATGCTAGAACCAGTTCTCCAACACAACACTTAGGTGTTTGTGTTGAGCTCAAGTCACCAGCCAGGCCCCACAAACCCACTGGTGGGTTTTGATCTGGGGTCTTCGGGACTCTCCTGTCTGCGGTCTGAGGGCAGAACAACCACAGTCCAGTATGAGAGTCACCCAGTTCCTTGAATCTCAGAGAACCAGAGGGCCTTGATCTTATAAAAACTGGTCAAGTCCATTTCCAGGACTCTTTATACTACAGGAAACCAGAAAGCAACATATTTTTCAAGCAACTATAGGGTTTTACTATGGACCTTTCCCTGTGATGATGGATCTTCACTCCTCTCTTCTCACATTTTCTAAACAAGAGGGGCCCCCTTAATTGAAGTCTCTCACAGTGATGAAAATCTGCCCCAAGTTATTTGATGTTTACCTCTGTGGATAGGGAAGTAGCTGAAACCATTTCTAAAATTCTACGTCACCAGGTAAGAGGGGTGTTATATAAATAGGTTTTGATAAAAAACAAGTAAAAAAAAATCAAATAACCTAACCTGAGCTCATTTGCCTTCATTTATTATTATTTATTTTGTGATAAGTGATTAAAAATTCTTATGTATCATATGCTTAAACAATGGATGGCATGTTTTAGATGAAGAACAAATTAAACTGGGATTTTAGATACAGCTATTTAATGAGACTATACTAAAAATAATGTAAGCAACAAGAATTAATATGTCTAGATAATATAGTGGATAATATAGACTTGCAGCTGGAAAAACTGAGTTCAAATCCTGGCTCTGTCACTAATTAACTGTGTGACCTTATGTAGTTTATTAATTTCTATGAGTCTCAGTTTTCACATACGAAAAAAAAATCTTCAAAGAGTTGATGTGAGGATTTGATGAGATAATATATATGAAAGCATCTAGCACACAGTCTGTCCTGTTGCAAAATATCAGTCAGTGTTTGTACACTAAAACCTGAGTGGGAGAAGAGACTTTTTATGGATTGGTTTTAAAGTCAGTAATGAGTCTTTATTTGTTTATTTGTTTGCCTTTGTTAGTGATTTGGATACAAACCTGATAAAGCTGATAATGAATTACGAGGTTGAACTTGTGGAGTATATTGTGGTATGTATTTTTAAAAGAACAAACTTTCTCCCAATAGGTGATCATTTGCTTAGGCTGACCATAGATACATTGGGTGAGGTGGCAGCAAGTGCCTGACACATTAGAAATAGACCAACAGTTTTTGGGGCTCAGGGCGGGAAACAGAGACCTCTATCTTTTAAAAGGTGGGGCTACCCTATTTGCATTTACCTCAGCATTATAAGGGAAAGGGAAATAGATTGGATGTAGAGCAGGACAATTCCACATGGATATTGGAAAGAATTTATAAGAGGATTAAAGAGATGTCCGTGTAACTGTGTTGAATGGTGACAGGGGCCTAAGCAGTAGCATATGACAAGAGTCTTCCAAGGGCTTGGGATGGAGATAAAGAATATCAACCAAACACAGGAAGAACAATAAAATCAACCGGATATAAAATAGCATTATTAGGGAAAAAGAATTAAACTTTGGCTTTGTAATACTAAGAACTGATTTTAGGAAACAAAAAAAACCTGACAGTGGGAGCTCTATTTTGGAGTGAGGTAATACAAAACAGAAACATCACCCATGGAAAGGTAAATAATCATTATCTCCTAGAAGATTTTGAAATTATCTTTATTCTAAATGGACTCCAACCGGGGAGCTATGCCAGTAATTTATAAAGGGATTTTTGATTGGAAAACACAAATGCTTTGTTTTTTTCCTCCTCCCAAGTATCATGGTAATGATTGGATAAGGTGTCAACCAGAAAGCCTGAGTCTTTGGGGAGTGGTGTGTGGAATTTTTCTCGTACATTCTTTCTAGATCAGATGATTACCATGAAGTATTGTCTGCCTGCTCCAAATGTGCATATCTCTCTCATTTATTGTCTGTACATGTTAACCAAGAGAAAGGAGTTTCTCTTTTTTTGCTTTAATTCTTGGATATCTCAATATACATGCAGATGTTCCCCGTTTAACCTGCTGTCCTCGCCAGTCCTTGATATTCTCTCTTCTAATGCCCTTGAGCTCCATCCTGCCTCGCTGCACATCCCACAGGTAGTCTTGACATTACCTTTACCCACGGTCAGCTCCCCTGGAAAATGTAATTTCCATGCATTCAGTATCATTTTTCATCTATGAAGTGGACTCTTATCCAATTCCAGCAATTCTTTAATCCTACTGGAATCTCTGATCCACTGATCCTGCAGCATCTCTCTACCCTTTGATGACTTTACTACCCTTCCAGTGTGGCTTAAATTCCATGTTCCATTACTATAATCACTCTTTTGTTCATCCCCTCACCTATCTCCCCATCTTTAGCATCTTTCCTATAGTCTTTTTTCATTGTGAAGATAGAGTGATTTTTTTAGAACTTAAGTGAAGTAAGTCAATTTCTTGCTCAAACACTCCACAGCTTCCCCATTTTTTTTCCTTATCAAAAAGTCAATAGCTACAATGGGAAACCTAAATTTGGTGTTTTCACATTAAGTCAGGACCCTCAAATGGGAATAAATACTCTTTGTTGGTAGTTTTCTGGCAGAAGCAAATGAAACTATTTTAGAGGAAACCATCCCCAGTGTAAAGTCTTGTGATTCCCATAAGAACATTTAAATATGAGCCCATAATTAAACAGGAAAATCTGTAAATAAACAAGAAGACAAGACACCCTGAGCTGGCATCAGCTGAAACAACAAAGTATTATACTCTCAAGGACTTCTGATATTAAATTGGTAGATGTACCATATAAAACTAATACACAAAAATTATGTAATATTTAAGGAAATAAAAGAAGACATGAAAATGAGTAAATTTCCAAGAGTCTTAAAAATCCCTTGGAGGTTTCTGAAAACAAACAAAAACAATTAAATTTAAGTACAAAAATATTATTGCAATTAGAAATTGATACTTATGGAGAAAGAATTAGTAAGCTGAAATGTAGATTGAAATAAATTACTAAGAATGCCACCCAGAGAGATAAGAAGAGAAAATATGAAAGAGGGGTTAAGAGACATAGGAGACAGAATAAAAAACTCTAAGAGAAATCTAGTAGGATTCATAAAGAGAAAATAGAATGAAGGAGTTGTAATAGTAATCAAAGAAATAACAGCTCAGAATTTCCTGGAACTGATAAAAGGGATGAATTTACAGACAAAGGAAGCAAAATGTGACCAAGGTGTATAGATAAGAAGACATCCACACTTAGAAATATTATAGTGAATCTGCAGATTATCAGAAACAAAGAGAAAAATCTTTCTAAGAGCCACTGAGAAAAGATCACTCGTAGAGGAAAGACAATTTTATTGTCAGCAGACTTCGCATCAGTAATAATGGACACCATAAAATCAGCAAAAAAAAAAGTCGTAAAAGAAAATAGCTATACACCTAGAAATACATACCTAGCAAATTAACTTTCAAAAAATGAGGAGGACACAAAAAGGTTTTAGGATAAAAAAAAAAGAATGTTTATCATCATATTTCTCATCAGCAAATCTTCATTAAAGGAATTTCTTCATATTCTTTGGGGAGAACAGAAATAAGCCCAAGAGAATTGGCTGCAATGTAGGACAAAAAGGTAAACAAACACGTTATTAATTCATAGATAGTTTTTAAAAATATGTTGTCTGTATAAATTAATTAAAAAATACGATTTAAATTTATGTAGTTTAAGAGAGGTAAGATTAAAATACTGTGCAAGACTAGCCTGAAAGTCAAGAGTTGGGTGTGTCAGAGTAAAAATATTCTAAGATTTCATTTTATTCAGGCTAAGACAGTATTAAATTTATAATTCATTAAGTTACCATGCATGGTGAAAATTCTGAGTGACTTTTAAATTATAGAAATAGTATGTGTAACTTTTAAACCAGTAAAAGGGAAAATGTAATAATAAAACAAACAAAATTAACTCTGAATTACAAAAAACAAGATATAAGAATTAAAAAGGCAAGGTAGAAACAATAAATAAATAATAGAAAAAATTATAATTATAATTATGTATGATAATTATACAGACTAAATGTGCTCATTAAATGACAGTTAGTCATATTGATGAAAAATAAAATCCACTCATGTACTGTTATGCAATATATTCAAATTCAAAAATATGGAGAGATTGAAATAAAAAGCATGGAAAAAATAGGCAAATGCTAACTACAATAAAAGTGGCTTAGCTGTATTAATATCAAACAAAAAAGACTTTAAGGCAAAAAAGTAAATGTTATTGGGAAGTAAAAGGATTACTTATATAATTACTACATTTTCAATTTACCAGGAAGGTATAACTATTCCATTTTGAGTTGACCTAATAAAATAGCCTCACAATATGAAGAGAAATAATTTATAGAGTTAAAGGAGAAATGGACAAATCCCCATTGCACTGCAAGATTTTAATATACCTTCTCCAGTTATATGGAAATGAAAAGTACACCATTCTTTTAAATAACTCATGGATCAAAGCAAACATCACAGTTACAATGTAAAATTCACTTATAACTGAGTGATACTGAAATATTGCATATCAAAACTTATAGGATACCGTTGACAACATACTGTGAAGGCCATTTATAACGTAAAATGATTATGTTAAGAAAGAATAAAAGCTAAAAATTAATGAGCTAAATATCCAATTTAACAACCTAGACCAGTTAGTCTCAAACATTTAAATCTCAGGACTATGTAACACTCTTAAAAATTATCAAGGGTCCCAAAGAGCTTTCATCTATGTGAGTTCTCAGTGTAAATATTTATAGAATTAGAAATTAATTTTTGAGACACTTATTAATTCATTAAAAAATAATAAGCCCATCATGTTTAACCTTGTATTTTAATAGAAAATATTTTTCCAAACTAAACAATTTGGTGAGAAGCTGCAAATTGTTTTACATTATTGCAAATTTCTTTAATGTGTAACTTAGAAGAGAGCTAGATTCTTGTATCTGCTTTGCATTCATTCTGCTGTGATACATTAGTTTGGTTGAAGTATGTAAAGAATATTTGACCTTATATAGACATGTACTAGGAAAAGAGCATTTTAAGAGACTTTGTATATAATTATGAAGAATTTTCTTTGATATAATGCCAAATATCCCCTAGTGGTAATCTTTTAAAGGTTAGTTGCAATGTGGAATCCAAAACCACATCAATGAGACTTTCATGGCCTGTTAAACTAAGATCTACTGGTATGTGTACACTTTGAGTGGATCTTTTACTCATGCATGATTTTGTAATATCATGAATGATAATCTGAAAAATATTGGTACACTGAGTTACAAAGAATTTCTGACTTTTGACATATTTCATTATATTATGTGAAAAAAACACATTTGTTAATATCGCTACTGAATTCATTGGAACAGTATTGGGAAGCTGTTAAGTTCATGATGACAGATAAAATACTAAATTCTAATTTTACTTAAAATCAACCTTTGCTTTTGCACTGTCAGTTCAATATAACATAGTAAAAAAATCATATAACATCCTAGTATTATTATGAAAATAATTTTGACCTTACCTACTGAAAGGTTCTCAGCTCCCCCAACCCAGAAATCTATGGACCACATATTGAAAAAGTTAGGCCAAGAATCAAAGAACTATGGCTCAAGGGCCAAATCTAGCCACTGTTTATGTAAGTAAAGTTTTATTGGAAAACAGTCATGCTTATATATGTATGTGTTGTCTACGGCTGCATTTATGCTGCAGTGGTATGAATAGAGGAGCTGCAACAGAAGCTCTGTGACTTACAAAACCTAAAATATTTACTATCTGGCCCTTTATAGAAATGTTTGTCAACCCTTGAATTTGGCTATAACAATAGAATAAATCCAAAAGATATATTTGAAAGACATAATGAAGATCAGAGGTTAATGTGAAAAGAAAATAATAGTATAATATAAAGGCGAAGTAAAGACAAATGTTAATTGAGAAGACTAATGAAATACAAAAACGTGTGGCAAAACTGATTTTAAAAAGTGAAAGAGACTTATAATCAATATTATAATGATAAAAGGGAGCTAAGGTTTATGACAGATTTAAAACATGAGATAAATTTGAATAATTTTATGTCCGTACATTTTAAACTATACACAGAAAAGATAAATATCAAGAAACATCTGAACTGCAAAATCTGACAAAAGAAGAAGAGTCCAAGAAATACTATCATATTCAAAAAAAAAAAAGCCTGGGTTAGCAGTTAAAAGTCTCACCTAGAAGACTAGAAACAAGTGTTTTTGCAGAAAAATTCTGCAGAATATTCAAAGCACAGTTCCTTACAACTTTAAATTTTTCTAGGAAACAGAAAAAAAGGGAATACTGTCCAATTATTATATAAAGCTAGTATTACCTAATTAAAAAAAAAACCAGACAAGGATAGAAGAATGAAGGAAAATAGTCTATTCCATTTATGAGTTTGACAATTCTAAATTATTAGAAAAGTGTATAAGAAAGAAAAATTCAACATGACCAAGTTTAGTTTATCCCAAGAATGCAAGGAAAGTTTAAGTTTAAAAGCTTGATCAATATAATTACTTCAATAATAAATTAAAGGAGAAAAAACAATATAAATTTTTTATATCATTTATAGATGCAGAAAAAACATTTGATAAAATTCAGCATTCACTCATAATTTAAAATCCAAAATTCTTAGCAGTCTAGGAGTGAAGGCAACTTCCTTCCTAGCAAAACCTAGAATAAACATGAATTCTTAATTGCCAAAAATGAGAAGCATATGATTTAAAATCAGGAAGTAGACAAAGGCATCACCTATTCTAATCAGTATTCTACTGGAAGATCTAGCCAATGAAATAATTTTTTAAAAATTGTAATTAAATTAAATTAAAATTGGAAAAGAAGAGAGCTGCCATTATTCTCAAATTATATTATTTTCTACACAGAACATTCTCAAAGTAATTTGTAGAGATATTTAAAATTAATATAAAAGTATACTTGGCTGGCTATGCAACCAATATGTAAAAATAAACTATATATCTATACATGGGCAACAAAACAGAAGGCATACTTAAATATGTAGAGTTTATAATTTCAACAAAACATGAGATACCTAGGAATAAGTATAACAAAAAGTTCCAGAAAAATTCAAAGGTTTAATGAAGTACATAGATCTAATAAGTAGATCCAATAAATGGATTGTGGTAAACCATGATCTTGGGTAAGAAATCCTAATATTGTAAGAATTTTGGTTATTAACAATTTAAATATAGTTTATTACATTTAAAAAATTCCAAAAGGAACTTGATAAGGTGATTCTAAAATTTACATGTAAGAACAAAGGCCCAAGAATTGTTAAGACCTTTCCAAAGGAAAACAACCTAGGAGATTTTGCCCTTGTATATACCAAGATACACTACAAACATATAATATCTTAGGCTCCTGGCACAGGGATGCTAAAATTGATCAGTGCAACTGAATAGGGAACCCAAGAGAGATCCACACTTACACGGAAAAGACAGTTTGCCATGAATGATCAGTGAGACATGGATGGTACTGCAGTTTACCTGACAAGGACAGACCACACAGGACATGGTTCTTAGATTATCATCTGTGTGGACAAAGAATGAAATGAATCACCACCTCAGATTGTTCCAAAATCAAATTCCAGATGGATTAAAACTAAACGAGATAAGACAGAACTCTAAAACTCTTAGAAGAATATATAACACAATAATTTTCTTACTAAAAAATAAGCCCTGTGACTTACTGCTGTTCATCAAAAAGCACCGTAACTAAAGTGAAAAGTCAACGACAGACTAGAAGATCTTATAATACTTATGCAATGGACTGAATTATGTTCCCACCCCCCACACCTCCACTTCACATTCATCCACTGAGGCCCTACCCACTACTGAGATGGTATTTGGAGGTGGGGCCTTTGGGAGGTGATTATTGTTGGGTGAAGTCAGGGGGGTAGAGCCCCTGTGATGGGATTAGTGTGCCTTTATAAGAAAAGAGTCCAGAGAGTGCCCTCTCTCTTTCTTTCCCACACTCCCTCCCTCCCCCTCCCACTCAGCCACGTGAAGATACCGTGAGAAGGTGACTGTCTGCAAGCCAAGAAGAGAGTTCTCACCAGAAACTGACCGTTTTGGCCCCCTGATCTTGGACTTCTAGCTCTGAGAACTGTGAAACAATGATTTTCTGTTGTTTGGACCAGCCTATGTAGTTTGTTATGAAAGCCCAAACTGACTAAGACATCATATATAACCAACAATTAATATCCTGAACACATAAAGAACTCTTGCCAAGTCGGTAAGGGGGAAAAAAGTCAACTGAATTAAAAATGGGTACATTATTTGAACAGGCATATCACAAAGAAGAAATACATTAAGGCAAACACCACATGAAAAATGCTCAGAATCATTAGCAATGAGATACAAATAAGACCATTATGAGATATAATTCAGATCCAGTAAATTGGCAAAAATTAAGAAGTCTGATAAGGATGTGGCACAATGGACATATTTGGCTCTTCAGACTAAAAATTGGCATGACTACTTTGGAACAGCATATTGTGATTCTCATACCCTAAGACCGGACAATCCATCAACCATACAAGGCACATCCAACAGCAGGGATTCTAAGCTGGGGGTTGTTGCAGACTGATGTGCCGAGGAGAAGCCACAAATGTGCTTTAGGGTTTCTGAATGGGGTCAGAGTGGCTGCAGTCCTCAAGCCAGTCTCAGGGTGGGTCAGATCCGTCTGACAGTGCCATGGTATGAAAAAGGGGGAAGCACCATTGGAGAGCATGTCTAGCATATGTATACCAGGAGATGTTTAAGGACATTCATGGCAGCTCACTGGAGAGAGGATGATTAAATAAATTGCGGTGTAGTTATAGGATGGAATATTACACAGCATTGGAAACGGATGAAATCTAGCGGCACACATACATTTTATCAAATATACTTGAGTGACAAAATCAAGTTGCGAAAAGCTGCATCATTCTAGGACCATTTTTATAAAAGTCCTTACAACGCAAAGCAAAAAATACTGTTTTAGGAATATATATGTAGTAAAAGAGACAAGGGAGATAAATAGTAAATATGAAAATCAGGAAAGTACACTGAGATTATCTTCAAAATTAAATATACATTTATTGAACATTTCCTATGTGGAAAGCATCATGATAATTTTACAGGATACAAAAATGCTAAAACAGTACCTGCTCTCAAAAAATACCTGCTTCATTAGTTAATGTATATACCTTTAAAAGGTTTACAAGTCAAACTGTTTCCTTCAGCGGTGGCCATTCCCTCTGATGCAAGCGTGCTCAAAAATAGTAACACGCCTTTCCCTGGATGAACAGACCCCGGCCAGGCGCTTGTGCAGGTTCTGGAACAGTGACTATTTCCCTCTCTCCTCTGTGACAAACTAGACCTTTGCTCTGGACTCCTCTAAGCAGTTGGAAAGCAAAGAATTAATCTATATTTGATTAAAAATAACAGTATAATTGCTGATAATAATCATGATAATGAGAACAGTAACAAAAAAGGAACCCACCTGTGTGCTATTTTGATTCGCATATGGATTTAAACTAAAAATCATCTCAGAAGCTAAGCACAGAGTAATGTATTTTGGATATTCTTTAGAAAGAGTGATGAACTGTTAATCTAACCATCTACACACAGATCTGGGAAGATACATGTGGGAAGTAAAAAATAATATATAAAAATTGAGCTTTAAGTCTTTTTTTTTTTTTGCTTTTAACTGATGTTTTGCCAGGATGTTACGGCCTTCATCAGAAAATGCAAACACAAACTTTTGTCTGGACATCAAAGCATTTTTCAATTCTAGCTCAGGTAATGAAATAAATGTGTAAAGTCACAGATCCAGGGGCTGCTTTGTGTAGCTGGTTGTTTTATTACAACGTTTAAAAAAAGATAGCTATGTAGATTTAACTTTAATACCTGGAAAAAAATTTGGAAAGTCATCAAGAGATTGATTTGCAAACAAGGAGAAGATACTAGCTAGGGCTCAGTGTAGCTTCTTCAGAATAAATTCCATCGGATCTGATCTCTTTAGACAGAGTGACATACCTGACAAATGATGGGCCAAGGGTGTTTGAGAAAAAGGAATAAAGATAAAATACATAAGAAGATGTCAAGGACTAGGTACATTTAAAACTAACTTCATGTTAGTTTATTCTAGACACATGAGCGCATATTACTTTTCAAAATAATTCTCTTTAGTCCCCTTAAAGGCTTAATTGCCTCATCTATAAAATATGAGGGGGAATTAGATGAGTGTTTTTCAAACTGCATGCCATGGCCTTTTTGAGGGTCATGCGATTAACCTAGTAGGTAACAATTAGCAATTTTAAAAACATGAACTAGAATAGATTAGAGTAGGAATCAAGGGTAAGTACTCATTTGTGTAACTTTTGTTTCAAATGTGTACTGTGTGTGTGTGTGTGTGTGTGTGTGGTTAGTGGAATATAATAAAAAGTATTTCTTACTGTGAGTTGCAGTCAAAAAATGCTCAAAAGCCACTGAACTTAATGATATCTAAGATCCATCCGAATTTTGTTCTGCCCTTAGCAAATACTTACGGCACATGCCGCATGTTCGTAGTCCCTTCTGGCACTAACATTTCATATTCCTAAGAAAGATCAGGGCACCCACATAGAACAACATAGAAATGTTGAAATTATCAGTATGATAGATTAGAATTCTATCTTGCCTATTCTTTTTTATTTATTTATTTATTTATTTTACTTTTTATTTTGGTATCATTAACCTACAATGACATGTGCAATATTATGGTGATTAAACTACCCCCTTCATCAGGTCCCCCCACCAACCCCATTACAGTCACTGTCCATCAGTGTAGTGAGATGAGAATCACTACTTGTCTTCTCTGAGCTGTACAGTCCTCCCCGTGCCCCCGCTACCTTACGTCTGCCAATCGTAATGCCCCTTTTACCCTCTTATCCCTCCTTTCCCGCCCTTCTTCCCCAGTCTTGCCTAGTCTTACACTGATGAAGTACAGCTGAATGGCATCCCACAGGCACTGAACTTGTGTGCGTTTATCTGCACACACGTACTTCAAGTGCTTTGGCTCCTAAATGCAAACCAAAAAGTTCATTTGGGGCTCTTCTGAAAACAACAGCAGCAACGACAGAACAGTAGTATTTTCCAACACCATGAGGGAAACTATTTAGAACTTACTAAGGGTTGGCAAGTAAACCCTAAGCCCCATATGGGGTACAAATAAGAGAAATTAGAAATATTACAATCTTGCCTCATAGACTTTAGAAATGCAGCCCTGCGTGAGTTCAGCCACCCTGGAACTCCACTGCAAAAGAGGAGCTGGGAGGGCTGTGCGTCTCACCTTCCTTCTACAACAGAGATCAGTTCTCTCTTTTCCTCCTTCTCCTCCTCCTTTTCCTTCCTCTTCTTTCCCCTTCCTCATTTTCTCACCCCTCCGCATTCTTCATTTTGACCACAGTTGAAGCATAGCCATTTGTATATAATATTAATATTTTGAAATATTTATATAATAAGACTCCATTAAAGAGATTGTATGTAACATACATGTTATTACTACCTTATTGGTGAAGGCTTAGGATAAAAATTTGCAAAAGTCACAGAGCAATCAAGGGACAGAACTCTGACAGACTAAGTTCTGGGGTCTGGGAACAAAAGATGCCAAAGGCTGGAGAATGCTTCTGGTTCTTTCCCTTCATCTCCACGCCTTCCTTCTCCTCTTTTTTATTCTTCTTCTTAATCTGAGAATGTTAAGCTTTGAGTGGTAACTTGGCCAACAGAATTTGATGTCAGAGATTCAGTATTTCTGAGCATTTCTTGATGGAAGAAACATCTTTTACCATTTGAGCATGGGCTCTAGATGCTGTTGATGCCCAGCAAGACTTGGAAATGTGAGTGGAAGACGGTGGAACAAAAGGAATCCATCAAGCAACACTGAAGATCCATCCCGAATGATGGGAGAAAAACAGGTTTCCATGAAAATCAGAAAATAATAAAACGGAGCCCCAAGGATGAAATAATTCCTCAATCAACAATCACATTGGCTGAAATATGTACTGACACCGGGATTTGCAAAGCAGAAATATGATACTGAAAAAGATTTAGAGTCCCCTTTCAATTAATAAATCTTGGCTACTATTGCCAACACTCAGTTTTGTTTTCCAAATGAGATTTAAAGCTATATTTTGTAAAATTGCAAAATGACAGATATTTAAACTCATCTACCTCAGCCAAGCACTTTCCCTGGGATCTGCTCTGACAGTCTTTTTAAAGGCATGCTCCCCATATGTACAATCCCCCCAGGACCACTGGCCACGGGCGACCCCACGATGATCAAGAGAGTAGCTTGTTGTTCGCTTCACGTCCTTCAGGCTGAAAAAGTGCCCTTTTCCTAGAGTACACTCCCTCTGGACAGTCCATAGATTAGGCAGAAAAATAGAACAAATAAAACCCACAAATACCTTGCAATGACAAAAAGTTAGAGCCAGAGTAAAAAGAAACTTTATGGGGAGACCATAATGTGGCTTTTCTTTTGCAAATTCTGAGCAATATTTTCTCCCTATAAGAGGCAGGTCCAGAAAGATCTGACGGTTTGCCACAAAGTGCAGAGAGCCGAAAAGGAAAGTTTCAGGATGGGTATCAGAATGTTAGGACCGCTGAAATGATTGTTTGAGCAGGTGGTATCCATGAACTGGTCCGGTCCAGAGGACATATTCCTCTGGTCTTTTAAGTCTGAGGTCAGACATTTCACAGGCGCTGCCACACTAAGTGATTAACAAAACTAAGTTGTAGCTGGTAGACAGCTGGGTGCTTATTGCCTTGTAAGCTCTAGTGGTTTAGGCTTGTCTTTGATTATAGGAGCTGACCTTGGTCCCTACAATTGTTGGGAAACCTGCGGACTGGACAAACTGCAAATAGATTGCTCCGAGTTTCCTGTTTTCATTCAGATGTGTACAAATTACCTCAACATGCCCTTTTTTTTCGGAAAACACTAAGGTCTGAAAGAAACTCTTGTTATATTGTTGCCACTTAGGTTTCACTGAGCCTGCATTATCTACTCACAGCTTTAATGACTTCCTGCTGAGAGAGGTTCTGTAGCAGTCTTGGCAGCAGGGCTAAGAATAGCATTAAATGCAAGGTTATCTAGGCATTACACTCACTGTAACATGCAATTAACTCTCCTCTTCCATTTTCATTACACAATTATTCATTAATGTCAATTTAATTTTATGCATTGTTCTACATGACCGAAGGCTGATTACGGGCCTTTTCACTCCAATATCCCAAGTTAACTGGTGCCAGCCGCACTCAGGGCTGCCTAATTGCAATTTAGCCCAGACAATTCCTCCCATTTTTGCCCTCCAGTAATGGAACAACAGATCACGGCCAGGTAAAGATTTTAAGGTGGAAATAAAGCCCAAGCTACAAAACACTAAAGTTCAGAAAAGCCTTTTCCCTTTTTTTTATTTAATGGAATAAAGACTCACTGGAAAAATTAAATGAAGCGAGTTTTTTCCTTTTTTTTTTTTTTTTAAATATGATGCTTTTGTGAGCTGTGGTTTAATAGTTTCAACCTAACTACCAAAGTCATAATATACCCCGGGTCTAAGGACCCCACTGGGTCCTTTAGTTTAGCAAAATCATTATAACACAAAGCTGCACTGTCTGCACCGAGGAATTTTGAATGATAATATGCAATCCACAGGAACACTGGATAGTAGTTTCCACAGATTTCATGAGTTTTCTTGACATTAATGAATAATTATTTGTTGTCGTTGCTCGTTTAGAATATGAGCAGGTTGTAAGGTTCTGAAATTCATTTTTTTACAGAAGCAACTGAGTGTTTTTTGAAAAGCATCCCTCAGGTGGTAGAAATGAAAAGACTCTCGCTTCTCTCACAAGCTTCCAACTATAGTCTTTCTACTTCAAATCAAAATAAGTTCATTAGATATCTGCCTTAAACACTAGTGATATAGACTAAAAGTAACTCAGATCTTCTACATCCTTGTGTCAAAGTAACACACACTATCATTGAATCTGCTCAAATAGCTCATAACTAGCTTTTCTAGTTTTACCAGCAGACAATTGCTGAAAATTAAAATTTAAAGAAACATTAAAGAGGAACCTGGGATTGCCCCCCACTTTCTGTTGTTGGCTACTGTTGTTAAATCCAGGGGAAGGTGTGTCCTTGCAATAATGAAATCTATTAAAAGTCAGGAAGTAAGACTGTCCTCTCTCGTGATGGGTGACCAGATTCATTTCAAAGGGTTCCTCCTAGCTTCCTTGCAAACCTTAGGTAGTCAGAGCATATGCATAGATACATGCTAAGCAGTGACTAATGCCCAGGGCGAGGCCATGAGACTTTTCTAAAAGGACACTGGAGCAAACAAGGTACAAATAGGCTTTATAGTCCTTCCTTTCTTGCCACTGTGGGTAAAGCTGTGTCAGCATTTCCATTTGAAACCCCCCTTTTCCAGGGGCTTTATAACTCAGCCATAAAAATTAGTTCCAAGCAAAAACTTGGCATACAAAATTTCAGCCTTAGAGTGAACTTTTTTTTTCTCACAAATTGTCAAAGGGGGAGAAAAGCCCGGTCCGTTGGCTATTTTAACTTTTTTTTTTAAAGACACAAAAATAGAAAACAGAAATGTACTGGTTGTGCACTTTTTTGGAACTCTTACAAAAACATTTATAGGCCATTATGAGGCATGAGTGTTCTTGGAATACTCTGGGTTTTCTAGACAGATGATTTTATAAGACTAACATCATTAGTGCTTGTGAAGTGACTTTTCAAAAGTATTTTCTGTTCTCTTTCTTTGCAGTCACATGGAACAGATCTGCCTTATAAACAGGCATGACGGTTCTGATGTATACAATAGTGAGTCGTTGTGGTCTATTAGCTCAATAATCCATGCTCTGAGGTATCCGTCAATATAAATTTAGCCAACTGACCGCAGAAGCTGGGAAGAAGCTTCCACAGTTCATGGCACAATTGCAGTGTGTTCTAACAATCTCTAAATATGTAGGAAAACAGCTGGGCTGGCTCGTGAGTTTTCAAACTCCTTTGGACCCAACAGGCCAAGTTCTCACTCCGTGTAACTCTAGGGGAAAATGAAGTAACTTTAAATAGCAGCACTCAAAACTTAATTAACATGATTCAGGCAGAGTTGTGCAAGTTTGGTGATACAAACCCAAACCGCCAGTGGTAACAGAATCACACTTGTGGCTAATCGTGACCCATTCCATTGTTCAGAAATACAGATGAGGTCTGGAGGGGCTTGTGATGTTTCAACACAATATAGGCTGCAACAACTCAGTACGAGCAGATGACAAATTAAGGACAGTGGCAGTGATTTAAAAATGAGACTCACTCAAACTTTCTGAGCTTGTCATTTTATCAAAAGCATAATGAAAGAGTTTACGGTAGTATTATTATTCCTATTATTTGTTTTCAAGTTGCTAGGTGAAGTTACACAGAGCCCATAACCAGTGAACTTATGTCCCCCAGCATTTGATTTTACTCTTAATTCATTTGTTACTAATAGCTAACTGCTGTCTAAAGCCTTTTTGATTCATGCTGTGTTTTCTTTCCTTCTTGAGGTTTATGGTCAAGGGACCTAATTTGCTGGCTTCATTATAAACTGCGTTTTGGACAAAATATGAACTAATGGGGTTGAATTTAGGCCCTCAACTATGCCTCAAAAGTCAAACTGTGGCTGTATAACAAAGAGATATTTAGTGGTGTCATTGGAGCATTTAGCTTCTTGAAGTTCACCTATGATTAGAAGTTAAATATCTAAAAATCCATTTATTTGCTTAATAACACTGCCAAATTGAACCCGTCTGTGGTTTCTGCATTACGAAGCCTCTAAAGGACTCTTTGGAGGTACTGTGTATGTGATTACGAACTTAATAGATTTCAACCGGCACCACTCAAATCAAATCATCATTCCTCATGGATCGGGCACCTAGCACGGTGATGCCTTGTGTCAGGCCCTGGGGGATGTGCAGCTTCTCAGACTCTCCTCTTTGATCACGCTGGTCACGTTGTGGTTCCATTATTTGAGGCCAGGTCTGCCCTCCACCTTCTCTCCCTTCTTCTTGGCCGAGCTTGCGTTACGTGTTTCCTGGGGCCCACCGCATGGAGTATGCGGCAGGCTGAGCCCTTCCTGCATATAGTGGCTCACACTGACTGCTCTAAGACATGCCAGGCCCAATTCTAAGCATATTACCTTAAAAAACTCCTAATATCCTCCCAACAACTTATGAGGTAAACTGTGTCATATTCCCCATTTTACAGATGATAAAACAAAGGCACACAGATATTAGGCCCCTGACCAAGGTCACGGTCTAGTAAGGGCTATGACCGGGATTCACACTGAGGCTTCTGTCAAAAAGGCCTGGTCTCTCGACCCCATATCCTCCTGCCTTTCTCCATGTGCACCAGCTGACACTGTGGCAGAGAGCCTGCTCTTAAGGAATTGATGACCTGGTTGAGCTGATGAGCTTTATAGAACAGACAGGACACACCTGAGCCATGAGGAACTGTGTATGATCAAGAAGTAAAGGTACGGCACAGACAACAGATACTGCAGCATCCTCGATGGCAGTTATTGGTATGTGTCAACATGCTAGCCAGGGAAGGCTTCCTGGAGGAGGCACAACTGTTTTTGAGATTTGAGGGATGTGAAAGCCTTGGAAAAGTGGCAAGGAGGTGGGAGTTATTTACAGTGTGGGAGGGAGAGGGAGCGGGAAACTGAGTTCATTCTGGCAGGACAGGCAAACCTGGGCAGGGGACTAGTAGGAGAGTCTGTTTAGATACGTGCAAGGCTGAGAAATAAATCCACCTCAAAGACAAAACATTCTTATTCAGTTCAGCATGTGGCTCAGAATATCATCATCTTTGAGTCTGTTTAACAATCTAGGAAGCGGAACATGTCCAGAGGAAGGGCCTTGCTGTTTCAGCAGGGGAGAGAGCTCAACAAGGCCCTCGCTCTGCAGTGCAGCAGCTGCCCCCAGGTCTCTCCTGGGGCCTCCAGGGTGGAGGAGGGGCGCCGCCTGAGGTCAGCCAAGTCCAAGGAGCAGGAATGCATGAGCAGCAGTTCACCTGCATGTATGCAGGGGCTGGTGCCAGAGTTCGCCTGGACACTGACGACTCCATCAACAAGTTAAGATCCAGGGAACGCAGCGGACTTCAGTGATTTCCCCCCATCTCCCACAGAAAGTGTTTAGCCAATCTCAGCATCTCTCATAAAACATGGTCCCAGAAGCATCTCTGTTCTGAGCAGCCCAAATGATATCCACCTAACAGCAAGAGAGCATATCATAAAGCAATCAACAGGACTCAGCTGAGTGAGCACCGTACTCTTGGAAAAAGATATCCCCACGAGGCACTCATGTTTGGCTGAATCCTCTCTGCCAAGCCGAGGCCCACAGCACAGTAGATTCTCAAAAGTAGCTCTTCTCCCAGAGGCTACAGGTGACCCAGACCTAGGACTTGAATTGAAACATTCCACTACTTGGGCCACACTGGAGATACTTGGCATTTTGGGGGGAAGATGTCTCACTGTAGTCTTTTAGATTTATAGAGGGATTTTTTTTTAAAAGCAATATATCAAAAATATCTTCACAAGTCACAAAGATGTAAATTTTTCATGTGTCTCCAAATAATTGAATTTACTATTGGAAGGTACAACCCTTTCACCAAAGGCCATCCCCTCTCGTTTGACAAAGAGCCCTTAGACCCAGAGAGGGCGAGGGATTTGCCAATACTGCACACAGACATCACCTGGCTGTCCTGACTCTCATTCCCGTTGCCACCAGCTCACTGTACTCTTCCCTAATTTATCTTTGAGGCCATTCATATGATTAAGGCTAATTAGAGAGAGTTCTCATTGGTATGGATAATTAGCAGAGAGGTACCAGCTTTGAGTCAGAAATTCTAGGCCCCAGTCCAAACTCTTACTACCTGAAAAGACTAGAAGGAATCATTTAACTTTTCTGATCTTCAATTTCTTCATCTGTAAAATGTGTGTCATCATAGTACCTAGTGCCCTAGGCCGTTAAGGGCAGCAAAAAAGATACTACCTGGGAACTTGTTTAGCGCACCATAAAGCTCTCTGCCAATCTAGTTGTAAAAAAAAGATGGAAATGTGATTTTTAAATGTGATAATGTTTGTACTGATAGAGTTTATACCTGTGAATAATTTCTTTCCTCCCTTTACCTCCTAAAATTAAACAAAACAAAACAAAAACAAGAAATTGATTTTATAACAGACTGCATTCCTGCCAATTCTTTATTCTAAATTGAGTGCTCTTGGGAGGTCACAAGGCACAGGAAATGGCACATTCTGGATCATTCCTGCTGAAATACATCCACATGGTAATGGTGGTTGTTTCAGGGAAGTAGGAATGTGGGAAATCCTTTCAAAAAAATTCCTTAATCTTTCAATAATTTCAATAATATTTTCTCAATCATTGATAATGAAAATGTATTAGTCTTCTAATTAAGCAAAAAGCATTTAAAATATATCTTGCAGTACATTTGTAAAGGTCACCAATTGATAGCAATAATAATTGCTTCCATTTATCTGTTGCTTACTATGTGGCATATACTTTACATATATTGCTTTATTAAAAAAAAAAATCCTGCCCACATGATAAGTATTATTGCTCCTTTTATGGATGATAATCTGAGGTTCTGGGAGAGGAAATCACTTGCCCAGGATTGAACAACAAAATCCATGGAGTCTCTCTGACCCAGAGCCCATGTTCTTTCTGTTGGGCTGTGTTCTGGGGTCGTGTAGAAATTGGGATTTGTCGGTGTTCAGCCTTTGTTCTCCCTCTACGTATCCTAGGTAGACCAGATGGTTGGACGCGAATTAGCAGAGTGGACAGAGGCCTCGCTTCTCTTGGATCGAAGGACTGGGCTGTACTTCTGACTCTGCCAGGGAGGAGCTGGAGCTCGACTCACACAGACCTTTCCCCTCTCTGGAGCCTATGGGTTTTCATCATTAAATGAAGGGCTTGAATTAAATAATGGCTCTCAACTTAGCTTTAGCTGCAGGCCTAACTCACTTTTCCTTTCCAAAGGAAATTCCAGTTGCCTGGCCCAAGTGTTGGGATCTCCTTGGTCTTTAAGATCTAGAAAAGATGATTCAAGCTTCTCCTTGGGAGGGAAGTACAGTTCTTCCCGGGGCCTCACCCTGTGGCCCCGCTGCCCCTGGGGGGGAACCAAGGAGTTCTGTGCTTCACTGACTCAAGCATAAAATTTAGCTCTTTACCTGAATTTCCACTAAAAACAACAGCAGCTACAGTCATGTGAGTCTTTGTGCATACAGAGGAATTTACTGATTATTTTGGGAAGACGAAGGAATTTATAAACAAATACCTTAGATTTTCTGTTAGAAAATGCTGCTAATAGATTTTTGTCCTTTTTCTTTAATAAAACCTGGGCTCCAGACTGTGGTCATGTAGCCCCTTCGTCCCGCCCTCCTCCCCCTTGTCTTCTATCCATTTCTGCCCGGTGCGAGTTCTATTTCTCATGCAGAGATTAGCCCTCTCTTTGGGCATTCCAGACTCCAGCTTTCAAAAGCTCACCTTCCCTGTGCTTTTCCTAAATAAAATATCTACCTTGAGGAATTTCTGTGCCAGATGTGGAGAGTATTTTTTTTAAACATTGCGTCGCTTGGCACTCCTCTAATGCTTTCTGTCTGAAGCTGCAGAGGAAGGCCCAGCACCTCACTGTCTAGGGCACCCTGGCATTCAGAGAAACACAGCTGAAGAACCGCTGGACTAGGTCACCTGCAAGGTGGAATCTCGAAGAACTATTTCCTTCTCTGCCTCTTCCCAAAGACAGTCGGCCACTTCTCCCTGGGAAGCCCACTTTGCCCCAAGTAGAGGTTAGGCAGGGCATGAGCTTGCATGTCTCTGTGTAAGTATCTGCCTCACTGACTTGACAGTCGGAGGAGAGGAGGGGCATGTTATTATTTATCTCTGCGCACCAGGTGCTTGCTAAGCAGGGCATAATGACTGCTTACAGGTGAGAGTACGTGACAATGTGAGTGCACACTAACAGATTACCCACTAAAGAGAAGTGAGCTAAAAGGGACTGTATAGACAAGAAAGAATGCAACCCCTCTGTATTGTGCTTGGAGGAAAATGCAAAGGACATCTCTTTTCTGTCCCCCTTTACATGTGTGGTTTCTGCAGCATATAGTTGCGCCCGGTGGCAGGAAGAAGTTTTGCTTGAAAGCTTCATTTGTAAACTTTCTGTTTTCAGCCCAGTTGGTCGTTTTGTTTAGATCATTCTGTGAAAGACCATGTTTGGATTAGTGTTGGGCATAAGTAAATGGCAGTTCTTTATCTGTTCTGAAATGCTCAAATGGCTCACCGAGGTAGCGGTGCAGCTGTTGTGGAACGTGTAATGGCATCAGGTGCTGAGTCGGGGAGGAATCTGGTGCCAGACGTTTCTGGCAGCGGCTGTAGTTCTAGAGATGCTCCCAGGGAGGAAGCTGTCATTAGTGGCAGAGCTAAGCACAAGGCCCCCACTAGGTGACTTGCTGAAGAAGAATCCAGGATTTCAACACAAGGAAGGAGGGAAAGGAGTTTTACTCTTGACTCACAATCATTAATGATCATTCTTGAAATGCCATTTCAATAATGGCGTGTTCATAACCCAGAGTGATTTTATCTGTAACTTGCATGTTTTATGTAGCCCTTTCTCCCTGCCCTCTTTTCTTCTCTCCCTTCTTCTTTTTCTCTGGGTCAGATGGTATAAACCAAAGAGAATTTATTGAAGAGCTCTGCCTTCACTGGCTTCTAGGGGCACCAATGTCCTTTAACTCTCATATTCTGGAAAGTTTTTTGAAGGAAAGGGTGGTTTGGTCCCCTTATGTCTGTCACAGTCCTAATTCTTTTTATAACAGAATTGACAGGTAAGGAGGATTACTGTGATTATATCTTAGGGTAAGTTACTGAGCTCTCTCTAAGAATCAAGAGGAAATCTTTACATTTTCCAGTCACATGCATTTACTTTTTTTCTCTCTTTGTTTTTCCATTCTACCTATACACGAACACATATACAGAAAAATAGGGCTCCCAGAAACACAGTCCTGAAGAAGAATGGAGAAACATGAGTAACTTTCCGGATGTCCATTCCAAAGGAAACTTTATAATTAAATAATAAAGCAAGATTAGCTATATGTCAAGTGTTGACACATACAGAAATGTAAAGATGTGAATGCACATGGAATAGCCTATAATGCCTACCCATTAAAGGTCAGAGCACCTTCTAATTATTCATACCTCTAAGGGTTTTTATCAGAGCTACATGCCACGTACACATTTGTGAGACGCAAATGTGCAGTTTCCTGGCCATTAGGCACAGCTTTCATGAAGCCCCAGGCAAAACTGTCTTCTCTGTAGAAGGTGCACCGTTACAAAGGGTATCGATCAGACACTCTGTTACACATTCACTCATTTCTTCCTTCCACAAACATTTTCTTAAGCATCTTCTTTGGGGTTTTAGAGCCTCTATAAATAATGCCATGCCTCCTGGCCTCATGTTTACAACCATTTACAACCAGAGATATGCAGGTCAAAATATGAACTTGATTACTTTTAAAGCTGGTTGGAGAAATAGTCATATAGACCTGTTAACAGAATCACCACTCTGTGAGTGATACTGCACAACTTGTTCACTGAGATTTCGGCAGAGTGGAGAAAGAATGTGACTTTCTTAAGGCAGACTGACTCCTTCCTAAGAGTCCATGATCACTGGGTAAGCTTGCTGCATTGGAGTTCTCCAGAGAAACAGAACCACCGACAGGATGTGTGTATGTGTATAAGTAGAGGGCCTTATGCCAAGGAATCGACTCATGTCACATGGAGGCTGAGAAGTTCCACCATCTACAGTTGACCAGCTGGAGCCCCAGGAGACCTGTTGGGTAGTTCTAGTCTGAGAGCCAATAAGCTTAAGACTCCAGTAGAAAAAAGCCAATGTTTCAGACTGAGTCTCAAGATCACGGAAGACCGACTTTCCAGCCTGAGTAGGCAGGCAGAGGAGATCTTTTTTACTCAGCCTTTTTGTTCTATTCAGTTCTCAAGTGAGTAAATGAGGCCCACCTACGTGAAGGGGGTGCAATCTGCTTCACTCAGTCTAGAAATTCAATGTTACTCTCATCCAGAAACATTCTCACAGGAACCCAGAATAATGTCTAACCAAATGTCTGGGCACCCATGGCCCATTCAAGCTGACCCTCAAAATTACCCACTGAACTTGCCAGCTAGAGAATTTACCCCATCTTATTGCAGGAGACCAGATGGAGGAAAAGCAGTGGTTGAGGAGCTAGGGAGAAGCCAAGGGTGCTGCCCTCATGGATATTTCTCCCCATGGGAACCTGAGGTGTGGAGAAATAAGGGTTCTTCCTAATAGTAGTCAGAATGTTAGACAATGGCAATATGAAAATGAATATAAGAGAATCCCTGGTATCAAAAGCCACAGGACCAGAATAGAGGCCTTTAAAATATTTGTTTTGATGCAATGTAGGGAAAGCTAACAGAGATAAAGGTGTATACAGAAGGCAGGAGAGGGCGCAGCACTGAGAAGCTAAGTTGCTTGGTGTGAAAGGCTGACATTTCTTGCAGGGTATCATTTGACCCAGTCAGCACATGTTTCGTCTTCCACATACTGTGTTCCAACTGGATTTTACGTGTATCCATTAACATGTGTGGGGTGTGGGCAGTATAGACCCTTCTATAAGGAACAGGGTGGGGATTAAAGGGATTAACCAAATGGTGGCTTCTTCAAGGGGCAGAGATACTGGTATGTTAGTACGTAAGGCAGGAATGGAAAATCCTCTAGCTGCCCCACCACTACGTCCTAATTATTACCCTGTTAGCTCTAGGCCCCTCGGGTGCTGGGTTTTAGCTTGGAAATGAACTTGCCCTTCTTGTTGGCTTTCTGCCAGAAGGAGACCCAGGGGAATAAACAACAGTGAAATGCTAAGCAGCTGATGTAGTAAATCTGAGGCATTCTAGTCTCATGAGAAGAGTCCAGGACTTGAGGTGAACGGATCTGGATTCAGATTCTGACTCTACTCTTTGTTTTCGGCTCAGTGATGCTGGGCATGTCTCTAGACGTCTCTGAGATTCTATAAAATGAGGATGTTAATACAAGTGGAGATGCTTTATAAACTTAACATCGAGTATGAAATTAGATAACACATGAGGCAGAGCTCTGAAAAAGAGTGTTACCCAATATCCGTTCTTTTCTGCTGAGACATCTGGTGGAGCTGCAAGTTGGAACATTGCAGGAATCTTCCGACTTTCCCTTTCTCCTGCCATTCTACCTCCTGCCCAGGGAATGAGTTCTGTCCTGTCACTGCGTGCTCCTACCCACCCCCTGTGGGAAACACACACCCGATGGCCACCAGGGCGGTAAAGCCTCTCAGCCCAGCACACTTCCAGGCTGACTCATGAGCTGACTCGGCTGAACCACGGGGACTCCGTTTGCCCAGAACGGGGCTTTGTGTCAGCCTGGATAATACCGTTCTCTGAGTAGGGCCTCTGCAAAGATTGCATCCACTTCAGGATAGCTCTGGGTTTCTGTTTCCACCGTGGGTTAAAAAAATAAAGCCCAGAGTGATAAGAGAAAAAAGTTAAGAACAAACAATATCAAACCTATGTAAAAATTAAAACTGCCAGAACTCAGGCGTCTATCACACCTCAGGATTATTGTAGAGTACCCAGAAAAATGCATCCCTTTTTAGTTCTAGCTCCTTCTTCCCCACCAAAATCAAAACAACATCAAATGGAGAAATAATTCCCCTGTATAAAAGGGGAGGAAGAAAAACATAAAAATCAAGGAAATTGATAAAAAGAATTACAAAAGTTCAACAGACTATGGATTTCAAACAGACATGTATGCCTCACACATGTATCCAAAAACTACAGGCTCTTAGACTGGAAGAGATCAGGGGTCACCTGGTTAATTCATACATCAAATCATTACATTGTACACCTTAAATTAATATAGTCTTATATGTCAAATCTCAAAAAATGAGGAAAAATGTAAAAAAATTCAATTCCATTTACTGTAACAAACATGTCTGGAATACCTTGTGTGTGTCAGCCTTCCATGTCAAAAATAAAAAGACACGGGACCTGATTTCAAGGGGAAACACACACAAACACCTTAAAATGTAATGGCACTGTGTGATACTTAACAGCAGGAATGGAAAATAAAGGGTTTGGAGAACATGATGAAGAGAGTGCTGAGATATATCAGAGGATTCAGAAGTCACTGAAAGATTATCAGAGAGAAGGAACTCCATCAGAGTCGTGGAGGGTAAGTGAGAGTCTGCACGACCCCTCAGGAGAACGGAGGGTAGGGTCCCAGGGAAGGGAAAGAGCGTGAGCTAAGGGAATGAATGATGACCGTCAGAAGCAATCAGAGAATGACTAGTGCTGCGTTTACCTGCGGGAAACAATGCTGATTGGGAAGGGAGGCTGGGCTTTTAAGCTCTGGGGAGTTTAAAAAACACACTACATAGAGGTGAAGAACATAACCACCCGGGTTCAAGTTCTGGATCCGCCACGTACTAGCCATGGGACTTTGGGAATTTATATGACCTCTCTCTGCTTTCTCATCTGAAAAATGGAGACAATGATGTAAAGTACCCACCTCATAGAGCTGATGTGAAGAACAGGTAATACATGTGAAGCAGTTAGAGCAGTGTGTGGTACTAGAAGGTACTCAACAATTATTATGATTGAGCTGATTGCTATGGACTGAAATGTGTCCCCCCTAAATTCATATGTTAGAACACATACCCCCAAAGTGACTGTATTTGGAGATAGGGCTTTTAGGTGGTCATTCAGACTAAGTAAGGTCATATGGGTGGAATCCTAATTCAATAGGATGGTAGCCTTACAAAAAGAGGAAGAGAGAGACCTTTCTTTTTCTTCACGCTCATGAGTGAAATAAAGGCTATGTGAACACTCAGAGAGAAGGTAGCCATCTGCACGCCAGGAAGTGAGCTCTTAGCAGAACCTGACCGTGCTGGCTTCCTGATCTCGGACTTCCAGCCTCCAGACTGTGAGAATATAAATTTCTGTAGTTTAGCCACCCGGTCTATGGCATTGGTTATGGCAGCCCAGGCTGACTCCATATAGACTAGGGATTGCAAACTCAACTGACTGTGGAGTGACCCAAGTAATATAATTAAATGAAACCATTTGTTCTTAGAAATGTAATAGGATAAGTTTAATGATAAAAGCTCAATAATAATCTGACACTGGTCATGTTTGACAGACTCCTGGGAGAGAGAGAACCTGGTGAACGGTAGAATGACAGCCATGTGGAAAGGGAGCAGCCAGGCCTTGGGTTGAGTCGATTCATTATTGTGACAAACTGGACCTAGTTTCCAGGACTTCCTGACATTCTAAAGAGAAGATACACTGCGTTTTGTTTTTTGGAGGGGGTGGGTGGGATTTCTAAATTTTAGAATGTTGATTAAAATATTGTGAGGATGTAAATGGCCTGGCCCACAGATCACTGAGCTGCTCTGTCAAAAATGCTTGAGACCAGTGCTTGAAAAGGCTGGTCCTGGGAGAGGAGGAAGGAGTGGACAACGAGATGATTCAGAAGAGGATGAAATGCCAAGGCAGGAGGTGGGAAGGGACTGGAGGTTCTAGTTGCACCTAAATTCAAGCTCTATTTTAGCTCTGTAACCTTTAGCTAATATTTGACTTTTTCTGAGCCTTAGATTTTTCAATAGAAAAATGGCAATGAAAGTAATACTGGTGTTTTACGGTTCTTGAAAGACTGAGTGAAAAATGTATACACAGTGCCTAGCGAGCACTTGAACATCTTAGTTCCTTTTCTTTTCTCAGTTGAAAGATAAGAGCCTGAACAAAGGAAATAGTGGTGGAATGAAGAGGATGCCATGAAGATGTTACAGGTGGGTGATGACTAGGATTTGACTGGATGAGGAAGACTTCGATGGCCCTTGGGAGGGAAGGGATAACGAAGCTGTTAGGCTGTGTTTGTAGGAGGAGAAAGATTAATTACGTGTGTTTTAAATAAATTGAACTTGAGGAGTGTGGAACATTTGGGTTGAAATGCCCTACCGATGTCCAAGTAAGTGTCTGAGAAGGGCAATTAGGAAAGAGATAGAGTTTTGGGTGCTGTCTTCGTATTGGGAATAGTTCAATCCATGGGAGTGGTAAGGGTTTTCCAAAGAGACCACGTAGCATGAGAAGAGAATGAGGCCTAAGAAGGCCTGGGGTGGCGCAGAGGGAATGATGGGAAAAAAGCCAGAGGGAGGCCTGTGAGACAAGAGCAAGTACCATCATCAGCGGAGGAAATGGGCATTTTAAGAAGGATGATTATAGAACTATGAAGTACAATGAGAAAAAAACTAAAAAAACTTTGTTTTTTGTACTTTAAAATTTACTAGTGACTTTTAGGAGAGCAGTCTGTTGGGAAAACTACCCTCAAATAGTCCGACTTAACGATATGCCAGTGCTGGTAACAACCCATCCACCATCCTCTCTGTACTTTTCTGACTCTTGATGACTCCAATCCATCAAGGAAATGTTAAATTATGTCCAGAACAAAGAAGGCACATTTATATTTAGGATGAGATATTTCTAGAAAATATGCTGTAAATTCAACCTGATTTTCTTATAGTGAGAATGATATAGAGGAGGATTATGTTCTTGATACAGGGCCTTGTGCCCAACATTTTATAGGCATAAACACAAACTCCATATTGAATTAATTATAAATGATAACCATGTGTAATATAAAGCCACTTCAATGCATAATTAAACAGGGTAATACCGCATAAATTATATTTAATGTGAGAGAATAGCATAAATATTAAACAAAGTTATTTTATTTCCTGACATTCTTTCTCATTGGCAAGTGATGGGAATTTTGACATCATAGAGTCAGAAGGATTCCTTTGGAAAAGTTTTCACGGGCATTTCTGAAAAGATTTTGGAGGCTACTGGGTCTGCTCCATGGCTTTATGAAGAGTTGATGGGCTAAGGTTTTCCTCTCTTCTTTGCTTATGGTAGTTTCTCTAAGTGCTGGAGGCCAAGGTGTTGCCTTTTCTGTTACCATCAAGAATAAAGTCTTGCTGCTTTTCTCATTTGCCATCTCACCAGGACTGGCACTCATCACTTTTACCGGGAGGCTGGCTATTCATGGAAGATGGACTTTACGCCACATATAAACCACATTTTAAAATGTTGATTCTCCCTTCTTACTAGTCTATTTTATGTCAAAAGAGACTCGAAGCTTTTGCTTAAATGGTAGAAAACTATCGAAATTAAATTTGATCCAAACCTAAGTTTGTGGCAAGTTTTACTGAATCTCAACCAACATCAGAGAGGTTTGACCGTTTCAATGGAAACTTTAGAGATATTGTGTCCCATGTGATTAAAAGAAATGAGGCTGTTGTTTTAAAAATCATTGAGATTCTCTCATTTGTAGTAGCAAATATTTATTCGTGTTGTGCTCTGGGATTTATAAAATATTTCCTATGTATTAACGCACTGTACCCTTGCAGTGCTCCTTTATATCTGATAGCAAGGCTATGATTAAGTTTAGTTGTTAGAGGTAAAGATTGAGGGTCAGCAAATTAAATGTCTTTCCCTGAGCAGCAGACACAACTAATAAGGGACAGAAAAAGGGACAAGAACCCAGGCCTTCTAATCCCTAAACTGATGACTTTTCCCAAGAATGTGTCCCTTCTAATGAACGGTCTCCACTTTCCTTGGGATACTCTGCACTTATTCCAATGTACATGTAATTGCTCAAAATATTTTTAGGAAATCTGTTTTTAGATATGTTTTCTCAGTCACATGAGAAAGTTAGTTTCAACTTTATTCACCTTTTCTTGCTACTGAACAATAGCTTTTTGTTGCTAGTTGGGAGGGGTCTGCGCGTGCGTGAAGCGAGCCACGGGCCCAGACTAAGACTGAGGGGCAGGGAGCCCTTGGGAAGCTTATTAAGCTGCTGCCAGAATCACTTGGAACACTTTTTTTTATCCCTGTCTTGCTCTCTCTCCTAATAGATGACCACATGGGTACAGGTATTAGGAACAGGTGCACATCAGTCGTCAGCAGTCAAGCCCTCACTTTCCTGTCCCTTCCCTGTGACAGCGGGGCAATGCGGCACAAATATTTCCACTACAATTATAGTTTTATTTCTACAATTCAGCTTTTATAAAAGCATGCTCTATTTCTTTGAAAATTTTACTTATGCAAAATCACTCATTCCTTTATAATACCAATAAAGAATTTGGGGGCCAACCTAAAATGACAGGCTAGGAGGGGATGTCATTTATTAATGTTAGACACAAGTAGTGGGAGGATGTTTTCAACAAGCCTGAGTGAATCACCAAATAAGATAGTAGTGTTCCCATAAACAATATATTATCTTTTCCAAAGAGAAAGGATGTTACCAGACTTTTTCCATCTTTACAAAGTTGCTCACATTTTTGAATGATTCTTTTCTTGTTGATGTGACGGATTTGCCCTCTTCAGCCATCCATGCTCCCCTGGACCAAGGTTTGCATTTTCCAAATGGCTGACCCCAGAACAGTACATTAGGGCACTCACTAGAAATTAAAAGTAAGATTTATTTTTCTGAAACAATTTTTAAATGCCCCTGTTTAGATCCTTCCAGAGAAGGTAAGGGTGAGTGAAGGTGTTTGGGTGAAAATATACAAGGAGACCATCCTCTCAAAGTGCTGAAAACACCTCTTCTCCAAGATGTACGTGTGTGTTGGAAGGAAGGAGCTGGGTATACAGCCCCCAGTCTAGGAAGGTATAAGAAAGGCTGAACAATATTCAAGAGGGAAAAATGGTGACATTTTAGTGGCAACAGGGAAAGGATGTGTCCCTAAGGTGGTCAAAATCTGAGATTCTCCAGGCGCGTGATTTGATATGAGCTCAGAAGGGGCTCCTTGAGGGGGGCAAAGGGGAGCCCTTCCCACGAGCTTTGTGCAGAGCCCGAGGCAGCGGCTGCCCTGGTGTTTCAGGACAGAAGCCAAGCCCAGCAGCTGCCACCCTGCTGTTGGCACCTTCTTGAGGTCACAGCAGGACATGTTGCCCATGAGGCAGGGACAGGGACTACCATCCTGGTAGTTGGGGGTGTCTGAGAAACCCAAACAATTTGGGTACAATAACTCCTGGAGATAAAGCAATGAAAGGGTTGATCTCTGAATACCTTGTCTTTTCCCCCCATTATTTGCACAGTTATCTATGGCACTTACTATCTTCCTAGAAATCCTTTTTAGCTACTTTATAGGGATTCCTAAATGTGTTGGTGCCAGAACTCACTATACTCTAGGGTCCTTAAGGAATTTCCAGTTTGTTTTACAGGCTCATCACTTCCGAAATCCTTTGGGATTATTTTTAGCTTCTATCTTGCTATAGGTTCACAATCCCTTATCTAAAACTCTTGTATTTCAGAGTTCAGGCCTCAGATTTTAGACTAGTAATAACTTAAATTTTACAGAGCATCCCGGTAGTACACCCAGTGACACAAGAAATTTATGTTTCCACAGTGAGAGTAAGGGGGTAAGTGAGGACCAGAAAGACCCTCATGCCAATTTGCATCAGCTTTCACTGCCACTGAATTTGTACCAAATTTAGGCCAAAAACTTTCTGCTTCCAGGCCTTTTAGGATTTCAAAACTATGAACAAGGGCTGGTGAACCTATACTACTGCCGTTAAACATCACAAAGGCCAGGAGGTAGTGCCAGACACAGCGGAAGTCTCAAATGGAGGATAATGTCACTTCCCCATATGGGAGGCTGAATAATGGCCCCTAACAGTAACAGGTCCTCTTTCCCGGACCCTGTGAATATTACCTTATATGGAAAAAAATGTGATGAAATTTAGGGTCTCGGGATGGGTAAGTTATCCTGGATGGTCCAGGCTGGCCCGAAATGGAATCACATGTATCTTTTTAAGAGGGAGGCAGAGGGAAATGTAACAGACACAGAAGAGGAAAAGGCAGGAAAAAGTAGAGCAGAGAGAGATTTGACCCTGCTGGCCTTGGACACTGGAGTGACAGGGCCACAAGCCAGGAATTGCCCGCAGCCACTAGAAGCAGGAAGAGGCATGAACAGATTCTCCACCAGTCTTGGGAGAGAGCACAGCTCTGCTGGCCCTGGTTCCAGCCCACTGGGATTGAGTTTGGACTTTTGACCTCCAGACCTGGGAAAGAATTGACTTGTGTTGTTTGAAGTCACCAAGATTCACTAAAATGATGGTAATTTATTACGGCAGCCATCTCGGTTGAGGGGTATCTTAACGCCCCTCATTCAAGTTGTCCAACGCTGGTCACTCCTTTTGGATCGCCTGTCCTTTCCCAGTGACTTGCTGGTTACTTATTTCGCTAAATCTCAGCTTCTTCATTGGTAAAATGGGGATTATAGTACACATCTCACAGGCTTGTTGTAAAAATTAACTTTAAAAAATATACAAAATGCTTAACATTTCATAAAGTGAGAGATAAATAAAGGCTAGTTTGTTTTTGACAGTACTATGCTCTGAGAACCCGCTTTGTAACTTTTTGGGATATATGAATTTACATTTATGTTTAGCTCCATCTATATTGCAGAGAGAGTGGATCAATCAAATCTCAATTTTTCCTTATCTAAAAGGTTTTGCCAGCCCATTCATATTCACCAGTGTCACAATGATGATGCATTTGACGCCTAAGAGTGTTAGATGTCTACAGGCACACCGATCAGTCCTGGAAGGCTTAGTTTCTATTTTTATCTCAAACATTTTTACTTTCTCAAAGACTGTAGTCTTTGAACTTGGTGCCTTCAATCAAATCAGCGCTTATTTGCCTGAAAAATGCTTAAAAATGTGCCCATTTCCAGATCGGTATGCCTGTTGGTAGTGGGTAGAATGTCTTTTCTCAAAGTGGGGAACTATATAAAAGTACAAAAAAGAAAACTTTAAGGGGCTAGTACTCTTTGAAGGGAGACAATTAAAAGTTTCCCCAGCTCACAAAATAAATAAATAAATAAAATAAATAGGATGACAAATGCATTCGAAAGCATCCATCAAGAAGTATGGAGAATGGAAGCCAATGGATGGCACAAAAAGGAAATAGCATTATTTGAGCGTCTTCTACGGACAGGCATGGCACCAGGCCGGCATATGCTGGTAGGTATTTGTTCTACTTAGCTCCAGTCAGAATATATATTTTTGATAGTTTATAGAGTGTCTGCTTAATACCTATGCTTATCTCATTTGAAAAGGGTGGGTTTTATTATTTACAAATATATAACCTTATCTCTTAAGAGGTAACTATTTTTTGAGCATAGCATACATTTAAAATACATTATTCTTTTAGACAATGTAATTTTGTGGCCTCTAACAAATGTCTTAAAGATTCCAGGTAACCGGGCAGTGGTCACAACCCCACTGAAAGGCCGGTCTGATGCTAAGGTCACAAGATGTGAGTGGTGCTAAGGCCACGGCATTCACCTAGTAACACATTGTCATTTCACAAAGGAGGAAGCCAAGGCACAGAAGTCTGCACACCTACTGGGGATCTCACATCTAAGAGCAGCTGAGCAAAGCAAGACCCAACGTGCTTGCCTTTCCATCGAGAGCTCTTTCGGTCCCACAGTGAGGCACTGCTGGTTGACTCCCGGTCAGCTCGTTTCTCAAGTGTGGGCTGCAGGCTTTTCAAGGCTTCACTGCTGGGAAAGCAAAAGTTGTCCGGAGCTGGTCTGGGAGTTCAGATTCAAATTTAGAACTCAGCTCAACTACTGAAGAGGTAGGATCTGAGCAGATTGCTTTCCCTATTTGTTTAAAGTTCTCCCATCCAGGAAATCGTCACTCTTCTTTCACAGGACTTATCAAAACTGGCATGATCTACTGTCTGATTCTTGTTCTCGGGTATGGTGGCTATGGGCGCAGATAGAATTGGGAGCTACATGGCCTGGGTTCAAGTTCAAGTCCAGGGTCCACCATTTACTCACTGCGGAGGGCAAGGTACTTAATCTCTCCGTGCCTCAGTTTCCTCATCTATGAAATGAGTCTAATGATAGAAGTTATCACAGATGTAGGATACAAGAGCTACTCTGTGTAGACCACTTAGAACAGTACGTAGCACACATTAAGCAATATCTGTATACTTCTTCTAGGATTTCCTTATCTGTCTCCTGCAGTACTCTATCTCAACTGCTGACTGTCTTCTTTAAGGATTCCTGCCTTTCTTTCCAATTTTAGTTCAATCTACTCTCCCACTGGCATTAAACTATTTGCATTTCTCACTAAATTTCCTGAAGTTTCCGTGACCTTGTACAGAATTCCCTTACTTGGATATCTTTTCCTTCAGTTTCCAAAAAACAATATGATAAAAATAAAAAACAAAAAACAAAAATGAAAAAGGGACCGAGAGAAGGAAAGACTCTCTTGGTCTTCTTTAGGAAAAATGGTGACTGAATGCAAAACGTACTGAATAGGCTGCATAATGCAAACAGTAAGACTCCTTTTGTTATTTTCACAACCTTCTGCAGGTGGTATTTACCTAGTTCACTTAAGCACACCTTTGGGTGTCCCAGGCTTAGGAATAACCAGCATGATGCCAGTGCAGCCATGCCCACTAACTACTCATTCCAGAGATGCTCCCCAGGGTCCTGGAGACATGTTCTCTAATGTCTTGGCAGAGTGGAAAGCTTTTCCCCTTCATGTTCCCACTGCACTGAATCTGTGTTTCTCTCCCATTGTGTGCTGTGTAGATCACTGTTTAAGGTTTTAAATGGTTTGTGCTTTTTTTTTTTGTTTTTACCTCTGACATACTTTTGAGCTCTGTCAGCAGGGATCGGGTGCTAGTCACCCCTACATGCTGCTATGTACACACAGCTGATACCTGATGTGCCTGGCCCATGGTCCCAAAACTCTTATTCCTTGGATTCCTAGTTACCAAACCCTTTCTTCTCTTCTAAATTCTCTGACTCTTCTTTTTGTTTATTTTTTGCTGCCTCCTTTTTCTTTGCTAAGTTCTTTGGTTCCTCTTTCTTATCTTCTTAATACCCATGCTTATCTGAGTGCTTCTCACCTGATCACAGGGCTCCATCCACTCCCTGTAGGCCAACATCTCCATAGTCTACCTGTGTCTAGACCTGAGCTCATTCTTCAACCCAGCTGCTGGCCAGACATCTTTATTTGGATGGTTCATCCATACCTCAAAGTAAGCCTACTTCTAAAACAGAACACATCCACCTACTCATCTAAAAATGCTCTTTGAAATTCCATTTTGGATAAATATGCCAGCTGGAAAACTAGACTTCCTCATCCCCCTTTCCTGCCACATCTAAGCAGTCATTAAGTGGTGAAAGTCATTAAATGGGGAAAGTCATTAAATGGTGAAATTTATATTTCACGTTTTTGATCCCTCCTCAAAATCTACCCTGCCAGTCCCTCCATCCATGTCTCTGCCATCTCTCGTTCGACCTACAACAACGGCTTCCTAACTTCCCCGTAACAGTGACATCTAGACGAGTGAGGCCCAGATGTTTCACAGGCTGTTCCTCAATTTGGGTCTCCTTGTGTTTTGAGTCAAGTTGTACATTTTTTGGCAGAAATGATACCTAAGTAATGTATCCTGCTTTCTCAGTGCCTCACATTAGAAGGAACATGATGTTTCTTTGCAATTAATAAGTAATTTGTGGGAAGATATTCTGAGACCATCTAAATATCCTATTTCCTCATCAAATTTTCACCAAGTAGTTTTATTATCCATTAATGATTCTTGCCTGAATCAATTATTACTATCATGGTTGCAAAATGGTAATTTCAAACTCTATTATTCCTTCTACATTTTTTAGTTGATAGTCTACTTGAATTCAATAATATATTTATTAACAGTATAGAGTCATTCTTATTTTATTCAATGAGGTAAAATCTCTTAGTGTCATTATTTATTTTAATGTTTAAATTAACCTAGATTTAGCCAGTGGAAGCCCCCTCAAGCTGGCTTCTGTGTCCTTTTGATGTGTCCTCATGTCTTTATTTCTAGAATAAGATGTTTTATCACCTTCACTTTTGAGGAATATTTTGACTGGCTATAAAATTATAGATTGTTAGTTGCTTCCTTTCAGTAATTGAAAGATGTCTTTCCATTGTCCTTTGTGCAACAAAAATTATTTTTTGTTGCTAAGTATGCTTTAAGATTTATTATGGCCCCTTTTAAGGCAATGTGACTTCTTTCCCCCTTTGACTGATTTTAACATTTTCTCTTTGTCTTTGATTTTCTCAAGGTTTATATGTTGTACTTAGATGTACTTTTTATATATATCCTTCTTGGGCCTTTAAATAACTAATTTGTGGTTTGATGCCTTTCAGTTTTGGTAATTCTCAAGTATTATTTCTTCAAATATTATTTCTGTCTCATGTTCACTGTTCTTTCTTTGTGCATTCCAATTACACATTTCAGACATTTCCACTCTGTCCTACATATTGTTTTTACTCTTCTTCCTAACTTTGATATTTTTCTTTCTGTTTCAATATGGACACTTTAAATCTATATGCATTCTAGTTTATAAACTATGTTTCCCACTCTGTCTAGTTTGATATTAAGCCCATCTATTGAATTTCTCATTTCAGTTACTGTACTTTTGGGTTCTACAAATTCCATTTGACTTTTTTATATACGTTGTAAGTCTGCTGAAATTCTCAATATTTTCCTCTATTTTCTTGAACATAGGTATTTTAACGTCCCTGCCTACTAATTTTGGTATCTCAATCATCTGTAGGTCTGTTTCTGCTGGGCTTTTGGTCAATTGGTTCTTTTTTCTTTCTCTTTTTTTTTAAACATGGCTCATATTTTATTGTTGGATGCTGGACATGGTGTATTAATTGCATTAAAAATTATAGAATCTGGTTGTGTTACCTTCTTTCTAAGAGGGTTACAATCTCATCTGGCAGCACAGATTACATGCAGATCACCCTAATCCTACTGAATATTGATTTTGGGACTCCTTAAAATTTGGGCCTAGGATATGTGTCTTATTGCTTTATTCTAATTTGATCCCAAGGCCCAATGTTCTAGAAAGTGCAGCTCCTGGGGAGGGGCTTTTTCCTTCTTCTCTATGTGGAGTAGGGTTGAGGTTTCTTGACTCCATGAAGCATTATAAACTGGAAGAGCCAGGTTGAGCCAGAAAGAGACCAGGAATTTCCCAACCACCAATACTGACTAGTTAGATAAGATTTCTTCTTCCAGACAACAGAAGAGTTAGGCCTCATAAAAAGTAAAAAGGTAGCATCCTCATAAGACTAGACTTTACCTCTTTCCCTAGAGTGGAGAAGAGCAGAGGAAGACAATACTGTGGCCTCGTCCCACCACGGATCCATGTGTTCCATCTGCATTAGGAGAGGAGAGACAGGAGAGATTTATATTGAAACTGTAGTCTTAACTTGATTGAAATTTTTGTTACCAACAGTGACCAAAGAGTTGGGACATTTATCTAAAGAATGCTCAAGGGATATTAAAAAAAAATTTTTTTAAAGATATTATTGATATACACTCTTATGAAGGTTTCACATGAAAAAACAATGTGGTTACTACATTCACCCATATTATCGAGTCCCCCACCACACCCCACTGCAGTCACGGTCCATCAGTGTATTAAGATACCACAGAGTCACTACTTGTTTTCTCTGTGCTACACTGTCTTCCCCATGATCTCCCCCACACCATGTGTGCCAATCATACTACCCCTCAGTTCCCTTTGTCTGCCTGTACCCCTCTCCTTTGGTAACTGCTAGTTCCTTCTTGGAGTCTTTGAGTCTGCTGCTGTTTTGTTACTTCAGTTTTTTTCTTTGTTCTTATACTCCACATATGAGTGAAATCATTTGATACTTGTCTTTTTCGGGTTGGCTTATTTCACTGAGCATAATACCCTCTAGCTCCATCCATGTTGTTGCAAATGGTAGGATTTGTTTCTTTCTTATGGCTGAATAATATTCCATTGTGTATATATACCACATTTTCTTTATCCATTCATCTACTTATGGACACTTAGGTTGCTTCCATATCTTGGCTATTGTAAATACTGCTGCGATAAACATAGGGGTGCATATGTCTTTTTGAATCTGAGAAATTATATTCTTTGGGTAAATTCCTAGGAGTGGGATTCCTGGGTCAAATAGTATTTCTATTTTTAGTTTTTGATGAACTTCCATGTTACTTTCCACAATGGTTAAACTAGCTTACATTCCCACCAGTAGTGTAGAGGATTCCCCTTTCTCTGCACTCTAACCAGCATTTGTTGTTTGTAGTCTTTTCTATGTTGGCCATCCTAACTGGTGTGAGGTGATATCTCAATGTGGTTTTAATTTGCATTTCCCTGATAATTAGTGATGTGGAGCATCCTGAATTTCTTCTTTGGAAAAGTGCCTGTTCATATCCTTGCCCATTTTTAATAGGGTTATTTGCTTTTTGGGTGTTGAGGCATGTGAGTTCTTAATATATTTTGGATGTTAACCCCTTGTCAGATATGTCACTTACAAATATATTCTCCCATAGTGTAGGATGCCTTTTTGTTCTGTTGATGGTGTCCTTTGCTGTACAGAAGCTTTTTAGATTGATGTAATCCCATGTGTTCATTTTTACTTTTGTTTCCCTTGCTTGAGGAAATGTGTTCTGGAAAAAAGTTGCTCATGTTTATATTCAGGAGATTTTTGCCTACGTTGTCTTCTAAGAGTTTCATGGTTTCATGATTTGCATTCAGGTTGTTGTTGAAGAGGCTGTCATTTCCCCATTGTTTGACCATGGTTCTTTATCATATATTAATTGACCATATATGGCTGAGATTATATCTGGGCTCTTTTGTCTGTTTCACTGATCTATTTTTCTGTTCTTGTGCCAGTACCAAATTGTCTTGATTACTGTGGCTTTTTAGTAGAGCTTGAAGTTGGGGAGCATAATCTCCCCAGCTTTATTCTTCCTTTTCAGGATGCTTTGGCTATTCGGGGTCTTTTGTGGTTCCATATGAATTTTAGAAAGATTTCTATAGTTCGTTGAAGAATGCTGTTGGTATTTTGATAGGGATTGCATTGAATCTGTAGATTGCTTTAGGCAGGATGGCCATTTTGACAATATTAATTCTTCCTACCCATGAGCACGGGATATGTTTCCATTTATTCGTATCTTTAATTTCTCTCATTAGTGTCTTGTAGTTTTCAGAGTATAGGTCTTTCACTTTCTTGGTTAGGTTTATTCCTAGATATTTTATTATTTTTGATGCAATTGTGAGTGGAATTGTTTTCCTGATTTCTCTCTTGGTTAGTTCATCATTAGTGTATAGGAATGCGACAGATTTCTGTTTTTAATTTTGTATCCTGCAACTTTGCTGAATTCACATTAGATCTAGTAGTTTTGGAGTGGATTCCTTAGGGGGCTTTATGTACAATATCATGTTATCTGCCAACAGTGACAGTTTAACTTTTTGGTTACCAGTCTGGATGCCTTTTATTTCTTCGTTTTGTCTGACTTCCATGGCGAGGACCTCCAGAACTCTGTTGAATAACAGTGGGGAGAGTGGGCATCCTTGTCTTGTTCCCAATCCTAAAGGAAAGGTTTCAGCTTCTCGCCGTTAAGTATGATGTTGGCTGTGTGTTTGTCATATATGGCCTTTATGATGTTGAGGTACTTGCACTCTGTACCCATTTTGTTGAGAGTTTATCGTGAATGGATGTTGAATTTTGTTGAATGCTTTTTAGGCATCTATGGAGATCATCATGTGGTTTTGGTCCTTTTCGCTGATGTGGTGGATGATGTTGATGGATTTTCTAATATTGCACCATCCTTGCATCCCTGGAATAAATCCTACTTGATCATGATGAATGATCTTTTTGATGTATTTTTGAATTCGGTTTGCTAATATTTTGTTGAGTATTTTTGCATCTATGTTCATCAGGGATATTGGTCTATAATTTTCTTTTTTTGTGTTCTTTGCCTGGTTTTGGTATTAGAGTAATGCTGGCCTTGTAGAATGAGTTTGGAAGTATTTCCTCTTCTTCCACATTTTGGAAAACTTTAAGGAGGAGTTGGTATTAGGTCTTCACTAAATGTTTGATTAAATTCAGCAGTGAAGCCATCTGGCCCATGGGTTTTGTTCTTAGGTATTTTTTGATTACCAATTCAATTTTGTTGCTGGTAATTGGTCTGTTCAGATTTTCTGTTTCTTTCTGTGTCAGCCTTAGAAGGTTGTATTTTTCTAGAAAGCTGTCCATTTCTTTTAGGTTATCCAGTTTGTTAGCATATAATTTTTCATAGTATTCTCTCATCATTCTTTTTATTTCTGTGGTGTCTGTAGTGATTTTTTCCTTTCTCATTTCTGATTCTGTTTATGTGTATAGTCTCTCTTTTTTTCTTGATAAGTCTGGCTAGGAGTTTATCTTTTTTGTTTATTTTCTCAAAGAACCAGCTCCTGCTTTCATTGATTCTTTCTATTGTTTTATCCTTTCAGTTTTATTTATTTCTGCTCTGATCTTTATTATGTCTCTCTTTCTACTCACTTTGGGCCTCATTTGTTCTTCTTTTTCTAGTTTTGTTGATTGTGAGTTTAGACTGTTCACATGGGATTGTTCTTCTTTCCTAAGGTAGGACTGTATTGCAATATACTTCCCTCTTAGCACGGTCTTTGCTGTGTCCCACAGATTTTGTGGTGTTGAGTTATTGTTGTCATTTGTCTCCACATATTGTTTGATCTCTGTTTTTATTTGGTCATTGATCCATTGGTTATTCAGGAGCATATTGTTAAGCCTCCATGTGTTTGTGGGATTTTTCATTTTCTTAGCATAATTTATTTCTAGTTTCATACCTTTGTGGTCTGAGAAACTGGTTGGTATAATTTTAATCTTTTTGAATTTGCTGAGGCTCTTTTTGTGGCCTAGTATATGATCTGTTCTTGAAAATGTTCCATGTGCACTGAGAAGAATGTGTATTCTGCTGCTTTTGGGTGTAGAGTTCTGTAGATGTCTGTTAGGTCCATCTGTTCTAATGTGTTGTTCAGTACCTCTGTCTCCTTATTTATTTTCTGTCTGGTTGATCTGTCCTTCAGAGTGAGTGGTGTGTTGAAGTCTCCTAGAATGAATGCATTGCACTCTATTTCCCCTTTTAATTCTGTTAGTATTTATTTCACATATGTAGGTGCTCCTGTGTTGGGTGCATAGATATTTGTAATGGTTATATCTTCTTGTTGGATTGACTCCTTTATCATTATGTAATGTCCTTCTTTGTCTCTTGTGACTTTCTTTGTTTTGAAGTCTATTTTGTCTGATACAAGTACTGCAACTCCAGCTTTTTCTCCCTATAAGTTGCATGAAATATCTTTTTCCATTCCCTCACTTTTAGTCTCTGTATGTCTTTGGGTTTAAAGTGAGTCTCTTGTAGGTAGCATATAGACGGGTCTTGTTTTTTATCCATTCAGTGACTCTATGTCTTTTGATGGGTCCATTCAGACCATTTACAATCGGGTGATTATTGATAGGTATGTTTTTAGTGCCATTGCAGGCTTTAGATTCATGGTTACCAAAGGTTCAAGGGAAACTTCCTTACTACCTAAGAGTCCAACTTAACTTAGTATGCTATTAAAAACACAATCTAAAGGTTCTCTTTTTTTTTCTCCTTTTTCTTTGTCCTCCATTCTTTATGTATTAGGTATAATATTCTGTACTCTTTGTCTATCCCTTGACTAACTTTGGGGGTAGTTGATTTAATTTTGCATATGTTTAGTAATTAACTGTTCTACTTTCTTGATTGTGGTTTTATTACCTCTGGTGACAGCTATTTAGCCTTAGGAACACTTCCATCTATAGCAGTCCCTCCAAAATACACTGTAAAGATGGTTTGTGGGAGGTAAATTCTCTCAGCTTTTGCTTATCTGCAAATTGTTTAATGCCTCCTTCAAATTTATTTATTTATTTATTTATTATATAATTTGTTTTGGTATCATTAATCTACAATTACATGTGCAATATTATGGTGATTAAACTACCCCCTTCATCAGGTCCCCCCCACCAACCCCATTACAGTCACTGTCCATCAGCATAGTGAGATGCTATAGAATCATTACTTGCCTTCTCTAGTTGTACAGCCCTCCCTGCACCCCCCCAAATGACATCTGCTAATCGTACCGCCCCTTTTTCCCCCTTGTCCTTTCCTTCCCACCCATCCTCCTCAGTTCCTTTCCATTTGGTAACTATTAGTCTGTTCTTGGGTTCTATATGTTTGCTGCTATTTTGTTCCTTCACTTTTTTTCTTTGTTCTTATACTCCACATATGAGAGAAATCATTTGATATTTGTCTTTTTCTGCTTGGCTTATTTCACTAAGCATAATACCCTCTAGCTCCATCCATGTTGTTGCAAATGGTAGGACTTGTTTTCTCCTTAAGGCTGAATAATATTCCATTGTGTATATATACCACATCTTCTTTATCCATCATCTACGGATGGACTCTTAGGTTGCTTCCATTTCTTGGCTATTGTAAATAGTGCTGCGATAAACATAGGGGTGCATCTGTCTTTTTCAAACTGGGCTGCTGCATTCTTAGGGTAAATTCCTAGGAGTGGGATTCCTGTGTCAAATGGTATTTCTATTTTCAGTTTTTTGAGGAACCTCCATACTGCTTTCCACAATGGTTGAACTAATTTGCATTCCCACCAGCAGTGTAGGAGGTTCCCTTTTCTCCACATCCTCGCCAACATTTGTTGTTGTTTGTGTTTTGGATGTTGGCCATCCTCACTGGTGTGAGGTGATAGCTCATTGTGGTTTTAATCTGCATTTCTCTGATGATTAGCGATGTGGAGCATCTTTTCATGTGCCTGTTGGCCATCTGAATTTCTTCTTTGGAGAAGTGTCTATTCATGTTCTCTGCCCATTTCTTAATTGGATTATTTGCTTTTTGTTTGTTGAGGTGTGTGAGTTCTTTATATATTTTGGATGTCAACCCCTTATTAGATATGTCATTTATGAATATATTCTCCCAAACAGTAGGGTGTCTTTTTGTTCTACTGATGGTGTCCTTTGCTGTACAGAAGCTTTTCAGCTTGATATAGTCCGACTTATTCATTTTTGCTTTTATTTCCCTTGCCCAGTGAGATATGTTCATGAAGAAGTCACTCATGTTTATATCCAAGAGATATTTGCCTATGTTTTTTTCTAAGCGTTTTATGGTTTCATGACTTACATTCATGTCTTTGATCCATTTTGAGTTTACTTTTGTGTATGGGGTTAGATAGTCATCCAGTTTCATTCTCTTACATGTAGCTGTCCAGTTTTGCCAACACCAGCTGCTGAAGAGACTATCATCTCCCCATTGTATATCTAAGGCTCCTTTATCAAATATTAATTGACTTATATGTTTGGGTTAATGTTTGAATTTTCAATTCTGTTCCACTGGTCTGTGGGTCTGTTTTTGTGCCAATACCAAATTGTCTTGATTACTGTGGCTTTGTAGTAGAGCTTGAAGTCAGGGAGCATAATTCCCCCTTTTTGATTCCTCCTTCTCAGGATTGCTTTGTCTCTTTGGGGTCTTTTGTGGTTCCATATGAATTTTACTATTATTTGTTCCAGTTCATTGAAGAAGGCTGTTGGTATTTTGATAGGGATTGCATTGAATCTGTAGATTGCTTTAGGTAGTATAGCCATTTTGACAATATGTATTCTTCCTAGCCAAGAGCATGGGATGCATTTCCATTTGTTAGCATCCTCTTTAATTTCTCCTAGGAGTGTCTTGTAGTTTTCAGAGTACAGGTCTTTCACTTCCTTGGTTAGGTTTATTCCTAGGTATTTTATTCTTTTTGATGCAAGTGTGAATGGAATTGTTTTTCTGATTTCTCTTTCTGTTAGTTCATTGTTAGTGTACAAGAAAGCAACAGATTTCTGTGTGTTAATTTGTATCCCACAACTTTGCTGAATTCAGATATTAGTTCTAGAAGCTTTGGAGTGGAGTCTTTAGGGTTTTTTATGTACAATATGATGTCATCTGCAAATAGTGACAATTTGACTTCTTCTTTACCAATCTGGATGCCTTGTATTTCTTTGTTTTGTCTGATTGCCATGGTTAGGACTTCCAGTACTATGTCGAGTAACAGTGGAGAGAGTGGGCACCCCTGTCTTGTTCCCAATCTTAGATGAAAATCTTTCAGCTTCTTGCTGTTAAGTATGATGTTAGCTGTGGGTTTGTCATATATGGCCTTTATGATGTTGAGGTACTTGCCATCTATACCCATTTTGTTGAGAGTTTTAATCATGAATGGATGCTGAATTTTGTCAAATGCTTTTTCAGCATCTATGGAGATGATCATGTGGTTTTTGTTCTTCTTTTTGTTGATGTGGTGGATGATGTTGATGGATTTTCGAATGTTGTACCATACTTGCATCCCTGGGATGAATCCCACTTGATCATGGTGTATGATCCTCTTGATGTATTTTTGAATTCGGTTTGCTAATATTTTGTTGAGTATTTTTGCATCTACGTTCATCAGGGATATTGGTCTGTAATTTTCTTTTTTGGTGAGGTCTTTGCCCGGTTTTGGTATTAGAGTGATGCTGGCTTCATTGAATGAGTTTGGAAGCATTTCCTCCTCTTCTATTTTTTGGAAAACTTTAAGGAGAATGGGTGTTATTTCTTCTGTATATGTCTGGTAGAATTCAGAGGTGAATCCATCAGGTCCGGGGGTTTTGTTCTTGGGTAGTTTTTTGATTACCGATTCAATTTCCTTGCTGGTGATTGGTCTGTTTAGTTTTTCTCTTTCTTGTTTGGTCAGTCTTGGGAGGTTGTATTTTTCTAAGAAGTTGTCCATTTCTTCTAGGTTTTCCAGCTTGTTAGCATATAGATTCTCTTATAATTCTTTGTATTTCTGTGGGGTCCGTTGTTATTTTTCTTTTCTCATTTCTGATTCTGTTTATGTGTGTAGATTCTCTTTTTCTCTTAATGAGTCTGGCTAGGGGTTTATCTATTTTGTTTATTTTTTCAAACAACCAGTTCTTGGTTTCATTGATTTTTTTCTATTGTTTAATTCTTCTCAATTTTATTTATTTCTTCTCTGATCTTTATTATGTCCCTCCTTCTGGTGACTTTGGGCCTCATTTGTTCTTCTTTTTCCAATTTCAGTAATTGTGTCTTTAGACTATTCATTTGGGAATGTTCTTCCTTCTTCAAATAGGCCTGGATTGCAATATACTTTCCTCTTAGAACTGCCTTTTCTGCATCCCACAGAAGTTGTGGCTTTGTGTTGTTGTTGTCATTAGTCTCCATATATTCTTTGATTTCTGTTTTGATTTGGTCGTTAACCCATTGGTTAATTAGGAGAATGTTGTGAAGTCTCCATGTATTTGTGAGCCTTTTTGTTTTCTGTCTACAATTTATTTCTAGTTTTATACCTTTGTGATTTGAGAAGTTGGTTGGTGGAATTTCAATATTTTTTAATTTACTGAGGTTCTTTTTGTGGCCTAGTATGTGGTCTGTTCTATACAATGTTCCATGTGCACTTGAGAAGAATGTGTATCCTGCTGCTTTTGGGTAGAGTTCTGTAGATGTCTGTTAGGTCCATCTGTTCTAGTGTGTTGTTCAGTGCCTCTGTGTCTTTACTTATTTTTTGTCTGGTTGATCTGTCCTTTGGAGTGCGTGGTGCGTTGAAGTCTTCTAAAATGAATGCATTGCTTTCTATTTCCTCCTTTAATTCTGTTAGTATTTGTTTCATATATGTCAGCACTCCTGTGTTGGGTGTGTATATATTTATAATGGTTATATCCTTTTGTTGGACTGCACCCTTTATCATTATGTAATGTCCTTCTTTATGTCTCGCTGCTTTCTTTGTTTTGATGTCTGTTTTGTCTGATACAAGTACTGCAACACCTGCTTTTTTCTCCTTGTTGTTTGCATGAAATATCTTTTTCCATCCCTTCACCTTTAGTCTGTGTATATCTTTGGGTTTGAGGTGAGTCTCTTGTAAGCAGCATATAGATGGGTCTTGCTTTTTTATCCACTCTGTTACTCTGTGTCTTTTGATTGGTGCATTCAGTCCATTTACATTTAGGGTGATTATCGATAGATATGTACTTATTGCCATTGCTGGCTTTAGATTCGTGGTTACCAAAGGTTCAAGGGTAGCTTCTCTACTATGTAACAGTCTAACTTAACTTTCTTGTTAAGTTATTGTAAACACAGTCTGATGTTTATTTATTTCTCTCCCTTCTTATTCTTCCTCCTCCATTCTTTATATATTAGGTGTTTTATTCTTTGCCTTTAGTTAGTATTTGGATGATCTGCTTTCTTTGCTATGATTTTATTTTCTCTGGTGACATCTTTTTAGCCTTAGGAGTGCTTCCCTCTAGAGCAGTCCATTTTAGATATCCTGAAGAGGTGGTTTATGGGAGGCAAATTCCCTTGGTTTTCACTTGTCTGGAAATTGTTTAATCCCTCCCTCAAATTTAAGTGATAATCATGCCAGATACAATATTCTTGGTTCAAGGCCCTTCTGTTTCATTATGTTAAATATATCATGCCATTCTCTTCTGGCTTGTAAGGTTTCTGTTGATAAATATCATGATAGTCTGATGAATTTTCCTTTGTAGGTAATATTTCTTCTCTCTCTAGCTGCTTTTAAAGTCTGTCTTTATCCTTGATCTTTGGCATTTTAATTATTATATGTCTTGGTGTTGTCCTCCTTAGGTCCCTTATGTTGGGAGATCTTTGTATCTCCATGGCCTGAGAGACTATCTCCTTCCCCAGATTGCAGAAGTTTTCTACATTTACCTCCTCAAAGACACTTTCTATCCCTTTTACTCTGTCTTCTTCTTCTGGCACCCCTAGAATGTGAATATTGTTGTTTGGATTGGTCACACATTTCTCACAATTTTTTTTCATTCCTAGAGATCCTTTTTTCTCTCTGTGCCTCAACTTGTTTGTATTCCTCTTCTTTAATTCCTATTTCGTTTATTGTCTCCTCCACCATATATAATCTGTTTTTAAAACTTTCCATTGTATTCCATAATGACTGGATCTCTAACCTGAATTCATTCCTCAATTCTTGAATATTTTTCTGTATCTCCATGAGCATGTTTATGATTTTTATTTTGAAATCTCTTTCAAGAAGATTGAAATGGTCAGTTTTACTTGATCCTTTTTCAAGTTTTTGATGGATTTTTTGTTTGTACCAGGACTTTTTGGCATTTTATATTTGTATGTTCCCCCCTCTAGTGCCTAGAAGCTCTACTTTCTGTAGCTGCTCAGCCCCTGGAGAGATGTTGGCAATCACAGGGGAGTGGTGCTGGTTCCTGGGGTGAGGAAAGAGCTGTTTCCTGCTTCTGGCTGTTATGCCTGTGTCCACTGCAGAACCAGATGAGCACACAGGTGTGAGACTCTATGCTTTGCATTTGTAGTTGGAGGAGGTGGAACTTCCCTCTGGCTGGCCAGATGCCAGACCAGGGGCTGCTGGTTTGCTAGCTGGTGCCAGCCAGGAGGAAGGGGAAGCAGGCTGTGTATCATGGTGGGGAGCATTGGAGCTGTGTATGCGGCCAGTGGGATGGAGTGCCTGTAGCTCCTGAAAGTTCCCAACCTGCTGGACAGAGTGAGCCCATACAATTCTGTCTACCTGTCCTTTCTCCTGAGCAGTAAGCTCTGTGTGATCCTTGCCCCTTTAGCAGCCCTCTCACTGGTAGGAAGTCTCTCAGACTGCCTGCCTTTCTTTTGTCCCAGAGCAGCTGGATGTGTATCCCTGTTTTCCACATGCTCCTGGCATCTCAGTCTCTCCAGGTATTCTGCCTGTCTTAACTCTCGAGCCCCACTAATCACCAGAGCACCATGCAATGCAGGTTCATGCTCCCAGAGCAGATCTCCAGTTCCAGGCCTCCACTCCCTCCAAGCCCCAGGCCTCCACTCCCTCCAAGCTCCATTTCTCTTCCTCCTGCTGTTGAGATGGGGTGGAGGAAGGGCTTGGGTCCTGCCGGATCATGGCTTTAGTATGTTATCCTGTTCCGTGAGGTCTGTTCTTTTCTCCAGGTGCGGTCTGGCGCAGCCTTCTTACCTGTTGCTCTTTTAGATTAGTTGTATTAATTATATTTTCATATTATATGTGGTTTTAGGAGAAGGCCTCTGTCTTCTCTCATGCTGCCATCTTTAATACAATCCACTAAAGCGATATTTGACAATATAAAATGTAAAGAAGTTCTTGGAAGTGGTAAAATTACTTCATGCTTATCCTCACTGACTTTATACCTCCCAATAATGCATTGCATATATATTGATAATAATGAAGTTTATTAAGTATAGTATTCATTTCTTTCATATCACTGCTTAATTTTAATCTACCTGATCTAACAGATTCTAAAACAGGTTGGTTAAATCTCTAAGTACTACAGCTGACTTAGCTGTTGTTTTCTGTAGTTCTGCTGATGATCACTTTATAAATTTTCAGGCTCTTTTGTTAGGTGGGCAAATGTTCATGATGATTATGCCTTCTTGATATTGTTTATTTCTTGTAATTAATTTCTTTTCTCGTTATTTCTCTTTTGTCTGGTATTAAAATTGTGCTCATTTTCACCTAGAATATTTTTTTCCATAATTATTTTTAAAGCAATTCTTATATTAGGATTTATTTCTTAAGTTTAATATTTTCTATTCACTGTTAATTCCTTTGTCTTTTTCCTGTTTTCCACTGTAGAAATCACATTTTATTTTGTTGCTCTGAAGATTACACATTCTATCTTTATTCTCTGAATGAATATCATTAACTTATTTATACCCATAGTTCTCCAGTTTTTTTTCCATCAACATCAAAACCTTATCAACAGCCATATTTTCCCTCTGAACATGACAAGAATTCCAGTGTTCTCTTACTTCCTTTTCTCTGTGCCTGCTTTTGTCCTATGTAAGCTTCCAGAATTTTGACATAGTCTTTGATTTCCTTGAATATCCGTCTATTAGACTTTTAAATCTTTCCCTAATTTGGAGATATTCTCTGCCATTATTTCTTCACTATTTCTTCCTTTACATTTTCTTTCTTTTTTTTTTATGTGCTTTTATGATTCCTGTTGACCAGATTTTGAAATTTTGTTTCAAAGCCCTTTCTTTGATTTCTTTCATCATTTTATCAATTCTAAAATACCTCTGGTCAACGAATACATCTATTCTGATCTTCAACCAATCCAGCTGTTAAAGTCAACTGTCATATTTTTCATACCCAGTAATTCTAGATGATTTTCCTTTATAGAAGTGGTTTGCTCCTACTTTCTGCTTATATTATCCACTCTTTCTCTTTCTATGAAGACATTTGTTACATTTATTTCAAATTCTTGTTCTGTTTCATTTATCTGACTCTCTTTGGTATAGGCCATTCCAATTGTTGAGTTTACTGATATTTTCCAGGTACCTTATTTTTCTCCTCTGTGAGCTCACCCTGATTGTCTGGGGACCTTTAGCTGCTTTTGCTACTCCCACCAATACATGGGAAGAGGGGCAAATGTCTAGATCCTGGCCTGTGCTCTTCTGGAAAAGTTGGTTTTTGTTTGATTGTTTTTTTGTTTTGTTTTGTTTTTGTTTTTTTGAGTTGGGCATGACGGAAAGTAAGAACGTCTAGAGGTTATTTCTTTTCTGGGTTTAATACATCCTTTTGATTCCTTTCTGCAAATTTAATCTCATAGAGATTTGGCCCCATCACAGCCTATATAGAGTAGAAGGAATTGGGGAGGGGAGGAAATGCTTATAGGGCCAGCCAGCTCCCACGTACTCAATGACATTGGGTCCCCACCCTTGCCTGCAATCATTCACCTGATACAGCTCTAGTGCCCCAAGATGGTTCTAAGTGTCTAGAGCTTTGTGACCCATAATAGCAATAGGGCAGAAAAGATCCATTTAGGGGAGCAAAAAGGGCACAGCTAGAAATCTGTCACCCATTTAGTCTATGTTTTGGGTTTCATGCCCCCCTTCTGCTCAAGCTAATGTTCCTCTCCCCCTACACTACTGCCCACCTCTTCTTCTGTAAGATTTCTCACCACTTTTGAGATTCTTGGGCAGGTGGGAGGCTGAAGGTCTGATATCCATCAACCTCTTTATCATGAGTCATCTACGTCTGGCTCGGGGAATGGAGACCATGGCCTGTGCCCATGTGCCATTATAACCAGGGCTGAATAAATTATCTGTTTCTCATTGATAGGACAGTATGGCCTATGACTCTCTGTCTCCACTGAAAATATATTTTTTCAGCAAAATGATTGTAAATGTCCTCAACACAGATAGGATTAATAGTTAAAGCAAAACTTAACTTTAAGATCTTTTATAGAAACTTCAGCATTTTTTCCCCCTAGGTTTCTACTCAATATTAATTTTTACCTCAGGGAGAGAGAGGACCTTATGTAAAAAATATTTATTCTCCCCTCCCCCATTTATATTAAATAACACAAAATTATTTTAATAAGGTGATATGGAATCTAGAGACAAATCACTTTGGTCTACAAAAAAGAACCAATTTATTTCATAAATGACATTCTCTGGCTCCTTCCAGCAATTTCCCTTTTCCCTGGAAGGGGGATGTTATTGTTTTCTTTCTTTGGCTCTTTGTGTAATTTTAATTTATCCTTAAGTAACACTTCGCTTTTTAACATAAAGAATGTAGTGTGCTTGATGGAGCAGAGCTCCATGGAAAGCTAGTTCACAGCAACAACTGTTTGGAGCTGAGGAGTTTATTAATTTATCAGAACCTTATGTTCCACTTCAGATTTCTCAGATTAGGAACCAACAATCATCTGCACCTGTTGTCAATTAAAGTATTAATGGTGCATCAATCAAAGAAAAATCACTGTGAATGAAGATTACACAAGCGCTTTCCTCATGTCATTTTTTGGAAGTCATCTTTTATTTAAAAAATAGGTGATATCTACAAATCATACCTTTCAATCTGCATTCTCCCCTTTTCCTTGATGATAATTTTTAGTGGCTGAATGCCTTAGACTGTGAGTAAAACGCACTCAAATGCGTTTTCCACTGGAGGGAATGACTGTCTCACATTTAAAAAGTAATAATGTTGCTATACATGTGCAGAGTGACAGGACCCTGTTAACATTTTTATGAAGCTCGACAGAAGTTAATTATTGGTTTACAAAAATCAGGGAAGCACTAGCTGCTGCTCAAGATGAATGGAATCTTCATGGCCTGAACAATTTTCTATGCTTAAGAGAAGAAATTCATGGTGCTAACGCCAGACAGCCCACTGGGGCAAGTTTGGCTTTTTAGTCCCTTACTTTGAATAGGTCAGTAGTTTTGGGAGGAAGGAAGGGAATGAGGATGCTGGTGACAGAGAGGGCAGAACACGCTAAAAGAACACAGGTTTACAGAACCACACAAATAAATCTGTGTTCCGATTATAGTGGCTCAACTTTTTAATGGAACCTTACTATGACATTAGTTAGTCATTGTGTATAAAAGTTTTCATGCCTATGAAGAAGAGATAAAATGGCTACCTCCAGGGGCCTTGAGAGGATTCGATGAGATAATAATGTGTGGAAGAGTCTAGTACAGTTCCAGGCACAGGTAGGCTCTTTCTCATTTCTTTTCACCACTAGGGGTGGGTATCATGGTATGAGAAGTGTCACTACCTCTCTGGACTAATGCAAGGTATGTAGAAGTCACTTTCCAGAAATGGGCTGGAGCCTGGGAATGGAACATTTGGAATAGAGGAGACCTTCCCTAGACTTTTCTGCTAAAAACTGCCCTAAATTTCCCTTACATTTTCTCCTCTTGACCCCTATAGTCCTTAATATCTATATCACTGCATCACTTAAAAGATATCTATCAGCTCCATTACCTAGTTGTCTCATGGCGGTGGAAATGGCAGAGACTGCACCATAGTGGATAAGACTATGGTCTTTGGGAACCATATAGGCCTGGGACCAAATCCAGGCTGTGCTACTCTTAAGCTGTGTCATCATGGATAAATTTACCAGGCTTTCTGCTGCTTCAGATTCCAACTCCGCAAAGTGGGTATAAACACTGACCCCACGGTATGGTCCCAAAGAGTTAGTGCATTGTGGATGCACACCCTGAACAGTGCCCAATAACCAGTGGCTGTTTGTTGCTATTTACTACATGGAACCGGCATGGACAGTTCCATCAGATCCTAGGGTTTCTGCAGGTATGGCAGTCTTGACAGGCAAGGCATCAAGTCTAGGAGAAACATGCAAAAGGCAGTAGAAAAATTTAAGGCAGGGGCTGTTTGCTCTCTAGCCTAATTTAGAAGACCCACAGGTGATGTAGTGACATTTGCCCTTTGAGGCAGGGACAGAAGATGCTAGGATTAAGCCCACCATATATCCTTACAGTGACCTTCAAGGGCATCAGGTGCATTATATCCCAGTGAGAATATAAGCCCCAGGGCACGTGTTGGGTTTCCCTGCTGTGTTCTCCCATGTGTCCAGCACAAAGTTTTATACATGGTTCAATTAATATGTGTTGATCAACAGATTTCCTTATTCAGTAACCCAGGGTATCTAGTTATCTCAAAAGTTTCCATGTAATGCTTAGAATATAATTTAAAGGAAAAAGAATTCACCATAATATAATAAATATACAAATATCTAAAATATTTTGGATGGCAAAAGGTTGGGAAAGAGAGGAGAGTCATAATAAGGGATTTCAGTGCTAAAATGGTTTGAAATTACTGTTTTAAGCATGGCTACGATTTACTATCTTCTGTTGTAGTGTACTCAAATACACATTTTTTCACTTCCATTTTTTCCTTGGTAGAGCTGCCTTTGACCATTCATTGTGGTGTAATGAATTTGCATAATACTCCAGGCTTCCTTCCCACCTCTCCTCTGCCGGCCTTAAGGATGGGCGCGGCTAATCAGTGCAGTGCCCCTCATCCTAAGGCAACAGACGGGTCTGTGGGGCAGAATAGGACCATCCAAACGGTTTGATGTAGGGCTGGCAGACTTTAAGTCACTTTTTCTCTAGGGTTTCTAAGCTAGGGCTTCTAGAGACTATTCTCTACTGGGTGGACTCCTTCCTGCAGTAGAAGCGCAGGAGGCACCAGTTCGCAAAGGGAGAGTGGAAGGGCTCTGTGCGCAGAAAATGCCTGGTTTCGGCCCCTGGGGCCTCTGCGGATGGAGTCCTTCCTTCACTTCAGAAAGCCACACAGCATCTTTTCCAGCCTTGCAATCGAATACGATCTTTTTTTTTGTAGCTCATTTGTGTTGGACATCTTGTTTCTTGCAATGGAAAGACTGTAACACATGCAGCTGTGGTTCTAAAACACTCTCTTCAGAGCTCCTACCACCTCTCATGCCAATGTTGGGAGCAGGGGTATTTTTAATTATGGAAATCTCTGCGTTACATAAAACATGCATCTGACATTCATTTTTTAGCACTCTTTAAGTATAACCTTGGCGCTCTTGACATTTTGGACCAAATAACTGCACCGTGCAGGATATTAACATTATCCCTGGTCTCTCCTCACCTAATGCTGGTAGTACCACTCCTCCATGACAAAGAAAGATGTCAAAAACGTCTGCAGACACAGCCCAGTTTCAGTGGGGGGATGGGGGGTGGGAAGTGGGGGGGGAGGGCAAGATCTCCCCTGTTAAGAACCACTGTATACACAGAGCATAAGCTCCATGAGGGCAGGTTTTCTTCTTGCCTTTTTTCAGGTATGTGTCCCCAGGACCTAAGACAATGAGTGCAAATGAGAAAATAAGTGGGCTCTTAGTAAACGGAGGACATTGTTGCAGATACAGCCAGAATCAAAAACAAGGAAAAGACCAAAGAAGGCATATGTCTTGTCTCCTAATTTTATGACCCAGGGTCGAAAACAAAACAAAACGAAACAAGCGGCACAAACAAGCGGCACACGTTATCTGCAAACCAAGAATCTCCTGCACAGTACACTCTCTTAGTGAGGAGGGTAGACAGTTGGGTCAGAAAGAAGGGAAATGCTGGTTTTACAAATTCTCCTTAAAGCACCAGGGTTTCTACATCCTCTTTTTTTTTTTTTTTTTAATCTTTCCTGTTTAAATTAAACAACAGTGCTCCCAACAGTGAAGACTGATTCGGGACCTGAATAGTTAAATCAGAACCTGGGTGAATGTCTCAGAAGGAAAAAGATGTCTGTTGTGATTTTGCTTTTAGCCTCTAAAAATGACACATGCTTTTTGAATCGTCTGATTTCCACACCTCCACTGGGTAGTTTTACCATCAGGATTAAATGATCAGCGCAGAGGAGAGCCACCCCTAGATTTTATCTTCCTCTTTTTATTGTAACTCAATAAAAAAATATGTGAGTTAGAGAATTTAGTTTTACAGTAAGTTTTCCCATATTGAGGACTCCTGATATATGAAAATATACATACACATTCTTGGCAATACTAATGTAGCATTCATGAAATGACTGAAACTTACACGACCCAGTCACATGGTATCAGACACGAACCACATCTACTCCATCCAGAGCGATGATTACACAGACTGCAAATCGCCAGAACAACAACATCCTCTCATGAGAAGAGAAATAACCCAGAGCTGTTTCCCAACTGCCCAGCCACACTCTCTCCACTTCCTCCGCTTGCACTGCACCTGAGCACCATAAGATCGTCATTGACTGAAACCTTTGTGAAGCCTCATGTTCTTAAAAAGCATGACTTTCTTTTCAGTTTCATCACCAGTCCCAAGCAATTAGTTTACTTTTCAGCTGTGTTGCACACTGAGTGGCTTTGTTTATTTGTTCCTTGCAGGGAGTGGGGAGCAAAACAGCCTCCAGGAGAGGAGGTCTTGGGTGGTCAGCCAGGCACTCCACCAGCTGAATGATTCAGTCTCCGCCTCAGCCACGGGAACAGGCCATCAGATTTCATGCCTCAATAATATTTAAATCACTGTGTTGTTGGGAGGCAGGATCATGTGGTCAGAGACGCTCACTTCAGAGTTTGACAAGCCTGGGTTTGCAGATTTACTAACTGAGGGCCCTTGGGCAACCGACATAACTGCTCTGAGTCTGTTTACATTATTGCGCTCAAAAGGGGTGCGTCGTGATTAAATTCACTTGGGGTCACTCACAACTAATGAAAACCGTGAATGGGAAAGCCATGAATGCAAAGATACATAATGCAATTTTAGGGTTCAGATGGCACTAATAGAACACTGTTAACTATTGCAGCTTTCAAATGTTTTCATGCTTCTGGGTTGATCTGGGGACCAAGTTAGGCTGCAGGTGGGGGTAAATACCCAGGTTTCCTGGTTCAGATCTTACCTCTGAGATGGCTGGACTCAGAATTCAAATCTCCAAGGAAGCAGAGAGGGAGTTCATGACTATCTTCCACTTGTACTTGCTTTTAGTGTTGGCTGGCCCAGAACCACGCTGGTCTTCCTTACTTTGCCTTTGGGGATAATAAAATCACTCCATTTAAATAAAGGCAACTAGTATTCTACTGAAAGCTGTAAAACGGTGGCCAGTAAATCCCCATCATAATCAGTTAATGAACACAGATGCCTAAACTATATAAGCAACATTACTTTTGCTGGTAATATATGTGCCAACTTAATAGGAAAGTTGTTGAGACATCTGAAATCTGAAATTGAGAAATCTGAAATCAAGAAATCTGAAGATTTCTTACTAAGATGGTCCAATATGTCAACTTGTATTGGAAAGCTCAAGTTAAAGCCTTACATTAAAAGGAATACATGTTGAAACATAAACAATACTATAGTGATCTATCTTAAGAGTATTTGAACTACCTTTCCAAAGTGCTAGAATGCTTTAGTTAATAACCAATCTGCTTATGATGCTATGCTTAATGCTATGCAAACTGAAATAAACTTGGTCTCTGGCCTCAAGAGGATTTTAATCTCTAATATACACCACCGATGCAGATAAAAATCATATTCCACTAGGGAGAAACATTAATAGAATGAACAACATAGAGGCTCCTGATTGTTTATTATTTTCATTTTCAGATGACTAGGTTTGTAAATAATTGTAACCTGGATAGGTCAGCAGACTTTGTGGAACAATAAAGAAGGATTAAGTATGCTAATTTCCAAATACTTTTCAATATCTCCCCTCCTACACATTCTAGGCCACTGTCATGTTTTGCCTGAGTTACTGTGACACCCTTCTAACTGATCTCCAGTCTTGCTCCTTGTGGCAAATCATTTCCTCAAGCAGTCAAGGAATTTTCAAAAGAGGGTGTGCGGTTGGTTCATTTCCCTGCTTCACACCCTTCAAGGGCTCCTCAGTGTTCTTATGAAAGTCAAACACTGGGCTTAGGAGGCCCTGTGGGAATCTAGGTTTTGTTTACCTTTTGAAGCCATTTCATCCCTTGCAGAATATGCCACAGCCTCTAACTCAGCTGGTCAATGCCTATTTATCACCCAGGTCCCCGTTTCGGCATTTCTACCTCTGGGACACTTTTTCTGACTTTCGAAGTTGGGTTAGCTGACCTTTTAAATGCTACCATTGCTCTGTGTAGTCACGTCTCTTATAATACTGTAGGGGTACAATTATTTACATATTTGAATGTCTGCTAATTTCTAAGTTTCATGTGCACAGGGCCGTAGATTTCCTGTTTACCACTGTAGCCCTAACATTTGATAAAAATGTAGCGCCTAATAGCAGTGTACATACATAGTAAATGTTTTGCTGAATTAGGGGATTCTGTTTGTGCTGGTTTAGTCGCTCTTTGCGTTGACATCCATATTGACCCCCGGAACAGCTCTGTCCAAAAGACTTGCTGTGATGATGGAAATATTCTGTATTTCTGCTTGACTAATACAATAACTCCCGGCCACTTATGGCCATTGAACACTGGAAAAGTGGTTGGTGACACTAAAGAACTAAATCTTTACTTGTTTTTCATTATAATCAGATTTAAATAGCTACTTGTGGACAGCCATATTGGACAGCACAGTTGTGTAAGAACTTTATTAGATTCATAGGCAGCCAAACTTTTTCAGGAAATGGGTCAAGAACTCTCTTTTCCAATAGTAGCCACTAACCACATGTGGCTATTTAAATTAGAATTCATTAAAATAAGTAAAAGTTAAATATTTAGTTTTTCAATCAGGCTAGCTAGATTTCAAGTGCTCAAAAACCAGATACAGCCAGTGGCTACCACATGGGGCATCACGGAAAGTTTCCATTGTACAGAAAGAGCTAATGGACAGCACTTGTCTGGAGCATGGATCACCTGACCAGAGACAAAGATGCAGATTCTCGCCTATGGGGTGGGCTGTCACCCCCATCCTCCTATTTGGTCCTGACTGTTAGGAAGACTTGGCTAGAGAACTGTGGTCATAGTGCCACTAGCTGGCTGATAATATCCAACTCCTGCCCACTTCATATGAATGGGGTATTGATCTCTAGATCGCAGAGTACCCATAAATGAGGAACACCGATGAGAACAAGTAGCCGACACCCACCAGGGAAGATGAAGCTGACTCAAGCAGGTGTTCTCTTGTGCGAGTGTCAGGGCCAATTTCAATGCTCCGAACTCAGACTACTTACTCATTTCCAGACATGTCAGCCAGCAGGATTGCACTGACCTCTTGGCCTTTTGCGGCACCTGATTCCCAGGAGGTAAACTCTTCCCAGAGCATCTCTCTTCTCTCTTTTCTTGTGCTCAGCTCTGAGCCTGGCCACCTTTCCTCCCACATGGTGCAGTTATTGGCAGCTGCTCCAGTTTTTGTTGCCTCCAGAATGGATAACCTCAAAGCATCCCTGCAAGTCCACCCAGAAGCTTCTGCCGGCTCATATGGCACTGTTCCTCTGCCTCAGGGCAGTGCGCACGCTGTGCCAGGAGCACCCGCTCTGCACGGTTTGCTCTGCACGGTTTGCCCGAGCCACCTCGTCACTTGCTGTGACGTTCAAGGTGCGGTCCTGAGTACCTGTGCTTGAAACGGCTACTTTGGAGATGTCTCCTTCCTCTCAACACCATCGCAGCAGGGGGATGCTGAGCAGCTAAGAATGGTCCCAAGCAGGCGATTCAAGTCAGGGCATTTCCTTCCCCTCTTGGTTTGACAAAGCCAACTTTTCTGTGTTCAGGGATGCAGTGGGAAAGCCATCTGTTTAGTTAGGCTTCTGCCATGAAGAGTGGTCTTGGGGAGTGGATGTTTAAATAGTGTTTTTCTGCTCTCCTCATACACATTTGAAACACTTCAAACACATTAATATAAATGATTTAACTACAAGCTTTCAATTTCTAATTACCCTTTTTTTTTAAAAGTTAACTTTCTCATCAACTTTCTGACTCTTCCCCCAGAAAAGTCGATGGTTCCTTCACTCAGCACATCACCACTTCACAATCCTAATTTCTTAAAATTTGGCCCTGAGAAGGACTGTGGTCAAGTTGGTTTACTTCTTCCGTTTACTTCCTTCCATCATGCTCGCTCCACCCCAGTGTCTTAAGACCTCAACCATTCCAAAGTTCTTTTAAAAAACACTTAAATATTATCCCCTCCTTAAAAACGTCTTGTCAGATTTCTTCCTCTTGTTTGCTTCAGAAAGTGGTGCTTTGATTGTCCATTAGAGAGTTGTTTACATTTCTCCAAAAGCTCCATTTAGTTTCCGTGACAAGGTGGAATACGTGACTGGCTGTGATGGATAGAGGCACCTGTCCTAACGGCTGCTCCCACTGTGCCCACCGGTGCAGGTTACATTGATAAATTGACAACAGTTGGGACATGCTCTGCTAGCAGCAAGAATGAGGCTACGAGGACAAACACAGGCGGTTAGACAGTCTGCTTTAATATTCCTGGGAAAGATGTACAGTCTCCAAATCTAACACCCCAACAGCTGTGGTGAGGAATTCGTGCACAGGCAGAATGTCTTTGTTACCTTGACACTATCTCTGCTAGTTAGTCTAGAATTGTATTTACTGTAAAAGATTCCTCTGCCTTCCAGTTTCTATGCCCGTAGTCCCTGAGTTGGGTGCTCTAATGAAAACTGCATGATAAGATTTTAATTTGACGTTGTCTTATATTTATTTGGTTTTTTGAATTCCTTCATTGAAGGCTTTTCTTTTTCCTCTGATAAGAAAAACAACAGGAAGGACAACAAAATGCTGCCTATTAGTGATTATCAGGAAAATGTAGGGAGCAGCCTTAGTCAAGGCTGAGGTGTTAATGATCTGGAAGAAGGAGCTCGGGAGGTCCCGAAGTTCCCGCCCTGAAATGGCGCGTGTCTATGACCACACCGCACAGCCGGGGTCTAAGGAGGTGTGCGCTTCCCCATCCAGCTTCCCCTTTCATTTTCTTCCTTCCTCTCCATGGGTATCATGTTGTCTTTAATAAGACAGCACAGCAGCGGGTCCCAGCAGTGGAGTCTCCCCATGTGGACAGGGGAGCCGAGGCAGGCACGTGGCTATTCGGGCAGATCCGTGATTTTGCCGCCTCCCTTCTCGATGTCCTTCCTCGCAGATAAGTTGGGAGCATCAGGGCAAAGTGGCGGGCGGGTCCGCGGACACAGGGGGGCCGAGAGCGGCAGCCCCCGCAGCAATCTCGACACAGCCCCTCGCTTCATCCATTACATGCTTATCTTAACTGAAGACTAATCTAAAGGAACAAACGACCACAGAGAAAAATGCTCCAACTTAATACAAAGTCATAAAGAGAGAGAGAGAGAGAGAGAGAGGGGGAGGGAGGGAGAGAGAGAGGGGGAGGGAGGGAGAGAGAATGCAGGAGCAAAAGAAGCATGGACATCATAATGCTTTCCTGAGCTTCGCTTTTAAATGGCCTATTTACCGATTTTATGATAAGACACAGTTTGCCTTTATGATTTGCATGGGTAATGAAGCAATTAGCAGCCATCATATATAAAACATGCGAGTCCTTCATTAGACCCCAAACAAAATGGCATAACACAAGATGTGTGTAGGGTGGCAAGGTTCAAGTGACGCGCTCAGTCTGTCACTCTGTGTGGAGTTCCGTGGGAGCCTGGCTGCGGCACGCATCACAGTAGAAGGCCAGACTGCGGTTGGTTTGATGGGAAACTGACTGGCTGGCAGTCCCTCCACTCCCCACCCCCTAACTGCTACTAAATTTCATTTCAAGTTATAATTATTGACATTGGAAACAGCTACTCGGATCACAACAACAAAGCAACAATTATACAGGATCTGGTGTTTCTCATGCAAATTACGGCAATAAAATACAGGAAAATCCGGCCCACTTACAGACCAGTCTTTGTCTTTGGAGAACACAGTCTGAACTATTTGGTTAACTGAATTAAAATGTAAATCTTGGCTGGCGTTTCTTCTTAGATAGCGATATGAAACAGTTTTGAAAAGACGGAAAAAGCTTAAGGGACCACATTTCAAACAACTTGCCAGGAGCATATTTTTTTAATGAATTAGGGCTGAAAAGCTTAACTGTCTATAACAATCAAGGATTCTAAAATGGTGTTTAAATAGGAGAGGCATAAGAGGAGAGAGAGTCCTGTGTATCTACCCCCTATATGTTTGTTTATAAAGAAACTTCGGAGCCTCGGAAGATGCGTTTCCACAAGTAAAGCCATCTCTCTCTCTTATTCCCGGGTGGGGTAACATGTATAATGAAACATATAACCTAGAGGAGATTAGTGAGCATTAAAACTGAATTCTTTTACTTTATTAGAGTTGCTTTCCTTCCTGTCTTTGTCTCTTCTTCCATACAAAACCTGAGCCTATGCAAGTGTCACAGTAAGGGAGGACGAAACTAAAAGTCAACCACGGTGGCATTAGCATCAAGGAGCTATGAAAGCGTCCCTCTGGGCCACATGGAGTTCTGCCCAGGACCAGAAACAATGATTTGAATCTATAGGGAAATGGTGTGGTTTCTGATCCATTATCATTACTGCTTTTAAAAAAACAAAACTAAATTAAACAAAGCACCCCTCAACCGGCATAAAAAAGGGTTGGATCCCCAAGGCCGCAATCAGTACTCCAGAAGATGACATCAAAGAAAAGGAGAGGAAAAGCCATGGCTTGTGCCCCTGGCCGGGATTCAGCTAACAACGCATTTGCTTTGAAAGCCATACCTCTGAGTTTGACCACGAGTAAACTGACCCGTGTGAAGCCACGACAACAGAGGATACTGTCATTTAATTTATGTATTTAATTTTTTTATACGGGGAAAAGAAATTGCGTGATCACATCTCATTTATAACAAATCTGATCTTAAAAAGGCAATAATTTTACAAATGCACTTTTGCATTAAGAACACTGTTATCATAAGCACGGAGCAAACGCCGTGTGGGCAGTCACTCTGACTTATAGCAGCTCGGTACGGCCGCTGCAAGATAACCAAGAGTAATGGTTTTTGATAATCAGGCCACACTATTAATATAACATGAACCACAAGTGCTTTTGTACTGCAGCCCTGGTTAAACTAGCAAATCTCATTGGAATATAAAGAAGGGGTGGGGGGTGTGTTCCGTTTTCTGCTGCTTCTGCACCGAACGGCCCACCTCATGGCGCTGTCTTAGGCGTTTCGTGTGGTGGCACTGAGGAATGTCTCCCTTCAGAACTTCTGTCCTTTCCGCTCAGTTCAAGCTCAATGACTACCTGCTAGGTCAGAATTCAGGCCCATGAAATGCAGCAGATGGATTTCAAATAGCAGTTCTGTTGACTGGGGTAAGGCTGGTGGAACACATGGAAGCCCATAGCAAGCTGGGTTGTGGCTGCTGAAATATTGCTGGGTGTAAAGGGGCTCACTTTGGCCGATGTGAGCAAAGGGGAATGCTGCCCCTTCATCGTAAATGTTAATGTGAAGGAAAATATGAGAGAAGCACTTCTGGTGGTAAGAGTCAGGCAACATAATCATAACAAGTAAAACCAGGCTTAAGCATGTCACTACAATGTTTATTCATATGGTGACATTTACTGTAACTTTCCTCTAAAAGGCAATAGTTTCCTTGGATTTTAACAACCCAGAAACCATTATGAAGTATCTTTGGACTCATGATGTGTGTCTATGTCAAATAGCCTTCCACTTACGCAGGGAGTGTGCACTGGGGGTGAACCAGATCTTTGAAATCAATGCTTAGGCTATTTCTGTAAATTTGAGGAGGATGTACTCAGCAAAGAAATGCATGTTTCCTGAATTGCACAACGAGGAGAGAGGGTTACAAAAGGCTGAATAAAAAGCTGAGGCTCGGTGAGACTGAGTGCCATGTTCAGTCATTCAAGAAGCTCCTTCAGGGCCACATTTTCCATAGAACTTTCCCTAATAATGCAAATCGGAGGATCTCTAAACCCCTCCAACCATAGTGGCAGAGATGAAGGTGAATGTCTACAGTGTTTTGATTGTGATGCTCTTGTGGCAATTGCCAGATACTGGCTTACATTGCTATTCATTCATTGGTTCATGCATTCGTTCACCAAGCGTTTACTGAGTACTTAATATGTGTCAGCCAATGGAGACTACGTGTGGAGGAGTGGTGTGGGGAACTACCTTTGAATCTCAGCTGCGCCAAAAGATGGCCGCTGAGAACCCTTTGAGTTTCAGCTGCGCCACAGTTCTCACTCCGGTCCGCCTCTTATGTCAGAGACAACTGCACATGCGCACAACTCTGTGCGTGATTGGAAATTTGAAAGTCGCCTTGTTAGCATAAGGTGTAACCAATCAGAAGAGACCACACCCTATATATTCCGTGTTCTGCGCTGCAATAAACCAGTTCCTGCTTCGACTGAGCTCCTTGTTGCGTCTGATTGTCTCCGGGGATGGCGGAGGCTGCGGATCGCGCGGACACTCAGCCCTTACCTCCCTTGATTCGCCTTGTCGGGGCGTGCCTCTCCCTCCCTTCCTTTCCCTCCGCTGGCTCGGAGGGTCACAGAAAGAGCTAGTAGTCCTGATGGTGAGCAGGACCAGCAGGGGAGTGGCTAGAAACCCCGACAGAGTGGGATGAAATAAGTCTACTTTAAGAAGATCTGAACTTGGAAAGAAAGAAGAGACAAGTACACAGTTGATTATAAAACTTGGTAGAACGTGACAACACAGGTCCTTTGAAGCTATAGTGGGAAAGATTACACTGAAAAAGACAGAATTAATGAAAATTTTGATGCATTAATCTGAGCCTTGAAGAATTTGTACGCTTTGCATGCATGTTTTATCTTCCTTACTATTTTGTAAATTAGTGGAGATTAGTCACTATGTCTAATTTACATTTATATATGTTACTTTGTTGAGCAGAATGTTTGTTCTATAGATGCATTACATTAATCAATACCATCTACACAGCATTTACTTTGTTTCAGGCATTGTTATAAGTTCATGTTATTTTATTTAATCCTTGTAGCATCTCCTGAAGTAGGATCCAAATTATTCCCATTTTACAGAGGAAGCTGAGGCACTAAGGGTCACAGCTATTAAATGCAAGAGTTGTACTGGAGCCAGTCTCCAATGTGATGAATACACAGCAGTCTGCTCTGACCACAGAGACTACATTCTTCACCCATACACTCTAACTGCCTGTGGTCAATAAACATTGTTTAAATTTTGAATAAGCTAGCAGTACTCTCTCAGCAGTTATAATGGGATTTCATTTCCCACTGCAGAATTTCTTGAGAACACTTAGCTCAGGAAACAAAACAAAAATCATCAGGGTGCATAAAAATTGGTTTATGATTAAATTATTAATCTCTGCAGAAAGTATAGCACATGTCCACAATATATTTGTTCTCTAGAAAGCCTTCAGCTTGTGGATCATCTAGAAGGGTCTTGACTTATACTGGTATTTTTTGAAAATAGTTTATACTATTTGATGAATACACAGCATAATCGCTCTTGGCATACAGTCCAGCATTTATCCTTCGTTCTCACCACATGATGTAATGATACACATTCGTACAGTGAACTTGGATGCTATGGACCTGAGTCTCAAGCACCCTTGAGCATCATGTCCTACATGAAGTGCAGAAAAATCCTTGTCAGCGGGGAATCCCTGACGTCTTGCTCAGGATATGATCTTGTCTGTACAAATGGGACCTCTAAGTGGCATAGATTCTAGGGACTTGACGGGCCAACTGGGTAGAGAATAAGCGATGGTGGTGCAAGGATGCGAGCCACATACAGACGCCCATTCAGCTGCAGAAGTGAGGAGCTAACCGTGGTGGGTGGAGCAAGCATCTGCCTTCAGTAGGGTCAGTCTCTGCTTAAACCCTTTCTCCACAGTATAGCTAAACTTATCTGTTTCAAAGAATAAGTTGTGAGAAAAAATGCACACAAAACTAACAGATACATTTATTCTTCGCAAAACTGGCAAAGAGCAAAGAAAGCTAGAACACCCAGTTTGTTAAGATTGCTGAAGAAAGGCTTTTCTTGTACATCACTGCATGTAATACAAAAAAATTGTGCTCTTGGTAATTTGGAAACTTTTTCCTAGAGCTGTAAAATGCCATGCCAAAGGTACACCTAATTTCATGGCTAGTAATTCATCGTAAGAAAATAATTAGCTATGAACATAAAAATTTGTAGCCAATGATGTACATCTAAAATTATTTAAAATATTAAAAACTATAAATAGCCTAAATATTCATCAATAGAGAAACAAATTTTAGTACACTTATAAAATAGAATGCAAAAAAAGACAGAATATATATAGAAAAATAAATTTTAGTATATCTATAAAATAAAATGCAAAAAAGACAGAATATAAAAGTGTACATAAAATATTCTCTTAATTTAAGATGATGAAAATGCACCATAGAATAAACAGATATAAATCTGTGTGGCAAAATTATGATACATTTTATTTTTCTTCTTTATTCACTTTACCTATCTTTCCAAATTTCATAACAAAAACATGAATTGTTTTTATATTGTGAATAAGAAGAAAATACAGAGCCGTATTTAGAAGGCTGTGGATATGCTAAAGATCTATCCAGAAGGACCCTGGCCCTTCTCCATTAGGACAAATTGTCCCTTTTCTTCCCAATGTCTGGTCTCAATTGCTGAAATCAGTAGAGCTTTTTCTTCACCCTTTCAGAGTAAATTCTAGAAGAGGTAGGACTTTCCGATGGTAATGAGAGAGCAGCCATTAGAAGAGCTTGGAAAAGGACTGAGCATTTGGAATGTATTTCTGAGAGAAAAGTATAAGCAAGATGATTTGGAAAACTTGTTAGAAAACTGCAGATATTCTTCCTGTCTGAGTTAAACAAATCTGTTTTCTGGGTGAGTTAGTTTTTGGACTGTGGATATAGGCCTACAATATGGATCGCTTTTTACTTTATAAGTGCTAATGCCTAATTTTAACGAGTCAAACATTACGAATAGATTTCAGTACAAAGTTTTCAAGATAAGAGGAAATGAGAGGGAACACTACTTAAAGCAGATATGAACACTCCTTGCCTTGGACTTCCTTAGAGAAGTATTAATTTTACACGGCTACAATAGAGTCATGGTGGCAGATACTAATTACTATACCATTGGCCTGTAATGACAAAATGCTGGCCTATTCTGTAAATGCTTTCTTTTTATTTTAAACATATGAATCAAATAATTCTGATGCTCCCAGATATTTCCAAGACACAGCGTCACTCACTCTCAATTACATTCCTGTCCAGATGATTCTGTAAACTTTAATTCCCTTGTTTTCACACTTGACATTCATTTATTCAGTATTTACTGAATTCCTATTATGTAACAAGAAACAAGCAATTTTATTCCTTAATTTTTTTCCTAATCTCTTAGGGTTATTTTAACCTGATACTAATTATTTTTCTCTTATTCTTCCATCTAGCACCCCATATGGTATGTAGCATGTTTATTTTTTAAATTAAAGTGAATTAAAATAAATTTTTGAGGCTTTCATTACATCCCTTGAGATAATTGAAAACATCAAATAGCACACCACAGAAGAAAACTTGTCTTTATATCCATGTGTGTGTGCTTAATATTGGAGGTAAGCCTTGCAGATAATCAGGTAGACAATACAGAATCAGGAAAACCACAAAAAATCTTGTCATTAAAAATGTTAAATGTAACTGACAATGTCATTTCCATACAATAATTTGGAGAAAAATTGAAATATTTTAGTGTGTTCGACTTTGAGATTTGAGCAGCAATAACAAAAAGTTCATGTTAACTATACTCATGTTTCTAATTGCATTGAAATGATTTAAGAAAATCAAATCTGTTATTTAAGGTAATGTAATTAAGTCTATAATTTAATTAAACCAAAATCAATTAATGATTTAAAATAATAAGGGACATAATGATATCATGGTACAGTCTATTAGAGCAGTCCTGCCAAAGAAAAATGCCTTAGTATCACAGAAAACTAAAACTGGAATCAGCTTTCTATAATTCCATCCCCTCATTTTAAAGATAAGGGAATATGAGTATTAGACAAGTTAAGAAACTTGTCCAATACTCTATAGTGAGTGGTGAGCCCAGCATAAAATTCAAGTTTTCAAACTTCTTTCTTGATCACCTTGTCTCAGCCTGCAGGAGGCAAATTGCTCTGCTAAAACTCTAATCTGTTGCATAAATGGTTTCTTTGCTGCTTTGCTAGTAGCAGACCAATCCACCTTTAAGAAAGCTCAGTGTCAAAAAAAAAAAAAAGGAAAGAACAAGGGAGAAATCATTAACAAGTGTTAAGTAATGTAGGTAAATGAAAATTAATATTTACTGTGAAAAAGAACAACAGTAGTGTGTAGTATAAAATACATGTAGAATTAAAATACATGGAAAATAACACAAATAGCAGAAAGGTCAAAGGGAGTAAATATGTAACATCAGCATTATCTGGGAAAGAATAAAAATATGAATTTATATTGGACCATAATAAAACACAGATGCGTACTTCAATCTCTAGGGTAACCATTCAAAATCATGATAAAATAGTAACCAGGAAACTAATAGAGACAAAGCAATGATTAAATATAATTATTAATTTAAAAGAAGGAAAAAGAGAGAAAACATACCTAAAGTAGAAGGAACAAACAGAAAATAAGTAGTAACATTATAGCTATGAAACTATAAATATCATTAATTACATTTACTGCAAATTGCCCAAGATCTCCAATTGTCAGGTTGGATGAAAAACAATAGCCAACTATATGTTGCTTACATGAGAAATTTCTTAAATGTAATTTCACAGAAAACTTAAAGTAAAAGGATAGACAAAGGGATAATGCAAATCCTAACCAAAGAAAGCAGCTGTATAATAAATCCAGACAAAGGAAGGTTTGTAGATATAAGCAGTAACATTTCAAAATGATAAGGGATCAAACTTCTGGGTGTATATAATAATCTTTGTGAGCTCCTAATAACATAGTTTCAAAATGTACAAGCCAAAAACTGGCAAAAACAAACGGATAAATAGACATACCTACAGCCATTGTTAAAAGAGTATAACACATGTCATTATTTCATAAAGCAGACACAATTCAATAAAGATATAAAATATCTGAATCTAACAATAACAATACACATTATATTCAAGTGCATGTGGAATATTTACCAAAATCAAGCATATCCTGGATCATCGAGCAAGTCTCAAATTTTGGAAGACTGAGATGACTCCAAGTACATTCAGAAAATTATTTGAATGAAATGATAATGAAAATATAACATATCAAAACTAATCATGCTAAGGCTGTGATAAGAGGAAAATTCATAGCTTTAAATGGATATACTAGAAAAGAAGAAAGGCTGAAAGTAACAAAAGGAGAATTGATTTCAAGAAATGGGGGAAGAACGCTCAACAAATGAAAGCCAAAAAAAGTACACAAAAGAAACTATTAATGATAAAACAGAAAATAATGAAAAAACCCCCAACTTTATTGAAAAAAATCAGTAAAGCCAAAAATCTGTACCTTGAAAGAGCTCGCAATTTGACAAGTTGATGAAGAAGAAGAGAAAAGAAACTAGATACCAATATTAGAACTGAAAAATGGGATACAGCTACATGCTGGAGACATACTGAGCATATACCTAGAGTATAATGTGAAAAACTTTATGTCAGTAAACTTGAAAATTTAGGAGAAATAGACAAATTTCTAGAATAACACTTTTCAAAACAAATACAATAATAAATAGAAAATTTGAATCATTAGTATACCGTTAAATAAATTGAATCCTTAAGAAGAACTCCCCCACAAAAACTTCATTAATCCCAGTTGAAGTGAATTCTTCCAAATATTTAAGGAAAATTCCACCAATCTTATACAAATTGTCTGGAAGAATAGAACTAAAAATGTTTTCTAGTTGACTTTTAAAAGGCCAGGATAAACTTGATATTGAAATCTATCAAGGACATTAAAAGAAAGATCTGTTTCTCATAAAATATCACTGCAAAAATCCTAAAACAACATATTAGAAAATAGAATCTAGTGATATATTAAAATAACAAATGCGTCATAATGAAGTCAAGTTTATCCCAAGAATGCAAGGTTGGTTTAACATTAAAAAATTAATCAATGAATCACCCATATTAACAGAATAAAGAAGAAAAATAATATCACATCAATGGTAAAAAAGAAAGGATAAAATTTGACATGCATTCATGACCATAAAAAAGTTCTTGGTAAACTAAGAATGGAACAGAATTTACTTAACCTGATACAGGTTAATTTTTTTAATTCTTGACTATACAATTTAATGACTTCTGGGGGAATTAGGCTTCCTTTAAAAAAGGCCAATCACCCAGAACACTTTCTGGGAAATTATGGATCATCAGGGATTACCAGTTAAGAATTTTAAAACAGGTTAACAAGTGTCCAAGTCAGTTATTAATCCTCCAGAATTACCCTATACTGTCATCATTCCCAGGTTAACATCTGTGATTTCTTACATTTTGCCCAGGAAATTTTTGTGTTATTTTAAAGAATTAACCTTTCTTCTTTCTTGTTCTGTAAAAATACCTGATAAGACATATGCCATTTACTTTGAACATTTGTATATTCTTCTAGGTGCACTTAACAAATTATTAAGAAGACATAAAGACAAAACTTTTCATCACTGATTAGAAAATAAAGCCAAACTACTGGCTCTTGGGTAGAAAATATAATTCAAAGTCTGAGGAAAATACGAGACATCTGGGGCCCCATGAGGGGTGCATTCAGAATAGATAAGTCACTTAAAGGTTTATAGTTTCTATTCTGAGAGGCAGACAATACACCCGAAGAAATGTATTGCTTAAAGAAATACTAAGAAAGGAGCTAGAACAACAGAACTGTTCTTATAAACCTAAAAGCAAAATCCTACTACCATCCTTTTAATTATAGTTAGATTATAGAGAATTATAATAAAGAAAAGAAAGCCACAGTACCCACGTAGGCTGATCTTTTTCTCTAACTTGACATAAGAGTATAGGACTTTAATTTTCTTTAATTCCCTTGAAACCAAACCCTGGGTTACATATCAGCTGATAACTAAATCAGTGTGAAGTGGACCACTCTCTGGAAGTATGGGCATATTTTTTCACATAGTAAATTACCAAACTTGGCATGTAATGAGGAAGAACCTTTCTTAAAGCATAAGGACTCATGTAAAAATCCACTACTTGGGAAGAGTTGAAAGACATGGTCTTATGTGGGAGTCAAATTAATGTAGAACAGATGTTAGTTTGTTTACTACACACAGGTAGTCTGTAGATACCCCAAGATGGGCACGTGAGGAGAAAGATGACTCACAAGGAAATTTAGCACGGAACAGTTTAGGAATAATTGTCAAACCTGGCTGAATATTTGCATGTATGTAGAGATTTCTTATGGTGGTTGCCCTGTCTGAATGAGTTAATATCAGTAGAGAGGATTGCACAAAATAGATTTAGGAGAATAATTGGTTTAGTTCTCAGTCTCTGCTTACAACAGAGGTAGTGACAAGAACCATTAGTGACTGGTTTCCCACAGGAGGTATGTCCACTTATGCATGATCTCTAAGATTTATCCTGAAGGCTGTTTATACCTACAGCATAGCCTGACTCATTAGGAGGAGGTGTGCCTCTCTTAGGCTCTTCGATATTCCTGGAGCTAATATAGTGCCTGGCACGCTGTAGATGCTTAATAACTATACTGGGAATAAATGACACTGGCACTCAGGAAATAGTGGGTATGGTTGCATCTGCTTTTCTTTTGATGCTTATATCAATCAAAACAAAGCTTTATGTAGAAGTATTCCCTACCATGATCTTTTATTTTTTCTTCATAGTTAATAAACTCTTGATATTCAGATGTTAATGTATGGATATATATATATCAGAAAGAGAGAATATATATATATATTCATAGATTTTATATATGTATATATAAAATCTGTGATTCTTCTTGATAGTAGTTCCTAGAAAAGCCACTCTGAGTCATGCATCCACCCTCCATGTTCTGAAAATGGGGCTGAATAAGGACATCAGGGGTCTTTATCACCTACTGTGTCCCCTTCATATTAAAGAAAATTAAGGTGCTTTACTCTCTGAACTTATGTGACATGGCCAGAGTACTTTGTGGTATCAAAAGCACCCAGTCCTTCTGGGAAAAATTTCATTTTCTTTAGCCTACAGTGTAAAATATGTACGTTGTTTTAACGAATGTCGAAAATTCTGATTTCCCTAATGGCTTAGAATTTGTCTGAAGGAGCGAGGAAATAGTGTGCTACAAAAATATATTGCCTGTTCATTCTTGTAGCAGTAGGAAAATATAGGAAAAATAATGTCAATTTAGTGTCCATATAGAAATCCATATTTATTCACACTATAATGACCATAAAGGAGCTATTATATTCTGGGGGATAAAAATGACTCTCAGCAAGTTGTTTCAAATAAGGATAATGTACTAACTCTTGCCTGTCTTGAAAGTTTTATTATTTTTTTTTTCTTAGAGGTTAAAGATACCAAGGCCTTGAAAAATGTCAACAAACAAAGCATGTGAGATGTAAATAGTCACGGGAGAGACTTACTGTTCGCCAGTGAAAAGTAATTCTAACACATCTATGATGTATCCTCTGGGCTATTTTTAAAGGGAATTTAGACAAGTTAGACCTGATTTCTGTGCTCAAGGAATTCAAACTCTGGTGGAGAGAGTATGATGGAGAAACCCGTGAGAAATTCTTGAACTATATAATTGATCTATCTGACATGTATCAGTCTGTCAACTTGTCAAAAAGCTATTTTTCTCTTTGTCTTTTGCATACTATGTTTTTTCTTATCAAGCAAGGCATTTAGACCACTATAAAGATGGCTTCCCTTGAGTTTCATAACTTTTTAGTCTGTATGTTTTGTTTTCTCGTATAGCTATTTCTCATCTAGTTGGGTCTTGAGGGCGGTTATACCACCATTTATTGTCATGACTTTTCTCATTGCTTCTCCACATAGTGTCCACAATTAACCTTTTGAATACATCTTTCATGCTTGGTGGCCTTTGCATATTCTTTTTCCTCTGCCTGGAACTCTCTCTTCTCAACTGTATTTGTTTGGATAATTGCTATTCATTTTTCAGGTCTCAAATGTAATTTCCTCCATTTGGCATGAATCTATGAGACCCTCTTAGGTTCTTTAAGAGCTCTCTGTTCCTAGGCTTACTGTATTTCATTTAAGTTTTTACTTAAGCATCACTCTAGACTGTAAGCTCCTTGAGAGTAAAGAATACAGTCTACTCCTCTTTCAAGCTCATATTCCATCTTTGTACTGATGTGTGCTACTGCACATATATGTATATATTAAGAGACAATACAGCAGAGAGGTTAAGGAAAGACTGGCCTCTGTAACTAGACTGCCTGGGTTAGAATCTCAGTTCTGCCACTTACTAGCAATGTGATCTTTCATTTTTCCATGCTTCGGTTGCACCATGTATAAATCAGAGATGACAATAACACCAAAGGATTGTTAGGAATGGTAAATAATTTAATAAATGTAAAGGGCTTAGTACCTAGTAGCTGCTAGATAAATACTTGCTATGATAATCATAAATATTCAGTGAATGAATGAATTAATCATTAACCAACCTCAGTATTACATTCATCTAATTTAAGTGATCGACATCCCCCTCCCACTTTCGATGCCATCCTCCTTCTCCTTCCCAGCCTCATACTCTGTCCCTATTCAGTCACTTTATAAAATCCCAAACACCTGCATTCCAATCGATGCAACCACTTCTCTGCTTCAATCCTGAATTGTCATGGAGTCAAGGGGAAAAAAATCTGAGTACTGGAGGAATATGATCTCTCGGTGCTGGTGCACCTTTCTTTGGATGTGGCAAGTGCTCAGGCCTGTGGTCGCCACCAGCCTGCAGATCATGCTGTTGAGATGACATGACTATTGGGGACTGAGGTGGGGCGGGCTGGGGGTGCTCCTTGCCACTGCCCCTCACCCCTCCTCAAGGCACAGACAAAAAGAAAGTTCTTACCCACAGAAGGTGTCCCTGCTTTACTGGAGTTTGGTGATGAAATGAACCAGCCTAGGTGAATTACTTTCCTCTCTTATTTTCCCTCATGTACGGTCTTCTCTTTCTTTCCATGGTGTGGTAGGACTAGTCCTAAAGACTTCCTTCATCAAGGAACACTTCCACCCCTACAAGAATAACAGACGACAGGGTAGGTCCTAGGGGAGGAACTATGACTGCGGCTCAGGGACCTCCCACTCCTGGGTCTGCCGAGGGGCGTGGTCAGCGCTTGGCTCTCGCATAGGCTACGAGAGGGCAGCACACTGAGTGGCCGAATGGGGTATAGCTCGTAGCCCTAGATAGATTTACTTACAGTACTTTTTATGGTTACATTCTTCAGGAATCTGGTCGAATGCTAGAGTAGATAGGATTTAATCACTAAAAGATTGTGTTTCAGACCATATACTTTTAGAACTAACAACACTAAACTTCCATCAGAAGAAGAGACATTTTAAAAAAGAATACAAAGGATGAGGAATTTTCAAGAGAGAAGAGTTTATTTAGGGTTTATAATGAACACTGCATGTTACAGAATTTCTTTTGTATTTGCTTTGAAATTGACAAAAAAATGAAATAAAATGTCACTGCAGCTACTAATGATGGGGTCAATTTTAAAATTAAATTAGTAGAGAAAAGAGTCGCTTTTGACAATTAGATAAAATATTACGTCTAGTGAAAGATTTAGTTAATGGGGAAATAACTTAGTAATCATAATGCAATTTAAAATAACAAAATTTCTGATGTTAAAAAATTTAAAAATTCTATTTCTAAATAATGTGTTAAGAAATAGTAGGTTTGGAAAAAATTTAACATTTAATAAAAATAAAAATACTACATGAAATGTGTAGAACATAGCTAAAGTGATACAAAGAAGAAAAATGATAGCCTTAGATTCTTATAAGAAAGACCGTTATTGAATTATTTTTCTGTTCAAGAAGTTAGAGAATACACAACAGGACAAAACCAAAGAAAGAAGGAAGAAAATGTTAAAAAAAAATCAGAGCAGAAATTAATAAAATAAAAGATACCAGAGAAAGAATTTTAAAACACTGGTGATCCTTTGATGATATTAAAATACAGTCAAAACTGTGGCAAAATTGGTTGAAGGGAAATGAGGGTGGTGAAAAATATGTAATATTTAGAATAAAAGCTAAGGCATAACTATAAAGAGCACAAATTTAATAAGAAAATGGTGTGAAATATGTTATATGGGTACATTTGAAAAATTAGATGGGATAGAAAAATTTCTAGAAAACCAAAATTTACCACAACTCACTCAAAAACTAATAAAGAATTCTGAATAGGCCTGGAAACAAAAAATAAGTTATATAAATAGTTAAAAATTCTGCCACAATAAAAACACCAGACCCAAACGATTGTAAAGATCATCTCTCATAAACATTCAAGGGACAGATAACCCCAATCAAAAATAAACTGTTCTAGGAAGAAAATAAAAGTGAATAGGTCTTACTTAATTTTATTAGGTTATGAAAACTTTAAAATCTAAGCCAGGCAATAACACTGTGAGAAGGAAATATTACAAGACAATCTCACTTATGAATATAGATTAAAAATCATAAATAAAATATACTTGTACACCATATTCACAACACCATTTTTCACAATAGCGAAAAGGTGGAAGCAGTGCAAGTGTCCCTTGATGGATAAGCAGATGAGCAGGATGTGGTGTGTATGCATACAAATGTACACATCTGTAATGGAATACTATTCAGCTTTATAAAGGAAGAAAATTATGACCTATACTACAACATAATGAACCCACGAACCTTGAGGACATTATGCTAAATGAAATAGGACAGACACAAAAGGACAAATATACTATGCTTCTTCTTATGTAAGGTACCCAGATAGTCAAGTTCATAGAGACAGAAAATAGAATGGTGACTGTTGAGGGCTTGGGTGTAGAGGGAAATGGGAAGTTGCTTAACAAGTATAGAGGTTCAGTTCTGTGAGATGAAAAGTTTCTGGAGGTTGATTGCACAACATTGTTATTATATTTAGCAATACTGAATTGTACACTTTAAAATTGTTAAGATAGTACATTTTGTTATGAGCATTTTATCACAACTTCTAAAAACAAAATAAAACAAATTGTAAATAAAATATATCCAACAATATTTTTAAATAAATTCATCATGCTTAATTTGATATATCTCAGGAATGCAAAGTCGAGTTAATATTAATAAATCTTTTGAGGCAACTCACTACATTAACAAACTAAAGGAGAAAAATATATAAGGCCACTCACCAGATGCAGAAAAAGAATATGACGAAATTTAGGACTTCTTTATGATAAAAGTTGTAACAACATTAGAAAGGAAATTCTTCAAAATGAAGAAATAAATATTGCTAAATCTGCAGCAAACATCATACTTAATGGTTACATATTTTTAAAATTTCAGAGACAAGAGAGTTTGAACACCAACACCACTTGCATTCATTTTGTGCTGGAGATCTTAGCTTTGTCTATTACAGAAGATGAGGAAATTAAAAAAAATAAATTAAAAATAAGGAAGGAAAAAGTTTATAATTCATTAATGACATGATTTTTTAAAAAAGGAAACAAAGAGCACATACTAACAAGGTTTAAGACTTCAACAAAGTTTTTTGGATAAATGATAAAAATAGAAGATGCGATGCAAACTGCAAGTCAGCAACAATTAGACAAATATTTAGAGAAGAGATTCCAGCCAATATTTTGAGAAGTGAAAACTTGAAAGGAAACAAATTTAAAACTTAAAGGAAAGCTAAAAAAATGGAGAGACCATGCTCATGGATTGGAAGACTTATCGTCGTATAATACAATTTCTCCTAAATTTATGAAGCCTAAAGCTTTTTAAATATAATAGGACAAGTTATTATAAAATTATTAAGGAAATTCAAAGGGCTAAGATGATTTAGAAGAATAAGAATAACATGGAGCTATACTATATATCAAGAAGCATTATTGTTATAATTGTACTTAAATTCAGTGTGATATTAAGTCAGGAATAGATAATTGGACCACTAGAGCAGAAGCAATTGGATGAGTTCTCCAGGAGAGATTCACACAAAACATACAAAACTATAATGTTATGACTGGAGTGGTGCTACCAATTTATGGTTTGCCATGTTAATGCCAGTTAACCGTATCGGGGGGAAAAAATTGAATCCCTACCTCATACCAAACACACAGATCCATTCCTCATGAATTAGTGACCTAACTATGAAACCACAACTTAAAAACACTTAGAAGAAATTAGGGAATATATTTATGATCTGAACAAAATAATGCAATAGTAAAGCCATAAGGAAAAAAGAATGGAAAATATGGACATTAAAAACTTATGTCCAGCAAATGATACTATAACAAGAAAAGAGAAATACAGAATGGGAAGCATATTTGCAATATGTAAATGGCAAGCATTATTATCCCAAATACATGAAAACTTCCAAAAGATCAATGAGAACACGACAAGCATCACAACACAAAAATGAGCAGGCAATATGAACAGGCATAAAAAAGGGAACAGAATGGCTGAAAAACAACAAACTGAGTGGCTGAACAACTAAGTTGCTTAACTTTCTTAGTAGTCACGAAATACAAGTTTAATTTGCAATAGTATAAAATTTCCCACCAACCAGATCTGCAAAATCTAGAAGTATGAAAATTCCAAGAGTTGGTGAGATGAGAGGAAGCTCTCATTGATGTAAATTGACACAGCCGTACTGGAAACCAGTTTGGGTGAGCAATAAAACAGAAGATGAGCGTTATCGTGTGACCTAGAAATGACATCCCTATGTGCAGCTTAGAGGAATTCTACCCTGAGTGGGTAGCATTCACATTCAAGAATGCTCATCTATGAATAGAATGGAAGGTTCGTGAGGCCAGGAGCTTGGTTTTATTCATCGCTATATCCCAGAGCCTAGGACAGAGCCTGGCACCTAGTAAACAAATGAATAAGTATTGCTTTTAAATGCATCTAAAGCAAATATAATTAAAGAATGAAAAGAACAAAACAAGAATGAAAGTCAGTTCTGTGAACTTGAAGGAAAATTTGAACATTTGGTTTAACTACTCCACTTTTACACGTCTTTCTGGTAAGCCAGTCTAGAGTTTGCTCAGCCTGTGTGCGGACTACTTTAGCATTTATCGTCCTTCTTATCCCAAAGGCCATACTTCCTATTGTCACAGAATAGCTTGGGGATGGCCTTTTGCTTCACCAACTCAGTCTAAATGACTCATGGTCATTTTATAAATCTATATAAAACATATAATATAAATAATAAATAATGTGTGTGTATATATATATATCATATTAACTTTCATCGAGTTTCATTTGAAAGATAAAAAAAGGCCCTGAGATTGTCACATTTTGAAATGTCATTCTTTCAAAATATGATGGTGGCACCGTGTAAGTAAGGTCCTCCAGCATTCAGCCAAGGGGCTCTGATGCCTTGAGAGATAGGCCCGTCTCCAGTTCCTTCCTCCAGCAAAGAGCAAAGGGCTCTCCGGCTGCTCTAGACACTAGCAACAGAGGTTGACTTGAGGCATCAAAATGAGAAGAATTATGTAGATTGAGTTGTATTATTTTGTTTAACATGAGATAAAAATGGGCCTGTGTACAAAAATGTTTTCACTAATCATTCTGGAGATCAAAGATTTCATTTCTTAAGAGCTCAAACTTCACATCTTTCAGCAAGGACTTACTTTGAACCCTGTTTAATGATGCTGTAGAAGACTTTTTTCTCTTGAACTCCAGCTAAAAGACTTGTAAAAAAATGCTGTTTCAACATTGAAGCACTTTAAATGACTGACTCTCACCACAGTGTATAAAAAGTATAGTTCAGACTTGGCAGGGCGAACTAAATAAATAGCGATGATAAGCGACCTATCTAACAATGTAGCCGTCGTGTCTTGTCGCTAACACAATTATGTGAGCCAGTCAATCAGCACATTGCCTTGACTTTAAAGCCGGGGACTGAATACATGCTTTTAAAGTTGGAGGGAGTGGAGAGAGAAGAGCTATCACATGTAAGCCAGCAATGTGACTTCACAGTTATTCAGGGCTTTTTAAGTAAAACAAGGTTATACATTTACAAAGCGCTTTGTTATTGGCAGTAATGCTAAAACTATTCTTATGAGTTCAATAGCCTCTGTAATCACTCTCTGGCTATCCCAGATGGAAAGAGGGACTTGGATTGCAGCTTTCTGTTCACATATGAGGAGCTGGTTTACTACCCGGAGTGATAATTAATGGGATTCCGTTCAGTTTCAAGTGGCGATGAATCGCACAAGAAGTGAGTACGGAGTCTCAGAATGGCAATATTCTTCTGAGAGCTCTCCCACGTGTTCCGGGCTGAAAAACCTCTGTCCTCGTAAAGGCAGGAGACAGCACCTGCCAGCTGAATATCACCCATGACAACAAGCAGAGGGACTGGGCCACAGGAAAGAGAAGGACACATCTAAGAATACCGTGTGTTATTTCTCTTCTGTCTAGAGGAGGAGTACTTCCCTTCTATGATGTCCACCCAGTCTATAGCCCTCCGCTTGTATCATTTGTTGGAGTGATCAATTTCATTCACTGACACAACTGACAGGCCACAAAAATCACTTGAGTTTAAAACAGGTTCTGCAGGCTGGTGGAGAGGGCAAGTGCTTTTAAAACTTAGTGAAGAAGTTTGACCATCAGAGTTAGAACAATAAATACTATTTTGACACCTAAGTGGGGTAAGCACCCTAGCTTGATTAGATTGGCTTTTATCACACTTGTTCTAGAATGTGGGCTACTTCTGCATGTAATGGCCATTTTACATGGTTATATCAGAAAACATTTATAATAATCTTTAGGGGCCATTCCTTGAGGGAGATGTGCTTGATCCATTTTACAGAGGAGCGAACTGAGGTGCATAGGGATGAAGTAACTTACGCTCCCATGGTCCATGTCAGAAAGAGGGTTCAGATACACTTATCTCACACTAAATCCCGACCCGGTATTGCCTCCTAGGATGTGTGTTAATTTAATTTTTGTTTCATTGTTTGCTGTATTTTCACTTTTACAGTTTTTGCTTCCATCCTCCACAAGCAACCAAAAGTTCAAAAAAACCTTTGTACAAGCTCCCTTAGGTAGCCTCTTCTTAAAACCCTGGTAGCAGGCAGGTAATGATGATTCCCCACGGACCCCAGAACTCCGTGGTATCCTCAGTTCGCTTTATTTCCTGCATGTTACTTTCTACCACCTGACATAGTATAGATTATGTATTATTTATTTGTTTGCCTGTTAATGTCTGCCTCTACTTCTGGAATTCAACCTTCTTGAAAGCAGGGGTTTTGTGTTGGGTTCACTGCTGTATTCTCAGGGCTTGGAGCAGTGCCCCTTTTGTCATGATTGTTCATGAAAGAATGCATGGATGTTCCAAGTTTATAGTGGGGTGCTTAAGACCCAGAAAAATCTTGCTCACAGCTCACATAACACATTAAGTGGGGGAGCTGAATTTTGAACCCAAATCTGAGGGCTACCCAGTCCTCTTTGCACTGAGGGATTGTACCCATCCTCTTTGCACACCACTTTTAAAACAAGTTACCTGCTCACTCACAAACTGACAAATACCAGCTTTACAGTTGGGGGATAGATCAAAATCAGGAACGAAAAATTTGGTGATATTTACTGGTTTCAGGAAATTGGTTTGAATATTCTGGTAAGAAAAAGTCATCAAATTTTGGTAGGAAGTGAATCACTTGGTTATTTCTCAAACAATTCTGAGGCTTCAGGAATAATTTAATGACTAGCATGGTGTCACTGAATATCAATTTTAAATACTGTGGGGGCAGGGTGAGGTGGGGACTACTTTCTATGATATTAAATATAAAAATATTGATTCCCTCTTCCCATTCCAATGAATACCATATTATTTTTCACTTTTTCCTAACATTGGATGGCAGCTTGTTTAAATAAGACAAGGCAGAACTATGCTTATTGAAATTATAAAGTGCTTTGGGTGGAAATCAGTGAGGCACATCTCAAGGTATGTGAACACTTAACACAAGAGTCAAGGATTTGGTCTTTACATGAGATGTATCTGAAAATCTTAATGGAAAAAGGAGGTTTGCCCAGGAAGAAAAAAAAGTTGAGAATGTTTGCCAAGGAGCTGAAACAGAAAGAGAAGAAAGGGGTCTACCACTTACCAACTCACACAACATATTAGGAAGTCTGCTCAGCTGTCAGGATTATCATATTCATTTTACAGATGAAAATGAGGCTTATAATAGCTAAAAAAACTTGTTCAGGATAGTTCATAAGGGGCACAATAAGCCTTCAAATCCACATAAGTTGGTTTCAAACTTAAAGTTGCTAACAAGACAATATGGTGGCCAGGGAGGTTTTGAAAATCCACGTTCTTTAGAGCCCATCGCCTGGGAGACTGGACTAAACAAGAGAAGAGATCCAGATTTTGCAGCTAATTACTTCTAATGTACCTATAAACAGTGGGTCTCAGTTTCCTCTTATGTAATGTGGGGATAGGAGTACCTAGCTTATGGGTTTGGGGCAAAAATGAGAAGAAATAGAGGCAGGCTGATAATGTTCTACATACCTCGGAGCAATCAGAATTCCCCTTTATGTTTTCACCTGCAACACCCTTCCAACATTTTTTGGTATGAGTTGAGGAGGGGAGGGTGGTGCTGGCCAAACATATTCAATCATGAGACTCCAAGAAGAGGTGATGGTAGTGACACAGATTTTAACTGAAAGGTGGCAGGGACTTCCTCGAAATTCACATCAGGCAATTTTCTAAAGAGTGAGCAAAATTGGCAAAGAAATGTACCCTTGCTGGCATGGGAAAAAGAAAATGCATGGATTGGGGGAATAAACCCCCAAACCTGGCAAACATGTTCTGTCATCTGTTACAGACTCAAGGAATGTCGGCTTCGCTAACTCTGGGAGGCAAAAAAAACGACAGCCTGATGAAGTACCTGGATCTGAAGGGTTTCCTACATGTGCAACAATGACTGACCTATTTTTTGAACCATTCTTATGTAAGTGACATTATACAATATGTTTACATATATTTTCTCCTTACAACAGCTTTTTCCAGTTATATATCATGCCCATTTTACAGACAGGAAACCTGAGGCCTGTAGAAGTTAAAGAACTTGCCTAAGGTTGCTCAGCAAAAATAGACTCAAAATCTGGACTCTCTCTGCCTTTAAAGCGGCTGCATGTAACCATGAGATTAAAATTAAACTTAATTCTGCCCATATAGGATGTGCTCTGATGGCTTACTACCATCCCAATTTGTGGCTGGCAACTGCAGTTTTCCTGGAGGAACAGGGCAGAGATGGCCTTGTGCAGAGAGAATGAGAAACTATGTTTCTGCAGCAGTTTGCCCAGGGTTGGTCAACAGTTATGTGCAAAACTCTGAGGCAGCCCCTTCCGAGTTCCCCATTTGAACAGGGTATTTCCAAATGTCAGAAAGATGAGGGACAACCCTGCAGCGGGGAGATGCATATGTGACTAATGGCCTGGACCACACAGAAAGGTTAAGGATGTAAACCGGAGAGAGGGCTAACCAAGCAACGATTAGCAGGGATGTGCTGACAGTCCCTAAGCTCTGGCGTCTGCAAGTATCAAGGAGAGAGGAAGAAAGAGTATCTAAGGAAGAGGAAGAAAAGCTGTAACAAAAATAAGGCATAACGGTATAATGATTGCTCTTCAAACTGCATTAAATAGAATTAAGAAAACTGAGACCAAATGTCAAGAAAAACTGCTACCCTGACAGAATTATCAGCCCAAATGTGGAGGATGCCAGGCCCTGCCTGGCTCTGGCTCCGCCACACCCTGTGTAGCAAGGCTGTGCCCACACTTTCTCCCTGGGGTCTAGCTGTACTTGGCCCTGAGCTGGGGCCTGTGGCCACAGTCGCACTGGGCAGGTGCCCTCACAGAGAGGGCTGAGGCGCACAGACTCTGTGATGTATGCCTCCATTTCTTAGGACTGGCTGTTGGCCTGATCTAGACCAGGTTTCCTCTTTTTACTCCTGTCCTAGGTACTGGTTATCTGTCTTGTCTCCTGAGCCTGCACCTTATTATCCAAGCTGTTTGGTTATCCTTAAGCATAGGGACTCTAGTTTCGTTCTCTATGACGAAAGTCCCACACGTCAGGTAACCATCAGCCTATTCAAGTGAATCAACTGCTATTGGATTTTCTTTGTCAATTTTCATCTCCCTGTTAGGAAACCCATGCCTTTCATTTGACTTTCTTCAGATCCGAGTTATCGTCTGCAGCATATTGATCTATCCCAAAGATTCCGTGCTTCATGTACTGGGCCGGATTTCCTTCCAGCATCTTCAGTTAGGTATGGCCCCAGTGCAAATGGTTCCCATTCTGTGGTGTGGATCTCCTTGCAAGCCTTGGACATGGTAATATAATTTGGGATATTTAACCATGACTATAGAGACTGAATGGAAGAGTCTCTTGGAAAGCCTTCTCAACTTGAGCTGAGGCTTAAAGAATAATGTTGAGGGTGGGGAGGAGAAGACTGACAGAAATGCATTTCAAACAGAGGGAATGACAAAGGCATAGAAGCACGACATGGCATTAAGCTACAGGTAGTTAAGTGTGGCAGAAGGCCGACATAGGAGATGAGGAATGGAAGGAAACAATGCTGGAGAAGTAAGGGGACAGAATATGTCATGTTAAAGAGCTTGGACTTTGTCTTGAAGGCATGAGGAAAACACTGAAAGATTTTAATTGGGTTAATTAATTTGATATACAGGTATAGCTATTTTAGAACTGTGATTGAGGTGAATAGAGTGGGATGTGGGGGTTGATACTGTAAACAGAGAAACTAGGTAGAGGACTACTACAGTGTCCCAGACAGGGGTTGATATAATAATGAACTCAAGTAAACGGCAGTTAGAAAAAAAGAGAAGAGTGATAAAAAGGAACGGGAGGAATCTTTTTGAGCTGGAATTGATTAGACCTGGGGGCTTATTAGAAATAGAAAATGAGAAAGAGGGAGAAATCTAGCACGAGTTCTAATTTCTAGATTAGATAAGGGACACATCCTGCTTGTAGACAAGCAGAAAACCAGATACCGGATTCCTCTAGGGATGTGGGCTTGGGAAGACCCAGGGCTAAGCTGCAGGACTGAAAAAAGCAAAAGTGAAGGCAAGGTGGGCACTGCTACCAAAGCCTCAGCCCGAAGCGGCTGAGCAGGGAGAGGAGCCGTGCGCGAGAGGGCAGCCCCGGCACCAGAAGACTGTCCACGGAGAGGCCAAGCAGGAGAGGCTCTCGGAGCTACTCTGATATTTAAGTTATGGGCCAGGGAAGAAAAGATGAATAATTAAATCTCGGGCAAGCTGAGTATGAAGTGTGCTGGCCAGCCCAGGGGAGATGTTCGGAGGACGCTTGGATCTATGTTGTGGCACAAGGAGCAAGAGGTCAGCATGTAGGCAGGATCTAGTCCACGGGGGCAGGGGAGGTAGCCCTAGATGAACGCGCTCTTCTGAGGGTGGTTACCCACACTTGTATCCTCTTTCTTGTCGGCCCCTACGACATATGAATTCTCTCTCACTGTCCCCCGCCATTAGAAGCTCCTCTGGCTTCTGCTTGTCACACTGACCCACTCACAGTCTCTGCAATCCTCTCTGAGCCTCCCTCTGCTGCTCTGATCCCTTCTATGCCTCCCCTGCGAGTCTTCAATTATCTCTCAGCTTTTCTTAGTCCCTCAAATCCCTTAAATCTCAGCTGTGAAACACACACTATTCTTAGTAGGCATGCCCCTTTTGAAGTCAATGGGAATTTACAAACAACAGCAATAAAAAATAAACACGATCCATCTGCCATAAAACATTGATGCAATTTAAGAAAAAACTAGAAATGGTAGTTTTTTAACTATAGTATCTTATCTATCCTTCTTTTGAAAGAGTAATGTCTAGTAAAGATTTTAGACCATATTTTCTTTCCAATCACTTCAACATTTTAATTTTAATCTAGATCGTTCTCCATTAAAAAGGGGTCTCAAATCAACCACTCAATATAATATCAAGAATCTCACATATGCACATACATCCCAAATCAGATTTCAAAACCAGTAACTGGGGGTAGAGAGATATCAATTTCTGTATGTATTTTGAGCAACAGAATTTCATCCAATATTACTACAAATGGCTGAAAAAGGTCACAAGAAGCCACATATGGAGTCATGAGGCTGACTCTTCTTTTAATGTACTTTTATTAAAGATACTCATAAAGTTGTGTGTCACATTTGAAGACTCAGATATCTATCAATTATAAATTTAAACTTGTTTTGTGTGTTGTGGGACAAAGAATTACTTTGAACTCATGTTTATAAAAGACAGAATGGGATACTGGAAAGGCCCTGAGCTTTGGAGACAGGGGTACCTGTCTTCTAATTCCACTTTTGCTGAATTCTTTGGAAGCATAGTGGTGTGTGTGTGTGTGTGTGTGTGTATTTTAGGGGGAAATAATTACCATTTCATGATCATTAAATGTCTTCAAGTATTATCCCAACCTTCACTGGATATCTGATTGCTAATCCTTAAACACTATAAAGTATTATTATCCTTATTTTGAAGATAAGAAAACCGGGGCCAAAAGAGACTAAGTGTTTCACATAGCTGCAAAGTAAACAGCAGCTTGTGGATTCAAACTCAGGTTTCACGTGCTCAGTTAGTCTTTTCTTCATATGCCACTACACTGTTTTGACAAATGGCCTCTTTTACTAATAAGCTATGTTAAAGACTTAATTTTTCTAAGCTTCAGTAGCCTAATCTTAAAATAGGGAAAATTATTCCTATAATAGAATTTGGTTATAGAATTGTTATGGAGATACAATGAAGAAGTGTATATAATTAAATGCTTGGCATATAGTAAGTGCTTAAAAAATGTATTTACTTTTTGGTAGCTGAGAATCTTGGAAGTGAAATATCTTTGTTTTTGTCAGTGGAACATAGTATGAGCAGATAAGTCATAGAAACCCTCTCATACTCCTGCATGTGAAAGGGGTTTCAGTGTCTCAAAATAGATATTCTTTGTCTAGAGTTGTCTAGCTGACCCTAGAAGGAAGCCATCAAGTGTTCATTCACTCTGTAGTAAATGTTACTAAAGTTCTTTCTGTACTCTTCTCTTAACTAACAGTTCAACAATATGTTTAGTTAACTTGTGCCCCTGTTTATCACTATGCTGCATCAGCAAAAAATCAGTAAGGAACATTAATTATCAAATGTGCCAGTTTTGTGACCATTAAGTACCTCATTAGATTCTGTTTTGGAAATTGCATTTATGAGCATCTTTATAGAAAAGACCACAACATGATTGGCACTGCTTTACTGTAGCACAAGGTAAAGCAAAATCACTTCTGCAATTCACCTCTTTTATTATCATTATAACACAAAACGACAAAATGATAATTTCTCTTTGGAAGCATAACTTAAAAAAAAAACTTGCAACCTCAGCCTCCAAACACACAACTTGTTAAGGGGAAAACTACAATCTTCATGTAAAAAAACTTTGTAGATTAAAAAAAAGATATAGCTGGAAGATTAACCTATAATTTTTGTTTTGTGTTTAAGCTCCTTGTTTGAATGGTGAAGCTTGTCTACACCTATAATCATCCTTCCTCATTGTGCTTGTTGGAATGTGGGCAAAACTGGTCTCTGTTGACAGGTTTTATATCATATCGTCCTTAAAGGCACTGAGTTTTTTTAGAAGCATTTTTTTTCCCTTTGGTTAGCATGAAAATCTGATATACTTCAACTGTGAAGGGAAAAAAACAAAAAAGAGAAAAAAGTAAATTAAAACTGTTTAAAATATATGGTATAGCCTAACCTTTTCTCCATTAGGGAAACTACAGCTGCAAAAAAGATTAAATACAAATTTGCCTTGCTTTTAAACCTACTTAAGAAGTACCTATCCTATCTGTCCATATAAATTCCAATGGAAAACATGACGACATGCAATTACTAATCTCAATGTACACAGCTATGCCTCGGGGACTTGGTGGTTCATATTTTACTGTTCTGTAATCAAATACAAAACTAATGAGTAAAAATATGCTTCCCCCAATAAATTTTCAGCACCTGGACAAGTGTCTGACAGGGAAATGGAGGATGCGCGCACAAAATTCATTCTGCAAAGCTATTAAAGTGTTATACTTGCCAACAAGTGTTCATTAAACAAGAATGAAGGATCTTTATGCCAGTTTCTTACCAAAGGCTTTTTAATATTTTAATGGAGAGTAAAGACTATTTATCTGAACTCTGATCAGTTAACGTTCAGATCTGTTATGAAGAAACAAGGAGTCCTTTATAATACCTTTCATAAAAATCCACTTTGCAATGCTTCAAATAAAGACTAAGGACTGTAAAAGATTATGCTGCATATAAACAAAATCAGTATCATTTTGAAATTATACGGTTATCCGTGGAACTCCTTAGTACATTAGAATCATGCTGTATTTTTATTTAAAAAGTGGTTAACAAAATCCAGTATACAAATGGAAACTGGGATTAGAAGTGGCATCTCAGCCATGTGACTTTCTCCAGGCCCCAGAAATCAACCGGCACAGTTAATGGGGCAGAATAGGGGAGCAGGAGGCCCATCTGCATTCAGAACTGGGGAAAGAGAGAAAATGGAAGAAAAGGGAAGGGAAGGGGAGGGAAAGGAAGGAAAGAGAAAAGAAAAGAGAAGAGGAGAGGAGAAGCCACATCCATGTACACTACTGGGAACTACTTTTCAAACCAGAATTCAAATAGCTAACTCTACCTACGAGTCAAAGTATATGAACATACACAAAACAAAAATGACGTGAAATGAAAGCAGTCTCCTGGGGCTTATCATACAGTACCTCTGAAACAATATTTTAGTACCAGGTTGCCATTCACATGAATTTTCATCATTAAATTCTACCATAGAAAATTCATACATATATGCATACCTATGTGTTCGGTCATACATAAATTTATGCCTACATGGGTGCACACAGACACATATCACACACACGCACATATTTAAATCTGAGTGCCAAAGCTGACAATGACTGCAGAGGCACGGATCTAGACCTTGGATATGAGATTCAGTGACAGTTTTCAGGACTTTATCCCCTGTACCTCGGTTTGCATATGCCGAGCTCACCTTGGTGCATGACGAGGAGGTAACCAAGCAGATAAAAGAGAGCAGGGGTGAGGCCTGGTCAGACTCAAATTTTTCTTCCAAAGAAAGAGAATAATAATAATAATAATGCTTAAGCTAGCACTTATTAGACATTAGTATGTGCCAGGCAGTGTTCTAAGAGGTTTACATTTATTTTCCTACGTGATCCTCAGAATAACCCGGTGAGGGAGATACTATTGTTAACTTTATTTTACAGATGAGGAAAAAGAACCTCAGAATGATTACACCTCTTGTTCTTTTCTTGGAAGAGGTGGGACACAAATCCAGGCAGTCTGGATCCAGGCAGTTAAACTAGACATTTAACCAAAAACATTAGGAACAAGAGTTAGAACAGATGACACCTAATTCGTATTCCTCGTTTATGGATTACCAGAGTGGCTGAGAGCCACAGGGGAGGGGCCATTCACTGGGGAACTGAACCCCATAAAAGGCAGAGTTTGGGATCACCTGGGCCACTCGTTTCCTTGTGACCTTGAATTATATAACTGCTGGGCTTATGCTTGGGTAAATGAAGACAATATTGAACAGCTAGAAAAAAGCCGGGAGAAACAGTGAATACTTTTTGGATATTTTGAGCTCCTTAGATAAAATATGAAAATGCTGGTAGAAGATATTACAGCACTCCTGATAAATTCCCATCTGCCAAAGTGCCTACAGAAATGCTCAAGCGAAACCAAAGATATGGGTCAGAACTTAACCTCTCAGTGTGCTGGAATCTGCCTGTTGTATATCTTTGCTAATCATATGTAGGCCATCGGAGCATATTTTTGCCAAATGTGAGAACATCACAATTACTGATTGGTTCCTTTTGTTTAACTTGCTTTTGAAGAGTTTAACACAAATTCTAAGACCATTTTCAGAGCTCTCATTTGGAGGTTTGAGTTTCCAGTAAAGTCTTGCTCATAGTGAGTCTATAGGAAGTCAGCTTTGGGTATAGTTAACTTTATCTTTAGCCCCAGAAGGGGAAAGTGAGTTCAGGCAGTCTTTTTTTTTTTTAAATGAGAGAAGAGAGAGAGGTCAGGATTTGGATGAATGAATTTGACATTCAGGGCAATGACCTGTCTAGGTCATGGGGAAAACACATTTAGAGGCCTGGACTTTAGTTTCTAAAGACTTGTTTACCCCAGTGACCAAACCGAGAAGGCAGCCAGGGTCTGTGATCACAAAATCTTTCATGTATTAATAGTGACGTACAGTGAAGCCCCAAACTTCACATCCCCCCCAAAAACCATCTGAAGCCGATATGATCTCCCATAACTCACAGGCAGATTGCTTTCAGTATGAAAACCCAGCAGGAATTTTAGCGCTGATGTCTGTGACTGAAAGGTTCTGATCTTCCTCCTTGTAACAGGAGATATCTGAATTTAAAAACCCACGGGAAGAAATAATGACTAACAATTTTGGAAAACCCCACTAGCACGGAAATACCAGTAAGGAAGGGAAGAGTGGTTGAATGTGACTTTTTTGGTAAACATATAGATACACGCTGTGGAATGAGAAAAATGGATTTCAATGTTATTTATTTAACTTATTTAACAAACACAGAGTGTGCTTGCTATGTGCCAGGCACTGTTCTAAGTACTTAACAAATATTAACTCATCGAACTTTCTTTTTTGAAGCAGCACAAAGCTTGAGAGATTGTTTTATTCTGAAACCTGAAACAGAGATAAGGTTGTCTCTGTACATTAAAATGTCTTGCCTTATAAGGAAGTGTTTCACTGCACTAGATTAAACTCATAAAAGCTAATGAAGAGTCCTCCTTAATACACATTTCTTTTTTCCTGTTTGGACTTGAAGTGACAACATTACAGAAACACCCTGCAGGTTTTTATCTAAATAGCATCTTATAAAACAATGTCCTCTTGTCAGTCACCACTAATTCAGCACAGTCAAACCATAAATCTGTCCAAAGGCCAGCAAAGTGTTTAACTTGGCAAATCACTAATAAAATTAGGAATGCGGGTTTATTACATGAACCTTAAGTAGGTTTGGCCAAGATATTAAGATTTTTGCTTATGGCAACCATGGCTAATGTGGACTGGTATTTTCATTATAACACACCCCACAGCACTTCCCAGGAACGTCTCAGGTTTCCAAGTCAGAGAGTCGTCTTCCCCTCTCACACTCCCCAGCCGCTGGGGCAGCCGGAACCCCCATCTCTAAAGTCGCTCGCACTTCAGGGTGCTCAGGAATGGTGAAGACTTTTCAATAATGCTAATGCTTCTGAATAAAATTAGAGCAAATTAATTAATACTTCTATTAACGTAACCTGATTTCACTTTGTTCAAGAACAGAAGCACTTACAGGCTTTTAACATGCGCTCAGAAATATCATTTCAGCTCAGGGCAATTTTGAGAAGTGATTTATAAGCAGTTGCAAATGCTTCTGAAATGGTTAAGATTTGAGAAAGCTGAATATATGTTAACCAAGTTGTCCTGCGGTCTTGGGTGTTTTATTTTTTAAATTATGAAAGAACAATAAATACATCCTCTCTCCTGAGCCAACATTTATTGTGATGGCCTGGATTTGCATAGTGATTTAGTTTGCAGAGTAGGCTTCTATGCTTCCCTGGTCTGATCTCATATGACCTTATGAAGCGGATGGTGTCGGTTATTATTATCCTTAATTTCCCGAGGAGGACATGGAGCAAGGACCTGCACAGAAATTGGGAACCTGCTCTCTACCTGTATCAAGAATGTCTCCCAATGTAACGCCTCACATGTGTGAATATTTAGTCTTACAGAATGTTATCATATCCACCTAGCAATGTTGTGCATGTGTACATGTACATTCACATGCATGCTTTATCTTTTTTTTGTCTTCATATGTCTTTTTTCCCTGATCCAATAGCTGTTTGAATCTTCCCTCCCCAATGACACCATCTTCCTTAGACTTTCCTTCTTTATCAATCCTGTTAGATTCCCCATATTGGCAACCTGCTTTATGGTGGCTGCATTATGAGATTTGAAATGCAGTTGTGCAGGGGGAGATGGGAAGCTCTCCTTAGCACGCCACAATCTCAAAAACCTGTAGATGGGCAAAGTCACTAAAGTTCACTTCATGAAAAATACAACACACCACAGAAAGCAAGTATGATTGATGCCCACAGAGCAAACTGTTTATCAGACAAGCACATTTTGCAAACTTTGACATAAATTGTTAAGTTGCCTTATCACTCAGACACTGTAAGTCTAGCATCTTTGTAGGAACTTCTCCAAAACTCTTTAATGACCTCTAAAAAGCTTTATCTTATCATGATCTGATTTGCTACTACAATAAATCATTTACAAATAGTTTAAAAGAAAAACTAGTATTAGAAATATGAAGCCATTTTCCAAATATAAGAAGGCTTCAGCACTTGCCTGGTTATAAAGTGTTGTAAAGGCAAGAGAAAGCACTCAAAATGCTCACTACTAGAAGGTTCTACAGGAATGAGAATGCTGAAGCCTCTCTGGATCTAATTGGAGGCTAATTATACATCATGCAGGCACTTTCATTTCCTTCATTCCTGCTTTCTGACTTTTATCTCTTACAGAAGGGGTGGCAGTAAAAAAAAGGAAGTGAAATTGTTCAATTTCTAGTATTTCTGATATTTAAAATTAACATGGTATCAAGAGGTGGTATATATGGTTGATATTCAGGCCACTAATATTTAAAGTGTGGCTCTGTCTTATATAATCCACTTTGGCTCAATCAAATCACTTAAATTACATTTCTTGAGCACCTAAGATAATCCAGACAGTGTGCTAGGTAATAGGGATATGAAACGAACGAGATATACCTGACCTCAAGGGATCTTCAGTTCTGATAAATCACAACTACTCAACACGTTGCCTTCTTCACTTCAAAAATAACAGAGATGGTCCAAGTAATTTTGAAGTCTTTTCTGATTTCTGTGTGTATGATATTGACAATGTTTTTGCTGAATCTTACCCATTTGCTCCTTCTCATATATTTTCCACCCTTCACCCAGCTCTTCGCCCTGGGAGAGTTCTCTTGCCCTCTGGGTTTTGTGACCTTTAGCCAATGGGAAGTCCCTGTGGTAGATCAAAAGGAAGTACAGAGAAGTCAGCATATTTGTTCTTCTGGCTCATGGATTTGCAGGGATGACTTGGACTCACTGTGTCACTCTGTGGAAGGGCTTTGGTTTTCTCGAGGTGGCTGTCTCTGTTTGACTTTCTCTGTCAGGGTCCTGGTAACTGACCTCTCCCACTCCTTTGGGCAGGGGTTTGACCAGAGCACCACTGTTACTAGCCCCAGAGAACTGCACTGTCCCTTCCTTATACCCTTCTACCTGCCCACTGCTTTTTAAGTAGTCCCTTTGCAAATTGCCTTCAAATCTACCTAATTTGAGGGTGCCATCTGTTTTCTGCCAGGGATCTGATGGCTATACCACATTTCTTTTGTCCAGTGGATGAAATTGCTTTTTGAAATCTCGGGACATCAGTGTAAGGTAGGAATTCTGAGGAGGGATTGGGGGATATACTCATTCCTATAAGAGTTTAGCCATTTTCTTGGGCGTAGGAAAGTCACCCTAACATTCAATTTAATGGGATGACACGTGGGATATGGTGAGAGGGTGAGGAGCCATAGGCATCTGGCTAGGCCGACTTACATTTCCCAGAATTCCCTTTTCTATGTGTTATGGGTTAAGGCGGCGACCAGAAACGTTTTGCATGACAACTGGATAGTGGGAGTGAAGGAGCAGCCATACTGTTTTATATTCTCAAAAGATCAGGGCAGGGTCACCAGGCAGTTTTGCAGCTGATACACTTTGTCACTTACAGGTTGGCTGACTTCCTTGGTACAGGAGAGCATCTGGGCCTGCAACAGCTCTGTCTTCCTCTGGATTCTCAGCTTCTCCAACTCCTGCACCAGGTGTCACGCTCAGGGATGAGGGGAACTAACTTCTGCTACAAGACATGATGGTCACCACAGTTGTGGGTACGGAGAAATGACGAGGGGTCTCATGCAGAGAACTGCTAGGTGGGCTCCGACCGGCGTCGGTGGGTTCTGGCTTGACCCAGCTCAGTTACGCAGCATATCCGTCTTCATTCTCAGCTCCCTGTCCCTAGGACTTCAAGTTGTAGTGTAAATTGTAAAGAAAAGAATATCATGGAGACTGTTTAGCTCCATATATATAGGGTGTATATTTTATATACATATATATATTAGTGCATATTTTCATGTATTTTAAGTATATATATATATATATATATATATATATACACTTTGTGAAGTATATACCCATTATCTCTATCTATCTAGTTAACTTCCTATCCCAGTGGTTCTGCTTCTCTGACCAAATCCTGACTTAATAATCTAAACTTTGGGTAAACCCCCTTCAAGTTGGATCTGTTCTTCACACGGCCAGCCAAGAACACATCAGCCAAGACCGAATATCATCCCAAAAGCTAAGAAATACTTCTTTCTAAAATAGCTCATTTGTTCAATGGCCATTAAAAAATAGGTAAGATTTTTTTTAACTGGGAAACTATTAAAAATATCTTAGAGAGGCTAATGAACATGCGCATTAGCCTGTTACCCTGAAACCTACTCTGGAGAGTCCACAGAAGAAAGATAGAGGTTAATGGATCTAAGAACAGCAACTGTGAGAAGCCCCTGGAAAGGCAGAAAGTGTTTGGGTCATGGTGTCTATGTATGGGGAAGGTAAAGATGAGCAGGTCAGAGTGGACAAAAATCTGTGCAATAATGAAATGCTAGGTTGGGCATGAGCTTCTTAGATGTACTTATTACCCATTCCAAAACCACCATGAGGCAGAAAAACATTCATACCATTCCAGTCCAGTGCCAGCTAAGTGATAGGGTGATATCAGGACGGGACAGAGGTCTGGCTGAATTGGAGAGTGGAAGGCCACAGATGTATCTATTGTTCTCCTTCTGAACAATAATGAACTATTTGAGGTGCAGAAGAACTATGAAAGACCAAATACTGAACCTATGCTTTATACATATGAAGTAGAATTAATGGGCCAAAGAGAATAAGAATTTAAAATAAGCATAGTAAATATCCTCAGATAGGTAAGTGGGGATATTGATAACATGAAATAATTACAAGTTATAAAGAGGAATCAACACAAATCTGGGGAATATATGGTAGACAAAAGGAAAACTCTGTAGATATGTAAAATGGCAGGTACATCTAAAAAAAAGTAGTGAGTTGGACGATCAGGCCAAGAGTTTCTCTCAGAAGACAAAAGGGAGGCATAAAAGAAAAATGAAAAGATATGGAGGGTAGAAGAGGGAATATCAAGATAGATGGGTAATAGGAGAGCCAGAGGAGAGGTAAAAGTAAATGAGAGAGGAAATGTATGATAAAATATCTAAAAACTTCCCAGAAATAAAGATAAGCCATATCTGATTAAAAAGACTCATATATGATTAAAAACACTAAAACTAGAAAGATAGCAGGGAAAATAAAATATATACTTGGACATCTGATAGTAAAACTGAGGAATATCAAAGACAGAAACAAAGCCTAAATGCTGCTAGAGAGAAAGAACATCCATAGAAAAGAAGAATTTGATTGACATCAGACTATCCTGGGCAGAGAAAAAGTGGTCAGGAAAAGAGGGGGCTGTAAAGATTTGTGCTCTGTATCTAATATTGTCAGGTTCAAAGAATCATGAAAGCTACATTATACCCTCCTCTTCGTGTGGCTCTGTGAATACAGGGACCCAGCTTCAGCTGGGGTAAAGGTTGCACCCTGGCAGCCATCGCTCAGGTACTGGCTTCCTGACTCGGTTGGTCTGATGGCGTGGGGTTTGCGTGTCAGGGCCTCCTCAGCTCCTTACACCCAGGGCTTGCCTGGGACACAGTAAATATTCCAATAAATGCCTCCTGACTTTGTTGTACTGATCTAATAGTCCATGATATTTCTTCTCTATTGAGAATTTGATTAATTAAGCTGACTCAACAAATTGACTCAATAAAATGTGAAAACTGAGTAAACCAAACCCATTCTATCAATAAATATTTACTATGTAAAATACAAAGCACTGGGTCCCATGAGAATATCAAAATGGATGAAGCACAGCTCCTGGAAAGAAAATGTGGGAACCTACCGTATGCAAAAAGTTAAGGTACAAAACATTTTAAGTATCAGTTACCTGCAGGGGAAGGAGAGGACTGATTCAGGATTTCACAGGAAAGAGGCGTGCATCATTTTCATTCAATGTGATCAGAAAAGGACCGTGGAAAGAATGTCATGTGGTTTTGGGTTCTGAAGAAAGGACAAGAGTTAATGAATTGGTGCTTGGGTGCTAGGTGAAGAAATAGCAGAGCCTGAAGAAAGTATTCTGAAAACTACACAAGCCATGCGTGGATGGAAGTGAGAGTTCACAGGGGATCATGGGAGATAAACCTGGAATGACTGGCTAAATCCAGATTGTAGACAACTCCAACGAAAAGCCAAGGAACTGGACTGAATGTAGTGGGTACGAAGACCACTGGAATTTTGTGAGCCAGAGTAGGGTGTGGTAAAGGCCACACAATTGAATGAAGATTAATTTTGCACCAATAAAAAGTATATATTGGTTGGAGAACTACTAGTGAAAGAAACAGCACTGAACAAATCTGAATGGAGAAATAATTAGATCCTAAACTAGGAAGACAACAATAGACAAGGAAAGGCCAAGTGGGATGGTGACTACCTGGTAATTGTTTGGGTATAGATTTGAAGAAAAAGAAAGGTATGGAGAAGCCTGATAGGTGTTCCTGAAAAACATTGACAATGTTGGGGGTATGAGGTATCAGTGTCTAATCTTGGTTTCAGTAAGTGGGAAAGATGATTATATATGTATAAACATATATATATATATATATGTATATATAATATGTGTGTGTATATATGTGTGTGCATATATATATTTCATTTAAGAATTAAAACACAAAGTCTTTCATGAAAACCTGTTCCCAGAACTTTATGACCAAAAAGGATTTTATCCAAACTTCCAGGTATTTTGAATTTCTGTCTTTCTTCTTCAGCCGTCAGATAATCACTAGAAAAGCCAATCCAGTTTGATTATTTTGAGTTAATTACCTTTAATAAAATTTAACATTTTGAAAGTATAAAAACAATAAAAACTCACCTTGAGTTCCCAAATCTCCCAGGCATTTGGATTTGTGAAAATTGAGAAAACTAAGAGGGGAAAAATCTTGTTTTGCAAGTGAAAAACTCCCAGTGAGCAATACAAAGTAAATTTACTTCAATTTAATATGGATAATCATATGCAGGTCTAGAGTCTTTATATTTTATAGCTCTTCTTAATTCCACATTTTCCTCTTGCAGACAGTACAGACATAAACCATTTCATCACAGTGCTTAGGAATTTTTTTCCTTAAAGAAAAAGAAAGGAAAGGGAAAACATTTCCTCCCTCATAGAGTTTACTCTCCAAATTCTCAGCTATATTATTGACAATGATATGTTCTGTATCAGGATCCCAAAACCATGTGTGGACATGTCTAACTGAGAATAATCTGAGAAATGTGCAATAGAGGGAGAATTGCTACTAACATTTTTCTCAAGCCCTCATCTTAAGGATCAGTGTTACTGATAAAATGGACATTTTGCTACTAAATATTTGCCATGCAGCATTTAAATCACATCAATTTCCAGCTCTTTGTTCTCAAGAAGCAAACATATGACTCCTTTTAGTATTTCCTTAAGCATCACTTTGTTTAATGTACATATGGTGGGGAGGGGTCTGGGTGCGCCCATACACCTGCACATATATGTACACAGAGAGTCTACGGTGTGTCACAGCCACTCCAGTTATCAAAAGTTAATGGACTCTGAAACTGATACAGTTCCAATATTGCAGCTCATAAAAATCAGAGGGATATTTTACTTGGGACCTACATCATTCACATTTAAGAATGTGAACAGCCTTCTTCATTTCATATCCATAACTGTTTCATTCATTGTTTTGGATGACATCTTTTTTTAATTGGGGTGAGATACACATAATATAAAATTTGACATCTTCACCATTTTTAAGTCCAGTAGTGTTAAGTACGTTCATATTGCCAAACGAACCCCCAGAACTCTTTTTATCTTGCAAAATGGAAACTCTAAACCCATTAAACAACTCCCCATTTCCCTCTCTTCTCAGCCACTGGCAACCAGCATTCTGCTTTCTGTGTCTATGAAGTTGGCTACTCTAAGTACCACAAGGGGAGTCACATGGCATTCGCTTTTTGTGACTGGCTTATTTCACTTAGCATAATGTCCTCTAGGTTCATCCATGTTATTGTATGTGTCAGAATTTCCCTCCTTTTGAAGGCTGAATAATCCACTGTATGTATATACCATGTTTTGTTAGTCCATTTATCTATTGATGGACCCTTGAGTTACTTCCACCTTTTGGCTATCGTGAATAATGCTGCTATGAATATGAGCATACAGATATCTGTTCAAGTCCCTCCCTGCTTTCAGTTCTTTTGGTTATATATCTGAACGTGGAATTGCTGGATCATATGGTAGTTCTATTTTTAATTTTTTGAGGAACTGTCATACTGTTTTCCATAGCAGCTGCACCATTTTAAATTTCCACCAACAGTGCACATCCTTGTCAACACTTGCTATTTTCTGGGCTTTTCCTTTTTCTTTTTTTGGTAGTGGCCATCCTAGCAGGTACAATGTGGCATATCATGGGTGGTTTTGCTTCGCATTTCCCTGCTGACTGGTGACATTGGGCATCTTTACACATTCTGATGGCCTGATTGATACCTTTTGACTTATTGGCCAGAACAAGCGCAAATTTCCTAAATTTTCCAAGACTGGAGTGGCAATCAACAAATACTTATTAAGTATGTCCTCAGGACCTACAAAAAAGAGGTTTTTAAAAATAAAAAAAGTAGGGGAGTTGAAGAGTAGTCTGTCTGCAGGATTCTGATGGAGAGGGCAGATGTGTGTATGAAAGACAGTAACTCTACTGAGACCTCACATTCCTTGAGGAGAGAAATAACTTTTTATATCTGCAATCCAGCACTGGGACATCTTATGCAGTGTCTTCCATAAATTTCTTTTTAACAAATGAATAAACTCATTCTTTCTGCGTGTGATCTTTGGGTAGAAAAAAAAAATCTACAGAGAAGACATTTTAATGCCTTTTCCAAGCGATGAGCTGCACCATGGATCAGCATACACTACAGTACTGGAAGCCTTCTGAAAACACTTGCCTTTGAAGAGGTGTGAATTTTCCTTACTTTCCCTAAAAGGGTGTTAACTTCAAAAGGCGACCTGGTGAGTGTTAAAAAATTAACACATTTAAGTCAGTAGCCAAAACACCACCCCCGGATCTGTGAACCTGAAATTGAACTGGTAGACTGAGCTGACTGACTCTGGTTTGGATGCCAAAAAAGTCATCACTCAGCACTAATCTAGACCAACGAGAATTTCTTCGTCCCATAGGTTGGGGAAAGGGAAAGACTTGGAGGATGGCGATGCCAGCGGGGCATAAAAACAGAGGACAGATAGTTATAAAGTCTTCTAGACCCTTCTAACCCCTTAAACTTGCTTTAAAAGCTACTTTACTGCAGAGAATGTGCACTTTAGCTGGCCGTCATAAAAAGAAACCTCTTTTTATTAACAGTGGAATTGTTTATTTGTGGAGAAAATTGACCGAAATATTTTTGCTAGGCCCCTTCCCTTCTCTTCTTTCCCTGTTTCTCATGCAGCCAGGACACAAATATAGACTCTTTTCCCCTCCAGTTCCCTGTCACTTTATATGGCATCCACCAATATGTTCTGGGCCCCCTTTTTTCTCTGAAGTGCCTGTTCCTAACTGATCTTAACTACTAGATTCTGTTCAACAGCAGTGCAGCAAATGCAGAAATACTACTGTCAGCCTGCAAATCTCTGACCTTAATGCTAAAAGGATCTCCTTCTGAGGGCATATGGAGCCACCTTTCTGCCTCTGGGCATGACTGCACTTAGCGGATGTCGTTACAAAGGCTTTAATGCCACATAGAGGCAAGACATCAGAGTATGGTGCAAAGAAAGAAAGCTGCTGTGTAACTGAAGTACTGAAACTTAAAAAAATAAATAAAGGTTTCTGAAAGAGTTGGAGATCAAGAGGCCATGACCCAGGCTACAGTTTTGCTACAACTTTAAAGCAGTCGACAGTGTATTAGTGTTTCTAAAAAGGAAGGAACTGGTTGTTGAGTGGTCTGTTTGGTCCCTGCTATAGAACTCTGACTCCTACAGGCACTGATCCCGGCCGGTTCCTATGGTCCACCACTTGCTTTGCCTAGGAGATGCATATCTACAAGCTATTTGCCTTCATTCACCAGGTCGGACATTCTTTCATTCAACAAAGACTTATTAGGTACTAACAACATGTGAGGCACTTTGCTAGGTGCCAGGGATAGAGGATAAATATGATCTATGAACTGAATTAAAGGTCTTGCTGTCTAGCAGGGAAAGGCACCTCTAAACATGAACCACGATGCAGAATGGTAAGTACAGCAAAAGTGGCACCTTAGGGACAGAAGCAAATGGAGGGAGGGAGGCACTGCCTCTTGGTTAGTCAGTGACGAAGCTTTTTGGAGCTTTTTCTCCATCCCGTTATGATGTCTCCTGGTCTGTTTCTCCATCAACATTCTCACTGGCCCATGGGCCTCTTCCATTCTCCACCTCTTCCACTGCCCTGGGCTGGGAGCCAAGGAGTGAGACAAGGTAGGCATATGAGGGCTGTGTGCTTTGTTTCAGTTAATTTGTTAGTATGTGTCAATATTTTTTGAGCTCTTACAACATGCCAGTCACTTTTCTAAGCACTATACATGAATTATGCTATTGTAGTCCTTGCAGTAGGTCCTATTTTCAATCACCTTTCAACAGGTGAGGAATCTAATATAAAATGGGGTTATATACCTCCCCAAGGTAGCAAGCTCAGAGGCGGGGAAGCCGGTATTTGAAGCAGGTGTTTGGCTGCAGGTTTACAGGCTCAGGAGACATGAAGGTAGCAGCTGGAGTGATAAGATGACCTAGAAGACTCATGCGCGGTCACAAGAGTCGCAGGCCAAGCCAGGAGGCTAAGGGCCATGCACAGTGTGTGTGTGGGCCCAGGTGGAAATGATAGCAAAGGACGGCGCCTGTAAGAGTAGAGAAGATGAGGGGGAGCTAGAGGACAGCCGTGTCCTACAAGCCCGGGATGGGGAGGGATTCAGGAGGACCCAAACCCAGGCAGTTCTGCATTTTGAGGAAAGCAGAGAAATGGGGTGGGGGTAAAGGCAGAAAACTTCCCCATGTCCTAGCTAGTACATTTTCACATTCTTAACCCTCTGAGCCCTGTTTTCCTCATTTTAAAATAGTGATAATTTTTATGTACCATAGAAGTTAATGTTATGAGGCTCATGGCAGACTGATTTTTGTGGCCATCTTGAATATAGTATAAGACATTCACTATGTGAACAATGTGTCCATGGTTATACCACTCCTCCTGAAACTGCCTTAGTTCAAAGGCTAATAAAAAGTGCCCTTAACGTTCCTAATTTTTACTTTAAGTATCTACATAACAGAGTGTATTTTATCACCCTTATAACTTCTATGAGAAAGCTAATATGATATAATCAATCCATATGGCAATTAATACTCTAAATTATTAATTCACACATCATTGATTAACTAGTTTTGAGTGTTACTATACTAAGTTTTGAAAAGTTTTGAATTACTATATTTAAACCAAGAATATGTTCAACTTATGATTTCTTCATAAAAGAAGTTAAAATTGAAACAAGAGATCTATTTATAAGAAATATAGTACAAGGGCTCTCAACTAAGGGTGGCTACCTCTACCGCTAGGGGACATTTAGGAATACCTGAAGATATTTCTGGTTCTTACAGCTGGGAGGGTGCTCCTGGCAGCTAGTATGTAGAGGTCAGGAATGCAGCTAAACACCCTAAAATACACAGGACAGTGACCTACTCCCACCTCAATAAGAAATTATGCAGCCCAAAGTGTCAATAGTGTGAAGGTTGAGAAATGCTGTTCTAGTACAAAGAAATAGGAGCTGTAACAGTGCTTTGGAAAAGATGACACAAAGGAAGAAGTGATAACATATTTCTTGGGAAAATCAGAAGGTGACTTGTGTCCTTAATAAGTATATTTGTATCTTGTAAAATACATGCCAAAGCCAATGCCCATTTCACTGAAAGTTCTTAAATGCCATTTGCATGTTTAAGCAGCCGTACGTACTACTCAGAGCATTCGGCACAACTCACTTGGATGGAAATATGCATGAAGTTCTTCTGAGCCAGGACTTAGATTATACTATATTTGTATGTTAGTTCACTAGTATCTAATTACTTATATGCCAAGAAAATCATAACTACTGTAGGTATTTTGAAAAGAGAGAATTTAATACAAGGAGTTGGTTATTCAGATGATGGAAAAGCAGAGAAGCCAAAAAGGGGACAATAAGGCAATCCAGAGATTAGCAACACTCAGAAGCTGTTACCATGCTGAGGCCTGGAGGAATAACAAAAGCTGATGTTACAGGCTAAAAGCTGGTAAAAACCAGTTGGCGCTAGAACCATGAAGAGGGCTGCCAGTCAAATGCTGGAATCCGGGAGGGAGGTCTGTTAGGTAGGAGCTGGAGCAGTGGAGGAAATACTGGCCATACCCAGAGATGCTACCTTAGAAGGTATCAGAGGAGAAATGCCGTAACGGTTCCCTGAGTCTCTTCTGCCAACCTTCAGGTTTCTCTCCATTAGCTGAAACTACTCTATAACTACTTGGCAAGGGAATGTGGGAACTGTAGTTCCCTGTGATACAGATCAGTGCAGGAGAAAGGTGGGGAATGAGTTGTAAGCACACATCTGGCACTTACACCATTGCTGAGATAATAAAGGAATATCTATCCCTCAAAGAAAGAAAGGTGCATTAACCTTAATTACATTTTAAATAAATACCTTTTACTCAAATTATAAGTAATCAAAATGACTGAGACATCTTTAGGTTTGTGCTGAATGACAAAGAACCTTTCTGAAGTTTACTCTGTAGGACATCTGGGACTTACTTTCCTTGTAGTTCTAAAATAAGTGAGTATACAATGCATTTGCCACTAAGCTGAATCATCACTTGACTTGTGAGTATGTATAAGAGTATAGTGAAGGGTTCAAGTAAAAGCAGATCGATGAGATATTTGTGTCTGTAAATTTGATTAAATATGGTTGCCATAATTACTTATATTCTACTGGAGATTGTTGATATTGAAGTATTCATGTCTGGGTGCTTGTAGCTGTGAGGTTTCATAGGGAAGCAAAAGTTCTCATGATTTGAAAATATTCTTTTAGCCATTGCTCTGTGAAAAACTAAGAAGCCAGCAAGTATCACTGTAGGAAAACTATCTGTATGAACTGACCAGCTGACCAGGGGATGCCTGGGGATTGGTTAGATAAGGCCCCATGCACCTAAGAAGTACGTATTTATTTTTCTATGGGATTTATCTATTTAAGGTGGAAATTCAGTAAGTCTATAATTTCTATGGTCTTTCTCAATGCTTAACTCTTCATTTCCTCTTTAAAGTTGTGAGATAAAAATCAATTCAGATATTATTAAGACACCAGAACTGGGTGAGCCCTGTCACATTCATTAGCTTGGTTTTCTGACACGAAGCAGCCTATTTTTGATAAACTAGATAAACAGACTTAAAGAACTGAAGGTCTGACCAGAAATAGCCCCGTTTGGCTGAACCGGATAAATCAACATTTAAATTTCAGGCCACACATGCACACGCATATGTACACAGACCAACATAAACTTTGGATTCCTCTTTCCTATGTGTGGGTGAAATTGCAATGTTTCCAGAATCTCTTGCCTGGCCTTAATGCATCTCCAGATCAATAGGTGTTTCCAAGGGGTGGAGAGAAGTAGGCCATCTCCACATCAATAGGTGAGTATAAGGGTGGGGGGAGCGAGGGTACGTCTGGACCAGAGAGGTTTGGTGGGACCCCTTTTCTGCAGCCGGGTCATGAGAGACATGAGTGAGCAGAAGCAGATGACTTCTTATAAGCAATAAATGGGTTTCTCCTACTTTATTTCTCACTTTGACTGATTTCAGTTTCAAAGATTATTAGCTCCAGACTGGGAACATATTTCTTCCCCCAGGAGTTACATCTGGTGGCAGTCAGCAAGACCTCTGAACCTGAAATCTGTCTTCATGGCTGCGACGCTTGGGCCAGCTGCTCTTGGGATGGTGAGGAGATCCCCGAAAACCCCCTGTGGATGGTGGGGAGGCCCCAGTGGCTGTAGCAGGGGAGGGTGCAGCTTCACCTGGGAGCCCCTTATCCATGGGGTTTCCACTTGGGGAGTCCTTACTGGGAAATTTGTCTGGGGTAAAGCATCTACTAGAGGGGTGGGCTGGCTGTTCCCCAGAATTGCGGAAAGGTGGAGATACTGGGGGCTGTGGAATTAGCCCTCTGTGAGATAGAAGAGTGCTTAGAGGCCCTGAGGCTGTGTAGCAGCCGGAATTGTGGGATGTTTGCTTCTCTAGCTAGTGGAAAGGGTTATCGAGAAGAGAGACACACTTTGATATTGCCTGGAGGAGCTGGGCAATGACCTATGGGATGCCCTTAGGAAAGAGAGACAGTTATTGAGAAGAGGGGTCACACTCCCGGAAGGTTCCTTAGCAGCAAGGGAGGAGACAGCAGGAGAAGCCACATTACAGGGCGTCATGGGGGAGCGGGAGGAAAGAGCGGTGCCTTTAGCCAGAAGATGGTAGAGATGTTGAGGGAGGAAAAGTGGTTGGGGACAAGTGCAGAACTGCTGAGAGGCCGCTGCCGGAGGCACCAGCCTCTCCCATATTAAAGGCCCACCCAGTTATAATTAAGAAAGTGAAAATGCTACAACCTCAGGCTCCTTAGGGGGAGGAGTCTCCCCCTCCTAGGTTGTGAAGCACTCCAAGCTCCATCCCTACTCTCGGGATGAACTGGTGGACATGAGCGGTGGTTTTGGCAGAAACTGTCGGAACCTCTGCTACATGGCTTTTGCGTCTCTGGGATGTGGGGGTGGAAAACATTGTTAGGTCTTCCCTGGTGACTCACCCTTCCCTCCAGCAGGGGTGGCAAAGTGCCCATCACACTTCGGGGAATCAGGCACTTCTGGATTGGCTGACAACAGCCATCAGGGCAGTTTGGTCAATTCAGGGTGATTTTACCATTTTACCCACATTGTGCCATGCTGCAGACAGATTTAAGTTCACACATGCCCAACTTCTTCATAAATTTTCTCAATAGGGTACCAATCGCAAAAAATATATATCTAAGTCCAGTAGCATTAATAAAAGGGTTTGTTAATAAATCTAGCCTAATTTCTCTGCGGTCCAAATCCCATGCTAATTTGCATAATTTATAAATCCTAGACTTAAACTTTCCTTAGGAGTTGAGTCCTCTTAGAATTCCCTTCCAGTTTCTTAAACAAGAAATGCCAGGCAGCCAGCTAAACTACAAAATGAGAATCCAAAGAAAACAGGCAGTCCTACAAATATATCTCCATTCCTTCCACCCCAGCCTGTTGGATTAGGCAGTGTTAATAGTGTTTTATTTTCTTTTAAAAGGTGCAGAGAAAATAACCAAACTATTCTAAGACCAGTCCTCCATGGGGAGTGGGAGGGTAGACTCATTCCAGAAGGCTCTTTTTAAAAGATTCTTGAGGCTTGTGAAAATTCTCTTTCTAAAAATTAGAAAACAGAGGAAACAAAAGACTACAACTGAGCATCCAATTCAAATGGAATTAAACTGTGAAAGGCTCCAGGGAACAAGGGAAATCCAGTTAAGCTTTGTTTTTCTGTAAATATATCAATCATTCTTACAATTTTTATTGAAAAGCAATAAAGGGTGGGGTTAGGAGCTTGGGCTTTGGAATCAGATGCATATGGAGTCAGGTCCTGGTTCTGCCACTTATTAACCGTGAGATCTTGGGTAACTTGCAAGCATCTCTGAGCCTCTCCTTTGTTGGTTATAAGTGAGGATACTATGGTACCTGCTTGACAGGACTGTGAGGATGAAATCTAGTAATGCATACGGTGTACTTAACATGGTTTTGGCACCATGTAAGCATTAATTTGCTATATGCAAATAATTAAATTTGCTTCACTGATTGACTGCACATAGTAGGCAATTAATGTGCCCTATGTGCAGGCAATTAATATTCAGGAAATTAGTCAAAAAAGTACTCAGTATCTTGGAGTTTTATTATAGTTAAAGGAATAGGAAATCAACAAACCTACATACATCAACAAACCTACATACAGAAAAGCATATGTATCTAGTGGTCCCCAAAAAACTTAAAGCAATGTAAAGAGACAGAAGGAGAGGGAGTGGGGCAATGTTGCTCCTTTATATAAGGAGTTCAGGGAAAGCCTCTATGCTAACTTGACATTTAACCAAAGACCCTAAAAAAGTGGGGGGGGAAGACATGTAGGAGTCAAGCTTTTCAGGCAAAGGGAATACTGGAAAGGCTTCAAGGCAGGGGGTGCAGTGGTATGCTGGAGGAACCACACGGACGTCAGTGTGGGCGTAGCAGAGGCAGACCCAAAAGGGGGTGGGGCGAGAACAAGGAGGTCATTGTAGGTTGTTTGTGAGAAGTTGGAATTTGATATTGAGTGAGATAGAAGTCACGGAGGGTTCTGAGCAAGAAGTGACATGAGCTGACTTGGGTGTTAAAAGGATCACTTGGTGCCTGAGTAGAGAATGACCTTCAAGGGGAAAGAAAAAAATGCAGGTAGACCAGTTTAGAGTGTTTTGTAATAGTCCAGGGAGGAATGGGAGATGGTATGAAATGGTAAGTGTCTAGATGTATTTTGAAGGAAGATCTAAAAGAATTTGCTATTGAATTTGATGTGGGGTATGAGAGGAGGAGAGAAGTCAATGACAAGGGCAAAGTTTTTAATCTGAATATGAAAAATACAGGGGCTACTTAATTGGATGCCCAGCACATCTTAAGTGTGAAGTGCTGGTGCAAATAATGTACATTGCCTCTCTCAATACCCTCTCAATGTCCTCTCCTTTTTTTACTTTGAATTGGAAAATGAAAATCTAAAGACTCCAATTTCCAACCTTCATGTGATAAGAGTACTGGCTAGTAAGATGAAGGGAGAAGTGCCTGGCTGTTTAACTCCATGGAGAGAAAGAAGACAAAACAAAGCCTAACCTCATGAGGAGAAGCCTTTTTCCTCTGTACTTTTTGGCTTTGCCAAATTCTTGGAATGCAGAATAGAGACGAGTTGAAACGATTATTCATAGTGCTGAGAACCAAATATGCGCCATAAAGATGGTGAGCTAGAAGATAGAAGGGGAGAGGATTCCTGATGTCACCACCAGGCAACAATATCTGCCCTGAACTGAGTGATATAAATAAGCTTGTCATGTCAATCACATGTTCTGTTATTCAGATCAGAAAGCATTCTTAATGAATACAAATGTATTTTGGACATCTAAGTGGAGATAATGAGTAGGAAGTTTGACTTATGATCTGAAGATCAGAGGAGTTAGGTCTGAAGATGTGTACCAGGACATAATCAGCATGTGGACTGTGGGGACACCTGGATAAGCTCACCGAGAGCATGAGTGTAGAGAGTGAAGGGAGGAGCCCGGAGGGATGAGCCTATAGCACTTTGGGAGCAGAGGTCAGAAAGAGAGGAGAATCAGAGGAGGAGATGGAAAAGGCACGGCCAGTAGGAGAGAGGCTGACCTATGTGGTGTCCTAGCAGCCACTTGAAGAATATCTTTTAAGGAAGGACTGATCAGCTCGTTCTGATGCTAAGAGAGATGAATGAAGTAAAATGCATCAATAGACTTGGAAACATGGAGGTCACTGACCTTACAAGAACATTTTCAATTCCAGGAGCTTCAATGCAGGAGCTAGAATTCTTATTGTATTTACGATGCCAAGACTCTGATTGGAGCTATGCTTATCAGAAACAAGCTGGTAGGCTGTCTCCCTTTTCATTAAGACACAGAGCCAGCCAGTCAACCAACTGAGCAAACAAAAGAGCCCTGGGTCCTGATTGAGCAACAATAAGTAAGGGAAAGGATGGCTATCATTTTCTCTAAGCAATGATAACATTTTTGTCTTCTTCGTATCTATCTATAAACCTTGTGGAAATGTTAAGAAGAGGATGGAACTGAGAGAAGAACTGAGGTCCAGTTCTTCCCCCCACTTCTAACCATGCCATATCCTGAATGGGTCATTGACTCAACCTGGTCCCACTTCCCACATCTCTATAGTAAACTGAACTTGGATTACCCTCCAGTTCTAATGTCCTCTATTTCTACACTAATTAATAGATACTACAATTTATAGTACCCTAAATAGCACCTAGCAGGTTGTGAGCACTCAAGAAATATATGTTTAATGAAAAGTGAACATACATGTTAGGACATTGACGCAAAGCTAGGTGACTCGCCCTGTCGGAGCTGGCAAGTAGAAAAGCCAAGGCTCAGTCTTCCAACCCCAAGGTTAGTGATGAATTTTGTCTGGATTTCAAGATTTAAAATGTTAAATCTTTCTGTCCATAAAAATGCCTCTTTTTGCACATTTACAGTTATATGGATACCAGCCAAGTAAAATAGCCAAGTCTCCTGGACTAATTGGTCTGGACTTCAGAGACCTTCAAAAGATTATACACACCTCACATATACTGAGACAACTGATTTGGATACTACAGTTATCGTTTAAAATAGCTCAGAGTGATTCTTTCATTAAAAGGCAAGAACAAAGTCATTCAAAGAGTAGAGGAAATCTTATTTTTATTTTTGGAAGGTTTATTTGTTTGATTCCTCAAAGTAAAAATGCCCCAAATTCCCACATAAGCAGAAACATAGTCGAGCTGCATGGATCTGTCTTGAGTACGCAAATATCCCAGCCCAGTCTTATGTCAGCTTGAAAGATAATGTCATGCAGAAAATTAAAACCATCTGATGAAATCATGTTATGAAATGTGGCTTGAGAGAGCAGCTTTTTGTGTGTTATAATTTGATGTTTTTTTGCACCAAAACTCAAATGAACAGGCAAAGAACCTCAATTAATGAAAAATCTGAAAATTTCAGACAAATTTACAAGGTGTTTACTGAGGAGAAAAGGGAGCGGGTACATCTTAAATATTGTCTTCTTGTAACAACCTTGATTTTATGTTATTTGTCTAAGGAACCGACTGCCTCAGCTTTTCATTTAGAGTTTTGAATTTAATCTGATGGCAGTTTGGATATAATAATGATGCATTTATTGTTAATTTCCTTAAAGCCTTACTATCTAACAATGTAGACCATTATCACCCCAAATACCTTCTGTGTTTGTAGGGATTTCCATATTCCATGGTGCACAGAAGCTGACTGCAAAGCAAGGCTTAGAAATATATGAGAAGCAAGAATATATTTCCTTAGTAACTAGCTGGTCTTTTTTTTCCCTCTCTGTCTGTAGACCTGTTTTCCAGAAGATGGGAAGGAGACTTGACAGGATTTTATTGGTTCATAAATTAACTCGGTAGATTTACAATCATTACTTGGAATGCCAGGAACTCTTTTTAGGAACTTATTTTCAAGAGAGAAAAGACCATATTTAACTCTGAATATGAAACTGGCACTGCAATTCGCCTGGAAGAAGGTAGGTTAGTTTGTTTTTCACCTATGGTCCTGATCCCATCTGCCACTGACACAGTTATTTTTGGCCAAAGGGAATATTTAAACAGATATTCATGATTACATTCTCTTTCCAGAGTAAATGAATCAACAATAAACTATCATTAACCATGCGATCATTGAGATGTAGTCAGTCAAATTTGTTGGCTTTTTTAGGAGACCATAATGAAGTGGAGAAGGTCAGATGAACAGTATGCAAGAGTCTAAAATATCCATTACTTCCTGCTAACCTGAAAGTCTAATCCAGGTGTGAAGAAAGATAGGCTAATATCTGTGTGACCTTCGCCTCCCAACTCCTGCCCAAAGATGTAAATAAGCCAACTTTTGGAGATAAATGGCCTCATCCTGAGAGGTATTTTCCTAAGTGAGTAAGTGAAGGAGTTTCTACATTGACAAATGGTGGGAAGGAATTTCTACTCGTGTCTGTTGGATCAAAACCCCTTATCTGTTTATCTTGTTTGGTCCATGCCCAGAAGAGTGCTACACAGGTCTCCAGCCCTGTCAGAAGAAGGAAACAGAAGGACGAGTATTTCAATTCAGAGCCCTGTGCTCTGTGGAAAAACATAGGTTGTTAATGAAGGGACTACCCATTTGGCCAAAGCAAACTTGAGCCCCACATGTTGCTGCCATCCAGACAGGCAAATCAGATTTTTTTTTTCCAAGTAAGATGGGAGCTAATTATAGGGAGCAGAGAGTGGATAAAATAGCTCCTTGTTCAGGAGCATCCACATATTTTCCTGAGATGAAGAGCAAATATTTTGTTTAAATAGCAAGCAATTTTCTATGAAAGTGCTACTGCTTGGAAATGCTCTTTATGATTTATTGCTGCCTTTTAACCTGAAAAAATATTAATAACTGAGAAGCCCTTGTTGGTATCTTTATTATGCTTAAACCCAAATAGCCATAATTTTCTTACTGGTGTGGCCACATTATTTTTCTTTCATGAATGCAGCCTGGGTTTATTAACAGAGACCAGAAACTAAAAACAGAGGCGACCTTCCAGGCTTCAGCTTCACCTGGGATACCAGGGCAACATTGAGGCAGCCAGGCTGCCGAGCAGCGGGGCCGAGGCCGCGCAGAGAATCCCTCTGCATTTCCCCCTTTCCTGCCAGACAGAGCCCTGTCTCTGAGTGTGGATTCGTGTCATCCTTCTGCTGTTTTTTTTCTGGCAAAGTCGGAATCCAGAACAGAATCTCAGTGAGAAAGAAACCAATAAATTAGATCTCTTTGTAAGCCATTTGCCTTTAGTTCTGTTCTCCTTCCCTATTAAGATTCTTTATTTACTTCACCAAGAGATTTCTGCGGACAAGTCCATCCATTTACCACTGACTTAGAGGAAATGATAATCAGCAAAATGCCCCAAAATGTATTCAGGGGACCTTCCCCATTCCCACTCCTGCCTGTTCTCCTTTTTCACCATGCTGGCATAGTAAAGGTTCATTGGAGCTAAAAAGTTTAAAACTGACACCTCGGTGAAGACTTTTAGTTTAGCTAATTACACTCTATGACAATGTTTATGTAGTGCATATTTATAATGATATATATATGCACACACACACGTATAAATATTACACTAAAAGTTGGGGCGGTCAGAAAGAGGGCAGTATCTTTCCACTCCTGCTGCTTCTGCTCCTGATCTGATCAGGCTGACAATCGTGTCTCCAGGATGGGGAGGTTGGATGGAGGCCCACGGGGGGAAAGGAAATTTTCCATTTTATGCTTACGGATGATTCCCAGAGGAATCTTTTGAGTCCTTTGGGTGAAAGGCAAAGGCCGAGCAGTCTATCTTGCACATAACTCCAGTGGAGACACCTATAATACAAAACAGAGATCCCCGAGGGCACCGTTATACATTTATTATAAAGCAAAGATTAAAACAATTTTATGGAAATTAAAGATAATATGGAACATTTGTCTCTTTCTCAGTCAAAGAGTAACATGAAGCAGTTCAACAAACAGCTCCAGGCAGTTCCACGCGAGATGATGGAGCGGCTGGGACCGAGGGGACATGCAGGGCGGCTGCAGACCGCGAGGTGTGGGTTTGTCACCAAGGCATCTTGCTGATGCTTGGCAACTGTGCTCTGGTGAAAAACGATAGCCCTGAAATATCAGAACAATGGGCCAGTCGAAGGGTACTTAGGTGGTTTGCCCTCCTGAAATCTATCTCATCAGGACATGGTACAAATAACAGGGTGAGGACCAGGAGGAGTGCTGGGCAGAATTCTTATGTTTTGTCTGTTTTGGAGTGTGTGTGTGTTTTCTTTCTACTTGATTCACGTGCTGACTGGAAAAAGAATATACAAAGCACTGAAGATTTGCAAAAACTCCAAGCTGGTAGCATTTCCATTTTATATACAATAGAATCCTGTTACCAAAAGAAGTAGGTGTCAGAGGACAGTGAAACATCTGTGTTAAGCAAGAGATGAACCTACTTCATTTGCATCCAGGGGTCTGCTTTGACCTCTAGCACCCCAAACTCATGGCAAAAGGAGGGCTTTTAAATTGAGTCTGTTTTATTTTGATCCTGTCTGGATATTTCTTTCATACCTCCCAGGCAGTAGCTCTCATGGGTAAGCTTATATTTTTGTTAATAAAAAATGCAATTGGTGCTAATCTAGACGTCTATCATGGTCGTTCAAGCTTTCCAATGTTAATAACCACTCCCCAAGAAAGGATCATCAAATGAGTTCAGACTACGTGGTTTTGCGGTCAAGGCAGTGAGCCATATTCTGAAATGTCTGCTTTCTTTCCCTGGTCCACTGCTGGATAACTATGTGACATTTATAAGTTAATTGTTTTCTTTCAGTCTTGGTTTCTTCAGCTGGAACAGGCTACTCTTTATTTACTTATTTAACATTGGTCTAGGAATGGCAATAATTTATGAGTGAACTAGTCAAGATACTGGGCTCTTGATCTGACTGACCTCATTACTCACTAGCTCTGCGACTTAGGATAGCTGGCCCCATCGATGACTCATGTGTTTATATATATTAGCTATTATGAAGATTAACTGAGATAATGTATGGATAGTATGTTAAGACACTGACTGGCACGTAGCACTCAATAAATGTACAGATTTTATAAATAATAATAATAGCTAGATGTACTTAGGACTCCACACAATTAGCTAAAGAGGAAGCATTATCATGCAATTATTGTTCATAAATAATAACAGCAACATTTATATACAGATTTTTATGAGCTCTACACAACAATGAATTTTAATGCCAGATCACAGGCACCATACTTCACTTTTCATTTTAAACTATATGACTTTTTCATATAGTGGCATAATGTAGTACAGACGCTGGAAACACCTCCAGTTCTAATTCCCCTCCGACCCCCTCTCCCCCCACCTCTTGCTTTGCGCTCTCTAATGAAAAATAAAGGTTAAGGGCAATCTGTTTGAGGCTAAAGCTTACTAGACAGACCAGGCCAGCTGATGGAGCAGGGCTCAGAGAGTGATCTGAACAGGAAGGGAGACATGGAGAAACTTATGAAACACACAGAAGGTGTCTGCACTTTCATATTAAAAATACACTAGGGGGAAAAACTCAGCACCAAAAATAGCAGGAAAAAAAAAACTTTCAAGCGCTTTTCCTTTGCTTTCTTTCTCCCATTAGGAACTATTTTTCCCCTAATGGATGGATGTGTTCAGTACATAAATACAAAGGCCCTCTTGATAGATTTCATTAAAAATAATAAGTATAAAAGAGACCTGCTTTATAATAACAAGAAACACTAAAGCCAAGGGTCCCTCGGTAACAATACATGTTGGGGGGCATTAAAGGGTACAAGGCCTTCATTTTTACCTACTAGAGTCCACCCTGCCGTGTCATTGCTTAATTACAGTTTCTGGAATGTTTGGGCAAAAAAAAGGAATCAGAAGTTATTTTCAGACACGTATGAATGTACAGCCAAACATTATAGTTGTTTCTTATCTATTAATGAGGTTAAGACCTATTCCTTTAAAAGAATCACAAATAAATTCTTGGGTATATTTTGCCTTTTAAATATTCTGGATATATGAATCCATCAGGATTTGGGGATTAGGTAACTGCTGTCTACACAAAAAATCTGCAAAATTTTTCATTACTTTTTTATTAGTTGGCAGCAAATACTCTAACTGAACTTTTATGAAGCTATAAACATAAAGGACCTTCTGATACTGGTATGATGATAATTCTAAATTTCCTTTTTGCAGCTGTGGTTGATCCCCTCTATTTGGTACAATCTATTTTTTTGTGACTTCACAGAAGAAAGTTGGCTCACTACTGTGTTGCCTTCAAGCACTTTCTCGGGAAGTTCTTGAATTAAATCCACATGGAAACCCAATTCCTCTCTCCACCTTTCCCTTAAGGTGGCTATAAAATGTCAGTCGAAAGCGAAGCTGTTTATTTTACTTAGGGTTGGATTCTGTTAGTAAATGAGTTTCTGGTGGGGCTTATGTGCAAACCACATCTTTCAGTCAGATTCTTTACATTACTAAATGTGTATTAAATGGTGCCATAAATATTAATTTAAAATTCAGAAGTTCAGATTTCACCTAAATCCAAGTGAATAAGCAGAGAGACAAAGTGTTTAACAAGTTCTAGATTCATATTCTAGCTCCGCTAGCAAAACACTGTTTAATGTGGGTACGGAGTAGGCCAGAAGGACAATTGTGCTGTCTTCCCAATAGGCAGACTGCCCTCCCGGGGGAGGTCTGCGGGGCATCTTTAACGCAACAGCTTGCGAGCTCTCCAGAGCGTGGCGATTCTCGCGGGACAGATGGCTCTTCTCGCGGAATCCTGGAGATGGGCTTGGCTATGGCAGGCCCTGAATGCTGAGGCACAGCTAATGCTTCAGGAGGTGGGACAGTTTTCAAATATGATGGGACAGGAAGGCAGTGACCTGGGAGATGCCAGGGAAAGAGGATACTAGGAAGTGGATTAATCTGAAATAATGTGGTTTCTCTTGGCTGGGCTTTAGGGGTAGCTCTTATAAAACCAAGCGGTTCCCAGGGTCTAATGGACGAGAGGCCCTCAGTGGCCCCTCAGTACCTCCACCCAGCTCACTGCGCAAAGTACCAAGACCGAGGGCTGCTGCTAAGAGGTGTGTGCAGAGACAACATGAAGACAAAGACTCCTGTTGCATTTTCCTTTTCATGTGACTTGGTTTAATTCTGGAGATATCCTTTCTCTTACTAAATTCAAGGTAGTTTAAAGAGAAGGGCAATGACATCAGCAGAAATTGCAGGATGCATGGTAGAAACTACCTACTCTCCATTTTTTTTTTTTCCATTTTCCTATAGACCTGAGCCTATTCTTCCTACATAAACCCGTAAAAGTCTACCATTTCTTTCAGGGCTTTGAAGGACAGGATACCCTTTGGTATTTTTTTGGTATTTTGCTTCTGCTTAAATTTAAAAAATTCTTGAGGCCAGAATATGATATTCAATGGTTCCCCATGTTTTCTTTTGGGAATTTCATTTAATTTTGATACAAAGTCTCAAGATCTTCCATATGTTTGTCTTAAAATATGTATTATTAGTCACATCCACTTCTCTAGTCCTTTGAAAATACATTGACAAATAATAAATGTATCTGTATGAAATGAAATACTATTTGAGGAAATCCTTGGTTTTAGCCTCACCTACCTCTGGTATGAATTCTGCTGATTCCCAGGAGCCTGGAGCTCACATATTAGCAACCACCGAGCTCCCTGAAGGGAGGTGGCTGTTGGAAGGCATTTGCTATGGTCTTAAGTGCAAGGATGTTAACAGAATGGATCTTTTTGTATTGTCTGGGACCTACTTGCTAGCATCACCTTATTCCCCCAGTGTTTAAAATAGAACCTGCTTGGATTAAAAGGCAAACCCCAGAGGAGAGCCAGTGTGTAATGGTAATCATGCCTCTCAACCGTATGGACAAGCCTACCGTTTTTGTATCATTAGTTTGCAGGTGGGTGGTGTTTTTCACATCAGCGATACACCTCCACCCCATTCCCCGTCAGTGGAGAGATCAGTCTGATAAGTAAGGCAAAAGCCCATTATGCACAGTGGCATTTTTCCTTCCACGCAGTGCTCCAAGGCTTATATTTGAATGATGCATTTGACTCAATTATGAATCTTGGAAATATACTGGGAAATAAGTAGAAGGTAGTGGCTAACAGAATGGGCCTTGGAGTCATATCTGGGCTAAAATAAATATTTCAATACTTACCAGCTATATGAGCCTGGGCAAGTAACTCTGTCCAAGTCTCGGTTTTATCATCCCTAAAGGAGCAATAATATTTATATATTTATACCCATAAGTTAGTGATGATTAAATAATAAAAGTATGTAAAGGCTTAGTACAATTGATGGCACATAGGTGCACTCAAAAAGTGTAGGGACAATTGTAAGTACTTCGTGACAGCCTAGAAGTAATATTTAGAGTTTAATTCCTTTGAGGTATTTCTCCTTAAAATCAGTTGGCTCCGTCTTCACTGTGCAGGGCCTTCAGTGGCGGTCAGGCACACGCGTCGCTCAGGATATGGGAAGGAAGAGGATCACAGCAGGGCTTCGGCTGACTCGACAAACCTGGCCAGGGCCAGTGGGGCGCGGGTGAGACATGGTGGGGGAAGTGGGAGGGAGAGAAACAATGAGAAAAAGAAAGAAAAAACAGATGGGCGAATGAAGGAAGGACATTTAGGGAGCTGAGTGAACACCTCAAATCCCTGCAGCGGGGCATTAAGCTAGAAAGCCATAAACCTGAGACCTACAACTGAGTTAATAGCCGCAACGTCCCAGCGCCTGAACTGTCCCTGGGAGATGGGACAGAGATGGGGTGCCTTCACATTTAGGCCTGTGGGTTTTACATAGCTGTGGCATTACCACTTAATAAAAATGATACCACAACTAACTGTAATAATGATAACTATAGGAGTTGGGTTCTTGGCATGTGACAGGCTTGCGGACATGCATTAGTACTTTTAATATTCATGACACCTCTACGGAGCAGGTAATATTTTATCATTGCCGTTTTACAGATGAGAAGACTATGGCTCAGGAAAATTATTTAACTTGTCCATAGTAATGCAGGGAGTAAATGGTAGAGTTTAGACAAACCCAGATCTTTGTCACTTCTGAATCAGAGTTCTTCAAAGAGTTGATATGTACAGCTGCATAGGCTGCGCACTGAGCGATTCCTGGTGTTGGCCTTCATTCAGAATATACGAATGGGGTAACTCTGGACCTGTGCAATGTAGAGACCCCAGTTGTTAATTTCTACTCTGCAGTTAAAATTCAATGCCTGAACATCCATTTAAATGAGCATGTAAAGCCTTCCATCTTAGTGTCTTCAATCAACAGAGGATTCCTTGGCCCTCTAATTTTTCCTGTGTACTTTTCACAAAAAGTATATGTTTCAAATGTAGGTAACAGCGAAACAAGTCAAGAGCACTACCGATGACCCAACTCAAGATAAAATAATGTTATCAAATAATTTTAAATAATTTCTTGACTTTGCTAGTTCAAATCAGAATCATTTCTAAAGTTTGGACTCCTGTATTAATTTAAGGTAGAAGGAAAAGATCGTTTTTTCAGATAATTCTTCACAGTTAGGACCACCATCACTGTACTGATAGACCATATGATCTTTGTCCAAATGCTGTGGCCTCTGGAAACCAATAGCTTTCAATGCTGGCTGGCTGTCCAGTCTAACGAAATCTGTTAGAATATATCTGGCTTTCCTGAATCCTGACGTCAGGATGGTTCTCGGCACAAGGCAGCCCGGGTTCAAATTTCAAGAATCTGGTTGAAGTTTAGGAACATTAAAAAATGAAAAATTTGTTATAGGGCCAAAGCTAAAGGCAGGTGGAAGCTAGAAGCTGCAGCGGCAGGGTCACTGTAGGGACGATCGAACAGGGAAGGGAAGCCCAGGTATTTCCCTATGAGACAGAAAGAGGCTAGAAGAGAACCAGCTTCTTAGCTGCCCAGACCCACCCTCATCACTGCCATTACTATGCTTAGGATTATTGTTGGCATTTGACTTGACAGCAATCACTTCACTTATAGAAAGGAGTCCAGCTTTTTTCTCTTGACTCATTAAACCCTGACTGCAGTAAGCTTTCTCCTAGCTGCTTTCCCATATTTTATTCTTCTGTCATGGCCTCCTCTTCCGTCCTCTCCTTCTGCACTTGCTTTGTCCCTTTCCTTGTTATGGCTCCCATGTCCTTTCTTTACACAGATGTGTCATCAGCTTCTCAAACTCCACCGTATTCCTTTCCTCCAAAAATTTTGGAGAGTATTATTTTTCCATTAGAGCAGAACACCAGAACACTGAGAGCAGTTTAGTATTCCAAGATTCCATAAACAGCCCAAGTGATTGCTCAGCTTTAAACGACCTCCACACATCATTTTAGCAAATGGAAATGCATTAAATGGTTCCAACAGGTGTATGATTATAAAAAGAATGTCAAATTTTTGTGGAAATTAATACTGGAATATAGGTTCTACTATTACTGCTTAGCAGCAAATGCTTTAAGTAGTATAATAATATAGCTGGCTCAGAGAGCCAATTAATCCATTAGAGGAAAATTCCATTTATTTAAAAAAAACAAAGTGATTTTAGCTTTAAAGAGGAGCTGCAGACAACAATTCTAAGTGGAATTCATCTTAGCAAGTTACACACTATTTTGTGGACAATTTAAAATTCAGTTACAGAAGGCAAAGAAGGGTATCAAGAAAAGATAATTGCTATTTTCAATCAAATGTGCTTTTTTTGTATACCAAGTATGTACTGAAGTATATACTAAAATTTTATGTCACCAACACTAATTATTTGGCATCTTATTGGCAGTCAGTCACAATTGAACAAAAAGTGGAAGTACGTAAGTGCAAAACAAGTTCTTGGCTTCATTTCTTCATTCCAACATACTTCAGGGTTTTATTTATGGCCAAATTAAAGCCGGATGTCAAATCTGGGCCCCTCAGAACAAAATCTTAATAATTAACTGGCAAAACTGAACATGATCGCTTCTGACACACCTACACTGGTAATTATTGCTTTGAGGCCATTTACTAATGAAATTAATGTATTCATTGCCCTAACAAATTAGCATAACTCATACATAATGCCCCACATTTCAAGACCTTGCTAGAAAAACAACACTTAATACTGCAGAATGAAATGGCAAGGCCATCATGTGGAGACAGTAGTCATTGAATTGCTACATGTTAAAACCACAATAGCTAAGTGTTCGTTACAAGGCAAAATGTAAACACAATGTAGGTATTAAAGCCATTAATAGTGTAGTCAAGAGTATACAATTGATGATTATCTTTGCACTTCAAATAAGCAGATATTACAATACCAGTAACCATGGAATCTAATTAACTGGCTACTTTTAGAGCTACAAAGTATGAAAAGAATGCTCTGCAGACAGCCCCTTCTTCCCCACCACTTTGATAAAGGATATTGTTCAGCTGTTGCCACTTCTCTACATTTCTTACAAAATGAACTGGATGGCATGCTAATTAAATCCTGTCCACCCTCCAACCCCAGAAGCAAGAGGGTTAAAAAAATGGAAGGTAAATTGTTTCAGTATCCATATGTTATCCTTAAAGGGGAAGCTGTGAAGATTATCCTTGTATAAGCTGAATGCTTTCACATAAGAGGTGGTCTTGATTTTATTCTCTACATGCTTTTCACTTCAAATGACAAAAAGATCATTGTTAAATCCAGCAGGGTAGTAAGAAAACAAAGTGAGAAAAAAAAAAGATTCAGCCAATTGTAACCTAAAGACATCTTCCTGAGCACACAAGCATAGTGAAAGATGGTGGAATTTTCATTACCCCAGTGCTAGGCTCACTTTTAGGGAATTGTACCCCCAAATAATCACATGCTTAATTGGGATGGTATGCCATGCACACACACACATTGAGAACAGTCAATAGTTACTGTAAAGTTGGAGTTTGGGTTTGACTTCTGCTTGATGGGAAAATGATGTATGTTACAAAAAGAACTGCTTCATGGCACAGTGCCTTCAATTCACAAGTTGGCCTCTGCTCCATAACTAGGAATATGCATTTCATCAAAATTCAAGACATAATAACTGAGAGAACTCAGAGAAGTGATTACCTTTGAAGGCTCAAATTTTCATGGATGGCAGTAAACTTGGAGATCATAGAATTCAATTCTCTCACTTTGTAAATAGGGAAATAAACATTTTGAACATTTCAGCAACTTGTCCAAGGTTTCATAATTAGTAGATGTAGTCAGCCAAAGTCTGGATTTTCTGATTTCAGTTCTGGAGCTCCTTTCACTACATTGATGAAAAAGTGAATGTATGAGTTCTAAGGAAAGAAATTGTAGGTGTCCTCTTGCTTTATTTAATGGGAAAAATAACCAGAAAGTATATCTTAGAGAATCAGGGACTCCTGCAGTTTCATTCACATTTGTTTTTGCATCGTGGAGACCAAGACTTAAGGTTGCTCACAGATGATTGTGAAAGTCAGATCAAATCGAGACAGAACCCAGACAAAGTGATGAGAGTACTGTCTTCTGTTAGACCCACTACACAATTGTCATTTGGTCTGTGGACTGATTTCTATTTCATTTGCACACATGAGATCTTGTGCTTTTATAATTTCCGCAGCTGGCTGGAACTCCACAGTAGGTCTATCTTACTCCCTCCGTCTATGGTTTCTTCTTTCCTTCCTTCCTTCTCTCCTTCCTTCTTCTTCCTTCCATCTTACTTCCCATCTTTCTATCCTACCCTCTCTCAATAGCCTGCAAAAATGGCCAGATGGGTGACAAATGGTAATAAAAACTTCAGCTCATTACCCTGCACCTGTAGCTCCCCTATTCTCTTATTTGCAGTACACGTTGGCCAGATGAAGATTGTAAGAAGCGTGGAGATGGGCCACATCTAACTCTGTGTTCTCCCTCTTCCCTCCAGAAGCCAGGAGGAAAGATATTAAAAAGGCGACACGATAGACAACAACAGGCACATTTAGTTCGGCATCTAGGTCTTTGAGTGGAAAAGGCAGCATTTACAGGGGACAAGCGAGGAAGGCCTTGAGACAGACATGAACACTTGAGCGTAACAAATGTGCTTTTTTATGTATAGAATATGGACTTGAACCAAATTAAATGTTGGCTAAAGCTCAGTTCTAAGAATATTTCAATACTCTAAGAATATTTTGGGTTTAGTCAATTTAGAAATCATGTAGATCTGACACTAGTTTTAACTTACAGTCATTACTACTATTAATTAAAAAATAACATTGGTAGTAGCTAGCAGAGTACTGAGTGATATGGGCTAGGCCATGTATGCTAAGGATTTTACATAGGTCACCTCATGTCACCCTCAGCAGAATGCTATCAGGTGGGCATCACTTTTAGTATTATACTCATTTTAACCCTCTGGGTGTCAGAGAGTTTTAATAATAATAATAATAATAACAAAGATTATATTAAGAATAGGAGTAGTTAAATATTATATACTTTTTATATGATGAACTCTATTCTATATCTTTATATTTAATCCTATGTAATCTTCACAACAATCCCATAAAGTGGGTATGATTATCCCCATTTTACAAAGCAGGAAATTAAGGAACAGAGAGGTTAAGTAATTAGTTAGAAGACACACGTCTGTAAGTGGTGAAGCCAAGTTAATTTTGTCAGCCTGAATCTATAGTTCGCACTACTAACCATAATATTCACTACCCCGAAATGACTTGCTCAGATAATACACAGAAAAGGCAAGGTTTAGAGACAAATCTGTCAGACTACCATGCCCCTCTCTTTTCCCTTTGTTTACACACCAAGGCTGTTCTGGCTCCAGGCCTTTGCTAATGTCTCTGCTCCACCCGGGGCTCTGCTCCCCCGACTTTCCTCAAGGCTGACCCCTCCCTTGGCGGTCCTGTGCAGACCCAGCCCATTCTCAGAGAGGCCTCCTCGGAACACTTGATCTGAGTGTGTCGCCCAGATAGTCTTCATCATACCAGCTTACCTCTTTGGTGGCATTTATCACCATATATATGTATGACATTATGTGCTTAATTATGTGTTGATTGCTTATTATCTGACTCCTCAACTCTTAGCGCCACAAAGGCAAGAACTGTGAGCATTTCCTTCACCAGCGGAGCTCAGAACTTCTCTTAATGCTTTGCAGAGAGTAGGTGCTCAGAAGCGCTTGTTGAGTGAAAAGAAAAGTGAATACATCCCAGCTCTGTGCTATAACTATGACCCTCCCTGGTTCACTATGCAACTACCCGTGGTATTACAGGTCATGGCATGGGTGTAGAAACAAACAAAACTGTTTGCTTCAATGCTGAGCAGGTTTTACTTTAGCACCAGACTTTGGTTCAGGTTCCTGTTATCAAAAGCCTATGAAAAGAAAAAAGCTAAGGATACAACTTTGCACCCAACACTTACAGGCACCGTTGCTGATTTTTTTTTGTTCCTAAGTATTTTTTTTTTCCCTTGCCTATTTAGACCTTCAAAAGTTGCATTATAATTGACATTTTCACTTGGCTATATGCCAATATAGCTAACATATTGCTTGGGCAATAACTACAGAATTGACCATCAGAAGCAGGAACCATGACTAGGAAATTCACTAAAGAAAAATCTGGAAAGTTGATCATCTTTTCCTTAATTTCCATGACAATGAACTATTCTTTCATTTAAAAGAAAATGTGCCCCATTGGGGAAGACAGTGTAGCCCAGAGAAGACAAGTAGGGACTCTGTGGCATCTCACTACACTGATGGACAGTGACTGCAATGGGGTATTGGGGGGGACTGGATAATAAGGTGAAGGTAGTAACCACATTGTTTTTCTAAGACTGTATATCAATGATACATTAATAAAAAAAAAAAGAAAAAAGAAAATGTGCCCCAGTTTTCTCCTTAGAGTTCATGTGTCTATACCACACCGAGAGAAAACAGCTTTAGTTTGCATGTGGGTAGGAGTGAAGATGAAATCAATAGAGGTTTTTTTAATGTGGATCTAATTTGGAGACGTGCCCAGTGGATGGAGAAAGGGAATGGTAGTGGAGGCCTGTGACCGAAAGTCTTTCCTTAAATCACCAGCAGTTTCTGGACTGCAGAGATGAGCACAGGAAAGAAGAGGGTAAGTAGGCTACATGGGTCCGCCAGCAAAGGTATTTTTGTTGTTAAAGAAAAAGCAAAATGGGGAAACATAGAGGATATGAATGAATAGGAATTAAAGCCTAGGGAGCCCTTTCATCTCCAGAATGGGCCGCCACACTCTCACTATTACTTATTAAGCACTTACTGCCTCCCGGCCACTACCAAGTATTAGACATATTTTAACTCACTAAATCCTTAAGTCAAGTAATTTTTGTGCCCTGCATTTTACTGATGAGGAAACTGAAACCCAAAGAATTTAGTGACCAGCCCAGGGCCACCGAGTAATTAAATGCCAGATCCAGGGTTCAAACTCCAGTCTGGCTTCCACCAAAATGCTTGCCTCCTAGAATCACACATTCTTTTTGGAAGAAATTTTCCCAGAGGATCTCAGGCAGGGTGAGTTCTTAATACAGAAAGTTCTCCATTGTGAAGGTAAGGAGGACACCGGCAGAGGAATAGCCATCTCCCTTCAATCAAACCTGGCCATCTGCAGCCCAGTTAGATTAGGACAGAGAGGCAGAGAGAGAGATTGCGTGTGTTATTTGTTTAAGAACGGCCTATAAAATCATGCTGAGAAGGAAAAACAGATTTGAAAGAGAAACATAGTTTTATATGTTTCATAACATGGCACAGAAATTGAGGGGGGAAAAAGCCATTCCTAATGACCCCAAAGTTAAAAGGGTGGGATAAGGAGGGAGCCCAGCAAAGGTCTGTAAACCATAAGTCACTGTGGTGGTCATTCGAATCCACTGTGGCTCAGATAATGGCCCTGATCTATAATGCCAAGGTTCCTATATGTGTCTACAGCCTAGTGTGACCCACTTACCCTGCGAGGTGGGCAGTGGTGGTGCTGACCACTAGCACGAAACTCGTAAAGAGCCGGGTTTCCTGTTCCTCAGGGCACACAGACAGGCCCTCACCTCCCCTGCACTTTGATATTTGCTGTTTTAGGACAGTGTGATATCAATGTCAGAAAATTGTTGGGGCTAAGACTGTGGCCTAGGACATGGAATTTTAACATCAAGACCCAAGGAGCAAGGATCCCGGAGTGTTCCCTGGTGGCCTTTACTCCGTATGGCCCTACAGTTCTGTACGCGTGCGTTTGCATGGTGCAGGAGGTGAGGAACCGGGAGAGCCCTGCTTGCACAGCAGCCTTAGCTTATCACCCCTCTGCTTAGTGGCTGGCTCTGGGGGCTGCGTGTGGAAATCGACGAAGCCTCCCCCGAGGTTGGGTTGAAGCCTCAGTATCCTGCATCAAGTAGCTGGGATCGCGACACTCAGTGGCTGTTCACAGACCTCTCGGTCCTGGATTCATACTACAGCAGTGACTAAAAATCTGGTTCTCTCAGGGACTCCATGGTCTTGTCAGGCCAGGGGCTCAAGGGATGCCACACGGCGGGGGTGGGGGGTCAAGTCTAAATACCCAGGGACTGGGAAAAGACGCAGATGGGTGAAGCTTACAAGAAACATTATTAAGAGGCAATCAATCTTCCGGCGACATGCTGGCCGGAGCACGGGGCTGGAGTACGATGGCCGTAGGGGTTAGTGCTGGGACAGCCAGTGTGGCAGCCTGCCTCTCCTCGCAACCGAAGGGCGCGCTGTGTCTGGGGAAGGAACTCTGGGTGACCTCAGGGAGCGATGCATGAGGCCTGGCCTAGGACACCCGTGAGAACATTCTGTTATGTTTATAAACTTTACAAAGTTAGGCCCACAGTTATATAACCCCTATGTGGTGCCACAGTTAATGGAGCGCTGGAAGTTAGAAAAACAGCAGTCATGTTGTTTTGCCTGTGCGAGTCCTTTCTACATAAGGATTAAGCTCAGTGCTAATTTGCTGATGTGACACAGGACGCGATCTCTCTAGCGCCAGCCACGGGTCAAGTCAGTCTTCTATTTCAGGAAACTCATAGCAATCGAATTAATATACAACCATATTAAAGTCATTTCAAAGAAGGAATGCTAATGAGTGACTGAGATTTGCGGCTTAATCCAAAAGCAGAGCGAGATCGTCCCATAAAAATAGCTATAATAATAATTTGTTGACTCAGTAGTTCACCCTTGCTTTTATTTTTCATGCCTCGATCTGTAATACCAAATGCCCGTTTTGAAAAATGCCACCATTCCATCTCCTCCTCCCACAGCTGCTACATGCTTGCCTACTTAGAGATCACCAGCCTTTTTCGATAGTGTTCTAATTCTTGTCTTTATCTTCTCAGCTTTATATCCAACTCCCGCCACACCACCGTGCATACACACAGCGCCTAAGTGTTGCTTAGGAAGCATTCAGTACGTGTCAGTTGAGTAAATGCAATGAATCAGCACAGCCATTTGCTGATAAAAGATCACTCTTTCACCTGCAGCAGAACCTGGAGGTCCGAGTCAATATTTAATTAAAGAACTAATAGTTGTGTTAAACCTAATGAATTGTTGTATCTACAAATGTCGTAACATTTCTCTCCTAGGAGATCACACAGGGACTCTGATGGCAAAGGAGTACTTGGATGAATAAACTATTTGGGGAACTAGAAAAACCTTGGTGTCAGTTGGATGAATAAAACATTATATAAAGTAATACTTGGCTGTACCGTATCCCTCCACTAAAAATATTCCATTTCATAGACACATTGGGAGGGAAACAATATGACTGTGATATTCAAATATATTCAAGACAACAATATGTTCCTTTCTTTAGTTTTCTCAGAGGACAAAGTATTCACCAAGATCACTTGGGATTCTTAAAATACTGAAAATGATAATATTAAAAAAGATTTCCATTATTTATTAACATTTTTCAGAGGGAGTATTTTAGGAATTTAGATCTTTTGGTGAAGTTTTCTACCTAGATCCTTTAGGGCTCGGCATTCCTTAAAACAGAAAAAGTGAAATAAACCTTTTTTTTTTTTTATGAGACAGACAAGACTGGTTACACGATGAATAAAACTCATAAAAGAAAATAAAACACCAAATATCAAATTGAACAAGATAAGAATTATGATGTTATTTTACTTTTTATCATCTTAGATATGAAAATTTAAAAATCTTCCATTTTCCTTTGAAAGAAAAATAAGCATATAAAATGTCAACAAGGCTTCTCTTAAATTTTTAACAGACTCATAAAAAAGTAAACTGCAAAAAAACTTGAGAAACATTTTGCATATGATTTCCATAAAGTCGTTTCACTTCCGGAAAACTCAGAATAGTACTGCACGTGTTCTGTACCACACAGTGTGGGAAAGACTGCCAATGCAGAGAATTGCAGATTTCAGAGTTTTTCTGTTGAAAATAACGTGTTTCATATCTTCATACTTGAGTATCTTCTCAGATTTTCCAATCTTCAGTTTTGTGGAACATATCACTAAATCCTGAAAGAGAACATGGTGGTTTCCATAATATTTCATGTCCAGTTTCCCCTAAAGGTGTACCTGTTGTTGACTTCTCTGGTCTGTAGGACTGTGGCTGACCGCTCAATTTCCTGTATGAGGAGGTAACAGTGCTCATAGCAGGAACAAACAACACTGTTTTATCCTGGTACAAATACAGCCATTTAATCAAGAAGGAACAAAATCCAGGTTTACATCAAATGTAAGAGGCTGGGGGCATATCATGCTCTTCTATAAACTCACAGTAACGTGTTATTTTATTTAACCCACTCCTCAAAGCCTCTTCAGGAAAATCTATTTCCACTTTTCTGAGAAGAACAGTGGGTGAACAGAGGCAAGTTACAAGTTTAAAATAAAGCCAGAAAACAAAAATCCTTTTCATCCCAGAAAACCCTAAACCAACAACCTTTCCTCCAATCAAGCCCCCAAATTTCCTTGCTACTCAGATCTAAATACATACTTCTTACAAATATTTTGGCTGTATTGTGCACTTACACATAAATGACTGAAATAATGACCATGCACCTTGTAAATCCTATGTAATTCACTATGGTTTTAATAAATGTTGCATATAATTAATCTACCTAAGAGGAAATTCTTATGTTGAGGAATAATTATTACAGCTATTTCATCTGTGAGCAATTACTATACTTCTGCAAGTCCAACAACGGGTTGTTTCCATGCGCGGAAAACCAGGATTTTTGCTTTGGAAAGGTGGCTGTCTCCTCCTCCTTGTCCTGCCCCCCATCCGGGCCATGTTGGTCGACTGTCATTCACTGTAAGCGACGTCTCACAGCTGCATCGCAGACTCCTGGATGGCACACGTGGGTGAGGGTGAATCTATGCAGAATTCTGAGGGTAGCTGGTGAGAGCACATTAACTGGTTAAGCTCAGCTATGGGAAACCCCCAATTAGAAAGGAGTAAGAAAATAGGAAAGCCAAGAAACAATATATTTTGGTGGAAATTATGGCTATAGAAAAGAAAGGGAGGTCAAATATAGAAAATTCTTAAAATATATTCTTTGGTTAAGACAGGCCAAAAACAGAAGCGACTGTGTGTGACTGCCTGGCTCGCTGCCTAATGATGACCCCGAGTATTAACACTGTATGAACAACGCTCACAGACAGAGCACGTTAGCTGGACTCTCCCTACAGCCAATTACTGACTCCGAGTACAATGCCTTTCATATGGGAACGCATGGGTTATAAATCATTTGTTTCCCATTAACGGAGCTCATCTTTGAACAAATCATGGTAAGAAGAACGGTTGTGTTTCTCACTTCGGAGATGTGACTCTTCGTCGTGATCTCTCTGCCTGAACAGAATCCTGTGAGAAGAATTTGTTTTTAGTGAGAAAAAATACTTTAAAAATTGTATGAACCAGAAAGATAAATATAAAATGTATTAGCAAGCATCCTACATTCCCCCTAGTGAAAGCAGAAGATGAAAATAACAGAGCTAAAAGGGTAATGGAAAGTGAACACTGTATTATTTAAAAATCTGGTTTGTATTTGATAATTGGCATCTTCTTTGCATTTGTATTTGTCACTTTATGGAAACAATCTTCAGAAGTCTTCCAGTCAGCAGGGCCTGAAATGGTAACCCTTGAAAATACCTTGGACAATGAGGTCACAGAGGCCCTCAGGCTTGGGGTGCTCTTTGAAACTTCAGAAATATTCAAGGTTCATGGTGTTGCACCATCATTCTGAATAGAACCTATATCTCATCAGGCATGGGTGGCTTTTTAAAAAAGTAGCCATGACATAAAAGAAGCAAATTAATGTGTTCCAGGAGCACGACCTCCAAAAATAAAGTCAAAGCATGCTTGGGAGAGGTATGTGAAGGGGTTGACACTTCCTTCTAGTTCCACACCCTTATAATGAGTGCGACTTTAATGCAAAAAAATAGGGCGCTCCTCCCTGAGATGAAGACCGATAAAGGGCACCTCCAAAGTAAGCTACAATAGGAGGCTTCAATGAATACAGGTCAATTACAAACATTTGCAGTAATAGGCGAGTATGATTTTTCTGCTTGGAGAAATATGTTTCCTTTATATCTTAGTGGAGAATTTTGAATCATCACACAATTTTTTAAAAAGTGCGTCAGAAAACCTAACAACATTTATCAGAAATTCAACATGGTAAAGAGATAACTTTAATATCGCAAACCCTTATCCATCTTGTGAGGTACCTGTTTTGCTCGTATGTATCTTCAAATCACAATTGCTTTTACAATTTACTTTTCTGGTCTTTAAGGGAAAAAATTTATTTTCTGAACAGAGTTTTTGGGTGACTATCACTATTTATTATTTAGTTAAAGATTTTTAATTGACTAATTAAAAATTTTGAACAAAATTGTAATTGTATTTTACTTTTTAACATTTCTATGCACATACACACATGTATAAACCCATGACAAACAAGTTATTCCAGAATGTTGTGGAAATTTCCTTAGGGCCTTCCCTAGCACCCCAACAGAAAAGATCTCTCCCTCCAGAAGTTCTCTAACATTAATCATCTGAGTTCTCATGACTCTGAGCCCAAGTCTTCCGTCAGTATTATTTGTGCGCATGACTGGTTACCACAGAAAACCGTAAGCTCTCAGAAGGCCTCATTTCTGCAGGCCTCTACTGTTTTGAGACCTAAACCACAGAACAGCAATTAATAAAGTGTGATGAATGAATAAATAAATGTGGATAACTTTTCCTTCTAAGGGATATCAGATTAGTCTCAGAATTTCCTTAAGTGGCATTTAGTTTCAGGATAGTAAACTGAGGTTTTAAAATTAATAGCAGCCAAAGTAACTGTAGCTAAAATAGACAGGAATGGTCTAACTGAAACCATCAGTCCAAACAGGAGGCGCCTGTTGGCTCTATCAAGACTTACTACTAATTTGTTTTTAGTTATTTTTTTTGATTAATAAAATGGAACATAAACATCATAAAAACAAGGGAATTGTTAAGGAGATTAAGATGTGCTCATGTAATTACGCATCTCACGCCAACTAAAAAAAAATCCTCTTCTGAGGATTTGTAATGACTTGGGGAAAAGTTTATATTATGCATTGTGGATGACAAAAAAAGCAGAATATATAATTGAGTATATAGTTCAGTTTTGTTATAAAAAAGAAACAGAAGTAGGGGGAAGAAACACGTATAATTGAAATCTCTTTTTAGGAGCATTTGGGGTGAGTTTAATTCTTTGTACATTTCTAGAATTTTTAAAATTTCTACAACAAAGACATAGTAGCTTTATAATTGAAAAGTTACAAAATTGTGGGGAGAGGGTGTATGTGAATGACAAAGAAAGTAAAAACTACAACAAGCAAAATAATAAGAACCTTAACAATCAATCTGCTTTTCATTATGGAGACTCCAAAGGAGATAATGTCCAGGCCATAGCTGTTGAGATGTTACAGAAAACTGAAAATATGAAAATGTTTTCATTTTTTCTTTCAAAATTACTACCCAATGTCCTCTAGCCGAAGAGGCACATTTTAGCATTCACATTCAAACATTCTGAAATTAGATGCCCTATATTTCTTTCTCTTTTAATCCAAAAACTGTTAATAAACTTTGTAATATCCTCTTGTAAGAGATATTATACAAATATGAATTGCCACATGTAATTCTCAAGTCTTTCTTGGCCTCCCTGACTGACTACCTGCTTCTCTCCCTGCCTCTTTCTTTCTCTGTATTGTGACTAAATACCCATCTTGCACTAGGTATTGTGCCTGGGGCCAGTGATACGGTGTAAATGTGATACGGTCCTTTTCCTCAACTTGCCAACAGCTTGATGCGTTGCAGACAGCGTTAGAAAGAGGAACTGTTTCAATAAAGTATGAGGAACCCTGTGATGGAGTGTTTTTTGGACGCAGGGTGCTGTGGGGTGTTTGAAGGGCCATCAAACCCAGAGAGGGCTTCCCAGAGTGACATTTGAGCAGAGAATTAGCCAGGTTTGGGAAGCGAAGGGTGAGGTGAAGACTGAGTCCCAAGAAGAGGGAGCAGTGAGGCGGACAGAAGACAGACAGGGAGAAAGAGAAGGCAAGAGAGTTTCAGAGAGAAACGGGAAGACAGACAGACAGCGACAGAGACCCAGTGAAGAAGACGCAGGGAGCAAGTCGTGAGGAACTGGCCGTGGTTCAGCCTAACTGGGGTGTAGCTGAAGAAAGCCAAGAGCTGGGGTCTGCACGGGAAGCCGTGGCCCTCGGCCTCGGTGCCACATTAAGGATTGCGAGGTGAATCCTGAAGGACTGAGGTGCACTGTAGGAGTCTTAAGCATGAGGTTTAGTTTCAGAAAGATTACAATGAATCCTGCATGGAGAATGAATTGCTTTACGTCTCTAATCATGCATCTATCTCTTAATTTGTCACCCTTTTGTCCCTTTTATTTCAACCAGGGTTATCCTACTTAGTCTTCCAGATAGAATTGGTCACTTCCTCCTCGGTCTCTCTGCACTTTGCTGTACATGGAATGTGGCTCAGCTTCATTTTGCCGATACCAAGGTGTTCTGTCTGCCCTGGCGACGGTGCGGTGCGCTGCGGGAGGAAGGACAGGGCTTTGGACTCGGGCGGGATGCACTGCTTCTTGCCCTGCCATCTACTTACTATGTGGCCTTGGACAGATTTTTAACACTCATCAAATCTCAGTTTCCTCAAGAAAACCAACACTGATCTCATATGGATTTTGCAAGAATTGCATGAAAGCGATCTAGATAAAGTGCTTGGCCTGTGGTGGGTGCTCAGCGGTCACAGTGCCCCCTTCCTCCATGATTGGTTTTTCTCCAGCGTTTCCACCGCATCTGGTAAAATGTCTGCACATAATAAGATCTGAAGGCGTGGTGGTGAATGGATGGAGATAATGTTCAATGGACTAAAATCTCCCAAGTCAGATATTTGTCCTTCGTTAATTTTGAACCAATGTTTGTGTGATTCTGCTGAAGTTCTTCTTAATGGTGGGTGACGCACCTCCCAGGTCCATCTTCGGGATTGAAAGACTTGTTTTCCCTGCTGCTGGAGACAGCCTACGGCTACGCCCCTTCTCTGAAGCTGCCTTGATTGCAAGGACTGACCTCACCCCAGATCATACCTATTCCCAGGGTCAGTGTGAGTCCACCCAGAGGTAAAAGGGTGGCTGACTTACCCAACTTCGATGGTCAGCTCTGTACCAGAGATCCCAGAAGCCTTTGCTGAGACTGCAACTAAAGCCCGACCTCTCCTTCTGCTGAATCCGACTGCTTTGCTTTCCTTTCTTTCCAAAAGGCTGGTCCCATACCAGCTGTTCACATATCCTCACCTGAGAATATGCTCAGAGTACACTCTCAGGGCAAACATATCTGTGATGCCTCTGAAGCTAGATTTCCAAACCTTTTCCTTTGTGAAAACTCCTTTCAAAAGTTTTAGAATGTTGTGTATTTTTAAGTGATTGGCCATGTTTATTAAGCCTCCTGTAATGTAGGAACATGTCTATGAATGTTTCATGGTATGCTCCTGTGAAACTGTAATTTTTCAGTGAATCCCCCTATTTCCCAGTTCTCCAGGGACAAATAAAACTTTCCTAGTCAGAATTGGAGGTAAGCATACTCCAAGGGAACAATTTTCTCCTATATTTTAAAATAGTATAATTTACAACATGAAATTAAAAACAACATAAATTAGTAATTCAAACCCAGCATTTGAATTTAATGAACCAGAAGTTTCATTGCATTATTGTTTTGTTCCACGGGACCAGTCTTTTTGGTGCATGACTAGAAAGTTCTTCTTTATTAATAAATAAGTACATAAAAAAATTAAAGGTGCCCTCCCTGCAATTATGTTGATGTCTCATAGCAGTGCAAATTCAATAATTTAAAATGTTATTTTCTTAGCATATTCATAACCACAGTAGATAAGAAAGTGAAATGTGTGTCTTTTTAGTTTAAACTCCTGTTAAGTGCAGTGTAGCAAAACACTTGCTCCCTAGTGGCACGTGAGAAGCGCTTACTGGGAAAATTGTTATTGGATTACAGTTCTGGCAGCATAAAATGTGAAAAAGGGCATTTGACATCCAGAAAGTGACCAGTGATCAAAGAGGTGTAACACCTACATAAGCTTTAAGTTCATTGTAGGACTTCTTGTCTATTTAGAACAAAAGTGACACCTGAGATATTGGTCTAATTCATTCATTAATATTTCACAATAATTTGGGATATACAACAGATGCAAGAATCCTATTACAGGTATTTAAAAATTCTCAAGACCTGGTAAAGGCCTTTCCCTGAATGCTCATCCTTACCTAGCCATCATGGTCTCTTTAAGAGATCTTATTTGCCCCTGAAGAATGTAGGCCTATGCATGGAATGTCACTGTTGTGTGCAAGATAGGTCATTTCCTAAATTATTTTCTTAGTCTTTTTCATTTGAACAGACACCCCACCTTTCCTGTTTTTTTTTCCTCACCAGCTCTTGTTCTTACTTTGGCTTTTCTCCATACAGACCCCTTCAGCTTGTTGTATGCATTTTCAGGCAGATAGTAAACTGCGAGGGCAAGGATCCTATCTTAATCCCACTTGTACTCTCAGCACATAGTCCAGTTCCTGACCTAAAGCAAGTGCAGAATGCCTAGCTGTTGACTAGATTAATATATGGGTGGATATCTGGCTTCTACCTTCATTTCCCAGGCTGGTATTTCTCTCTTTTAACATTGTATATATGCAGACTAATAAATTTACAGACTAATAAATTTACAGATTCTTTTTAATCTCACATCCATGGACCCTCCCACACCTACCACCCCTTGGATGGTTCGGTCATGAATTCAAACTAAAATTTTATGATTTGATGAACTTTATATCTTTTCAATATTCAAATATAATATAAATGTTTAAGAGAAGGATGGGAAAGAACGTCCAGATTTAACAATGTGAGAGACCAGGTATCTTAAACAATTATCCTGCTATAAAAATTCTATATAAATATATGCTGAGTTTTAAAAATGTTTAACTGAGTAGGCAAGGAGGTAGAGGAAATCCTCTGGGACCAAACGTGTGAGAGCAAGAATCCAGAGTACTAAGGGCTTTGAAGCCCCCCCCAAAAACAAACAAAAACAAATAACTTTAGGCAACTGCTATTTCTTGGGAACCCGAAGTTCAGTCTTGATGAATTTGAGAGACAAAGACAGGAAGCAACTCTTAGAGACCATCCAATTTGGGCATTCTGATAGGACAACATCACATAAAGCTAAGACCATAGAAATCTTCACTTGTAGGGGATGGATGAATACGAAAACTCGTCTTATATGGGACCAGCAGAGAAATTTATGTCTCAGTAGAGGAAAAATTCTTTCTGTTAATTATAAGCCAGCCCTCACTCAAGCTGGTAGTCCATACATATTCATACTACCTGTGTTAGCCTTCAAAAATTCAAACCTGGAAATTATATTAAGACATAATCTGGCTTGGAAGTAATAAATATTCTCTATAAAGGACAACTCCTTGAAACTGGGTCCTAAGGCATTTCCCCAGATAAAGTTCTATCAAAAATAGAATTGGACAAACAGTACAAAATAAAATAGAGAAATTTATCTGAGTACACTGGTAGTCATAATGCCTTGAAATAAACTAAACACTCCAGTTAAAAGACAAATTTTGGGAGTAAAAACAAATATGGAATGATAGAATTAAAAAAATTTCTATATACTGCTTAGAAGAAAAATATATAAAATATAAGACTAAAAAGTGCTTAAAATAAAAATATAAAAAAGAAACACTAACCAAAAATAATTGTAATGTTGTAATAATAAAATAATTCAATTATTTCAAAATAAACTCAATATTAAAAGCCATATTAGATATTGAAAGGACCATTATGTAATTTAAAAACGTTTACTATATCTGGAAGATAAAAAGTTTTAAATTTGTTTATTCCTATTAACACAGCCTAAAATACATAAATCAAAAATAGAAAGAGCTAGATGAAGAAACTGATAAATAAGGTTTCATTGGGAGATATTTTAACACAACTTTTCAGCAATTGCTAGATTGAGCAGACAAAAATGAATAAGAATACAAATTTGAAAACTTCATATAGCAAACTGAAATACTTGTGTAAAACATAGCTTCTAGCAATTGAATTTGAGAATTGATCACTCATGAGACCATAAAGCAGGTCTTGATGAAATTTAAAATACTTCTAAATATATAATAAGTCAAGGATTAAATCATAATGGAAATTAGAAAATACTTAGCACAGAATAATAATAAAAATACAAAATACAATAAATACCAAAACTTGAGAATGCAGCTAAAATGGTCCTTAGAAGAATTATAGTCCTAACATTATACCATCAGAAAAACATAAAGGTTCAAAATTAATGTGCTATGTATAAGAATATGCCCCAAGAATAAACCCTAAGAAAATAGAATAAAGGAAAGAAGATAGATAAAAGCAGAAATTAATGCAATCGAAAGAAACATAGAAAAGAGAATATGAACAAAACCTAAGATTAGTTGTTCAAAAAGATTGTAAAATTCAAAAAACTCACACAAGATTGACCAGATAATTGTAAAACTTTTCAATATTTGAAAGTAAAAGAGGTCATTACAACAAAAGCTATAGAGATAAAAGAAGAAAAGAATGTTATGAACTACTTTGTGCAATAAATTTGAAAATATCTATGAAGGATATATTCATAGGAAAATATAACCAAATTTGAGTCAAGGGAAAAAAGAAAGAGAAAGAAAGTCCTTTAACTATTATAGCAATTAAAATGGAGGTTAAAATTTTCCCACCAAGAAAATGTAAAGCAAGTAGTTTTACAGAACAATTACACTAAAAATTCAAGGAACACCTATTTCCATGCATAAAATCTGGCAAAGAATAGAAGGGAAAAAACAAGCTGCAAATCATTTTATGAGATTTTTAGTGCAAACTGAAAACCAACACTAGACAAGGATTCTCTAAGAGGCAAATCATTAGATAATCTCACACATAACCATAGATGCAAATATCCCAAAATAAAAGCAACAGAATCTCACCGTGTATAACAAAGAAAATATATCAAATCCATTGTAGGTTTATCACAGAGATGCAAGTGTAACTTAACATTAGTAACTCCATTAATGTATATTTTACCATATTTAGCATATTAAAAGTAAGAAAATAAATCTTCTGAAAATGCAGAAGCATTTGATAACATACAAATTTTAATCATGAACAAAATTCTTAATATAAAAATAGAAGGTACTTTTCTTGAACTGATAGAGTATCTGCAAAAATATCCTATTACAATCATGATAATTTAAAGTAATACTTTAAAATATTTCCTTTGACATCAGTTACCTGACAAGATACCAGCATTCAACACTTCCATTCATCATCATAGTTGAGGCTTTTAACAGTGCAGTAAGACCAAAAAAAAAAAAAAAAGAAACAAACAAAAAAACCCCACAGAAGACATAAGGATTATAGAAGAAGAAAAAATTGTATTGAGAATATAGTAGTATACAAAGATCTATAAAGAATATTCCCAGGAAACTACTGGCAAATTATTAGAATTAATAAGAAGGTTTACAAAAATGCCAGATATTAAAAGAGCTGTTTACATTTCTCTATACCAATAATAATTAAAAATATATAATTTTTTAAAGGCTATTATTTATAATATGTATAAAATATAAGGGATTAAGCAAAAACCTAACAGAAGATATGCAAGAACTTTATGGGACAAGATTTAATATTTGTTCAAAAGACATCATAAGACCAAAAAATATAGAGGTGTACATGGGTAAAATTACAATATTTCCAGAATCTCTCACCTGGCCTTAGTGCATCTCCATGCCAATAGGTGTTTCCATTGGGTGGACAGAAGTAGTCCACCTCTATATCAATAGGTGATTACAAGGGTTGGGGGAATGAGGGTATATCTGGATTGGAGATGTTTGGTGGGGTCCCATTTTGCAGCCTGTTTGCCAGAGACACAGTTGAGCAGAAGTGGACAACTGTTTAATAGGCAATAAATAGTTTCTCTTACTTTATTTCTCCCTTTGACTGATTTCAGCTTCAAAGGTAATTTGTCCTGGATTGGGAACTTATTCACCATCCCCCCACCCCTGGAAGTACACCTGGTAATAGTTGGCAGGACCTCTGAACCCGAAATCTATCTTCATGGGTGTGAAGCTTGGGCGGGCTGCCCCTTAGGGACAGTGGAGAGGCCCCAGTGGCTGCAGCCATAGATGGTGCAGCTTTACCTGGGAGCATCCTATCCATGAGGCTCCTACTTGGGGAGCCCCTTGGGGGAAATTGGTCTAGAGTAAAGCACCTCATAGAGGGGTGGGGCCTTCCCTAGAATTGGGGAAGGGTGGAGATACTGGAACCTGTGGAATTAGCCATTCATGAGATAGAAGACTGTTCAGAGGCCCTGAGTGGCTGTGTAGCAGCTGGGATTGTGGGATATTTATTTCTCGAGATAGTAGAAAGAGTTATTAAGGAGAAAGACACACTTCTGGAGGAGCTGGGCAATGACCTATGGAATGCCCTTAAGGAAGAGAGACAATTACTGAGAAGAGAGGTCATGCTCCTGGAAGATAAGTCAGCTGCAAGGGAGGAAGCTGCAGAAGAACCCACATCGTAGAAGGCCATGGGGGATGGGGAGAGGCCACTGCTTGAGGCACCAGCCGCTCCTGTACTAAAGGCCCACCCAGTTATAATTTAAAAAGTACAAATGCAACAACTTCAGGCTCCTTAGAGGGAGGAACCGCCCCTCCCCAGGTTGTGGAGCACTCCATGCTCCACCTCTATACCCAGGATGAGCTGGTGGACATGAGCGTCTGGTTTTGGCAGAAGCCATTGGAACGTCTGCCTATATGGCTTTTGCATCTTTGGGATATAGAAGTGGAAAACATTGTTATGTTGGGCTTTGAAATGGGTGTCTTGGCTTCCCTAACAACTCACCCATCCCTTCGGCAGTGGTTGCAAAGTGCATGTCACACCTCAGGGAGTCAGGCACTTCTGGATAGGCTGACAGCAGCCATCAGGGCAGGTTGGCCTAATCAGGGTGATTTACCATATTTACCCACTAGCTGGAAAATCTATGCAGAGCTCCAGCAGGTGTTACAGAAGCTGGGCATGAAAAATATATATAATATGGACTCTCAGAGCCCTAATGAGGAGTTGTTTAGAGAATGAGAAACCTGGTGCTCCATACAGCACCCCATCTCTCTTTGGGTCGCTAGTGACTATTCTTGCCCTCCACATAGGATGACCCATAAATGAGGCTACTCGTACTTTAGCAGATCCAGGGGAGGTTGAAACAACAAGAGCATGGAGGGACGTATGGGCTATAGCTGAAAAGAGAGGTACAAAGGTCCCCGTGCAAGTCTGGAGGACCCAGATGTGGGTTAATTTGATAAAGGCCAGGGTGGTGAAAGAAAAATTTGATGGGCAGCCCAGTAGGATCTTGTTAGAACTGTGGCACCAATTAAAGCCAGTGCAGCAGTTCCAGCCACTGAAGTCCAAGACATGGAAGCCAGAGGCAAAGCCCCATGTCCAGCCTGTGTCCCTGCAAGACTTCCTGGGGAAGAGTACTCAGGCCCCATCTGGACCTTCATCCCCACAGGAGGATGGGCATCACAGTTTGACTTGGGGGGTGTCAAGGTTCCCACCTTACGGAACATGGTTGGGACTGTGGGCCACATGTAGAATTAGTAATTCATTGGTCCCTCATGAATGTACAATGTGTTCTGGTGCTGGTGGGCACAGGAGCTGAAAGGTCTCTGATTTATGGCAACCTTGAGCATTTTCCTGGGACCCCTGCTGTGATAGATGGCTATGGGGGTAAGGTAATTAGAGTGAAGAAAGCCCAAATCCCATTGGGAATAGGGCATTTACCCACAAAGGAGTATATTGTGTACATTTCTCCCATCCCTGCATATATTTTGGGGTATCCTGCAGGGCCTGTGGTTACAGGCCACTGCAGGTGAGTTCAGAGTTCAGACTGAGGGTATGTGTGGTAAAGGCAGGTCTGAGGGGACATGCTAAGCACCTGCCTGTAGCTTTTCCTGTACCTCGGTGAGTGACAAATACTAAGCAGTATAAATGGCCTGGAGGACACAAGGAAATTGGAGAAACTCTACAGGATTTGGAGAAGGTGGGTATCATAAAGCCCACTCATAGTTCTTTTAATTCCCCAGTGTGGCCAGTGAAAAAGCCAGACAGCCCCTGGTGCGAGACCATGGATTACAGGGAATGGAATACAGTCACACCCCCTTTGCATGCTGCTGTCCCCTTTATAGCAGCCCTTATGGACACTCTCAGTCATGGACTAGTTACACTATCATTACATTGTAGTTCTTGCTAATGCTTTCTTCTCTGTTGACATAGCACAAGAACGTTAGGAGCAGTGCCTTCACATGGGAAGGCTGGCAGTAGACATTCACTGTCCTTCCACAGGGATACCTCCACAGTCTCACCATTTGTCATGGACTTGTAGCCCAGGACTTGGCCACATGGAAGAAATCACAAATGGTGTGACTGTACCACTATATTGATGATATTATTCTCATGTTTGATTCTTTTGTAGATTTGGAAGGGGAAGTTCCTAGACTGCTGCAACATCTACAGGAGAAAGGTTGGCCTGTGAACAGTACCAAGCTTTAGGGACCTTGTTTGCCTGTAAAGTTCTTGGGGTTGCCTGGTTGAGCAAAACTAAAGTTATTCCTGAAGCAGTCATAGACAAGGTCCAGGCTTTCCCTACCCCTACCACTGTGGCAGTATTACAAGAGTTTTTGGGTCTTTTGTGCCAGTGAGAGTGTTTATCTCATACTTGGCACAAATTCTGAAGCCCTTAACCAGTTGGTATGAAAGGGCATCAGGTGGAACTGGGATGAAATGTGCAGCTGCTTTTACTGCTGCTAACCAGGCAGTCATGGCCATAAAGGCCTTGAGTGTAATGGACTCGTCAAGGCCCTTGAGCTAGATGTTCATGACACCAAAGATGGTTATGAATGGGGTCTTTGGCAGTAGCTTGAATGGACATGCCAACATATTGGATTTTGGTCACAACTACGGAAAGGAGCAGGGGTCAGGTACACCTTGATAGAGAAGCAACAAGCTGTGGTGTAGCACGCCTTGCTGGCTATAGAGCCCATCACTGGGACAGTTCTGACCAAGGTAATAAGCACCTATACCATTTCAGGGTGGGTGCAAGACTGGACCCAAAGGCCATGAAGTGGGGTGGCACAAACACATACACTGACCAAATGGGGCTCTTACTTACAGCAGTATAGCACCCTTTTCAATAGCCCCTTAAGTGGAGAACTCCAATGCTTATTACCAGTGGAAATATACCAGTGGAAAGCAGGAAGAATTTGCTTTTGAGCCATTGGAAGCCAAGAGTTCTTATCAGGAGGGAAAAGCCCCTACCTGAAGATGCTTGGTATACAGATGGCTCCAGTCATGGGCAGTCCCCAGAGGGCTGTGGCTTTCCATCCTAAGACTGAGACAATATGGATAGAAGTTGGAGAGGGAAGATCAGTCAAAGGGTTGAGTTGCAGGCAGCATAGCTTGTGATCACCCAGGAGCCTTTCCCCATAGTTGTCTGCACTGACAGCTGGGCTGTCTGCCAGGGCTTGACCCTGTGGCTACCAACATGGTATCATGCCAACATGGTATCTTGCCGGTTGGTCACCCGCAAGAGCTGTAGCAAGACTTATTGGCTTCTGGTCAGAATAAGACTGTTACTGTATATCATGTGACTGGCCATTTGCCTTTGGCATCGCCAGGGAATGATGAAGCAGACACATTGGACTGCACTGGCTAGAAGGAAAGCCTGCATCTGATATAGCCCAATGGTTACATCAGCGTTTGTTGCATACAGGGCAAAAGACAATGTGGGCTGTAGCCCATTGGTGGGGCTTGCTGTTAACCTTGAAGAAGTCAGCAGAGCCCAGAGGAGTGCCTTGTGTGCTCTAAGAGGGACTTACACCAAGTCCCGTAGCAACATGGGACAATAAAAAGGGGCTGATACTCCTTGTCAGGTGGCAGATAAAGTATACTGGGCCTCTGCCCATATCAAGATATCGGTATGCCATGACTTGGGTGGACATGGCTACTGGACTATTGGTTGCTTTTCCTGTACATCAGGCAGATCAGCAAACCACCAAGAGGAGCCAAGAATGTCTCGTTGCAGCCTATGTCCAGCTGCAGGTGATTGAGAGCCATCAAGGCACCCCCACTTTACTGGGTGTGTGTTACCATGGCTGCAGCAATTAGGAATAAAGTGAAAGTTTCATGTACCATATAATTCTACTGGGGCAGGCATGATAGAGAGGTACAATGGTTTGTTGAAATCTGGCCCAAAGTCAGACACCAATAGTCTATAGGCTGGTCAGTTTGCTTATGGACAGTGCTATGGTGTATGAATGAGAAGCCCCAAAAAAGAGGCTTGAGCCCTGTGGACATGCTAACATGCATTGCTGCTTCTCCTATACAACTGTATGTTCAAACCAAAGAGGAGTTATTGAAGCCAAAATATGACCAGCCTAGCAATATCCTGCTGCCAGCCCCAACAGCGTTAAACCCTGGAGACTCCATTGAGTGGACATGGCCCTGGACATTCTGACACCACCAGCGATGGCTAGTCCATCTGGCATCTTGGGGAAAAGGCCTGGAACCTTGCCTCCTGTGTGTTCCTGGAGTAACAGCAGATTGGCCCCTGAAGATCACAGTAGTGTACCAAAAACATCTGGGAGGTAAGAGCATCTTATGGGGATGTTCTGTTTTATCTTTATGGCCAGTGCATATACCTCCTGGGCACAGCTGTCACATGATTATTGCTCTGAGCTCCCTGACTGTTCAGCTGCTAATCACCTGTGGAATGGGTGAGCTATGGACTTAGTCTGCCTAGTACTTTGAATCTAGCTGAATCCTCCAGCTTGAGGATTATTATGATTTTATTGCTGCTGTTATTGTATGTTATTAGTCTGGTTCCAGTGCTCCAGTTTTCTCACACAGGGGCCATTGCAGAAGATGGGGAATGAGTAGATTGTGAGGTGAGATTTCTGGAGCGGTGGGCTGGGGGTAAAATTGCAATATTTCCAGAATCTCTTGCCTGGCCTTAGTGCATCTCCATATCAATAGGTGTTTCCAAGGGGTGGAGAGAAGTAGTCCATCTCCATGTCAATAGGTGATTACAAGTGGGAGGGAGGGCATATCTGGACTGGAGAGGTTGGGTGGGGTCCATTTTTGTAGCTGTGTACAGAGAGTCAAGGGCAAGGAGAAGTGGACAACCACTTGTAAGGAATAAACAGTTTCTCACACTTTATTTTTCCCTTTGACTGATTTCAGCCTCAAGGGTAATTTGCCCTGGGCTGGGAACTTATTCTCCCCACCCCCACCCTCTGGAGTTACAGCATACTATATTCATGGATAAGAAGGCTCAATGTCATGAAGCAGCAATCCTCCCAATTTTGATTTTTAGATTCAATGCAGTGCTAACCAAATTTCCAAGTCTTTTTTTTTCCCACATGTGCAGTGAGTATGATCTTTCTGAAATTTATATGGAAAATTAAGAGAAAAAAAGACAGCCTTAGATGTTCCTACAGAAGTTGGAGGAACTAGCAGTGCCATATGTCAAGACTTAATAGAACTAAAGTAATGAAGATATTATGGTACTGGTCAGAAAAAGACAGATTTGTTAGTAGATTTAATAGAAAGCCCAGATACAGACCCAACTCTATATGGAATTTGATGTATAGAAAATTGGTCATGCCATCCAGTGGGGAAAGCATTGGTAGCTCAATTAATTAATTTGGGATTAATGGTTATAGATATGCAAAAACCCAACCTCACACCACATACAATTCTTGATCACCTAATGGCTTAAAAGTGGAGAACAAAACAAAAGGTTTTGGAAGAAATTTAGGAGAACCTTTTTATGACCTTGTGATAGGAAAGGCTTTCTTGAACTAGACCTTCAAAAGGGCAGACATACAGATAAAGACTGTTAAACTTCTCTTCATTCAAATTTATAATCTTTCTTCAAAAGTTAGCATAAAGAGAATAAAAAGTCAAGCCACAAAATGGGAGAAAATATTCACAATATATATAGATGAGAAAAGAATGAGATCTAGAATATAAAAAGAAAAAATCAATAAAAAGATACATAACTCAATATTAAAATGGTCAAAAGATTTTACTAGCATTCTAGGTAAGAGGAAACATGCATAGTCCAAAGATATTCAGTTCATTGGTTATCAGATAAATGAAAATTAAAGCTATTATATAATACAATTACCTACCCAGCAGATTTTAAATGACATAAAAGCCTGACAATATCAGATTTCTTTAAGGGCATGGAAAATAAGAGCTTGTATACAGTTTGGTAGGAGTATAAATTGATACAAATATTTTAAAAAACAATTTGACATAATTTTGGAAAACAATTCACCTCCTAGGCAGGGGTTCTCAAAGTGTGATCTGAAAACTTTTTCAGAATGCCTGCAAGGTCCTCCCATTTCCCATTACATATTTGTACATATATGTTTTCTAAGTACATCAAGTTAAGCTACAAACTCAGCAGACTGAATGGAGAACAGGTATGAGAATTTGGTTGTTTTCCTTTAAGGCAGACATTAAAAGGTTTTTTTTTAATTATAAACTAATGTCATTCCCTTCATTAATTTATTTTCATTTAAAAATAGTTAATTCTTTGTAAAAATGTTATTGATAATATGCAATGGGATTATTATTATTTTTTACTATTTGAAATTTGTCATTTTTAAATTAAAGCATAATTGAGATACACTATACAGGCATACCTCATTTTATTGCACTTTGTTTTACTGGTTTGCACATATTTCATTTTTTATAAATTGAAAGTTTGTGGCAACTCTGTGTCAAGAAAGTCTATTGATGCCATTTCTGACAACATTTGTGGCACTTTATATCTCTGTCACATTTTGGTAATTCTCACCATATTTCAAACATTTGCATTATTATATTTGTCTAGCGACCTGTGATCAGTGATTCAACTCACTGGAAACTCAGGTGATGATTAGCATTTTTAGCAATAAGGTATTTTTTAATTGAGTTATATACATTGTTTTTAAGGCATACCACTATGGCCCACTTAATAGACTACAGTGTACTGTAACCATAACTTTTATATGCACTGTGAAACAAAAAATTTACCTGACTTGCTTTATTGCAATATTTCTTTTATTGCAGTGGTCTGGAACCAACCCTGCAATATCTCTGAGGCGTGACTGTACTAGTTTAAGGTATACAGCATGATGATTGGACACTTGTATACATTCTGAAACGATCACACTTTAAGCCAATTTATCATCTGCCATCTTATAAAGTTACACTTTTTTTCTTGTGATGAGAAGTTCTAAAAATTACTTTCTTAGCAGCTTTCAAGTTTGTAATACAATGTCATTGACTATAACCCACACACTGTACATTACAGCTTCATGGCTTGACTTTTATTTTATAACTAGAAGTTGGTACCTTTTGACCTTCTTCACCCGTTCTACCTACCTTCCAACCTCTGTCCCTCTGGCAACCACCTATCTGTTCTCTGTATCATGAATTTTGTTTTGTTCGTTCATTTGTTTTGTTTTCTAGATTACAAATGTAAGTGAAATCATATGGTATTTGTCTTTGACGTTGAGACATAATACTTTCAAGGTCCATCTAGGATGTTATGAATGGCAAGATTCCTTTGTTTATAGCTGAGTAGTATTCCATTTTTTATATGCATGCACACATATATATATAAAATCACATATATTTGTATATATTATATCACATCTTCTCTATCCATTTCATCCATAGATGAATATTCAGGTTGTTATATCATAACTATTGTCCACATAGCTTTTCAAATTAGTGGCTTAGTTTTCTTTGTATAACTACCCTGAGGTAGAATTTCTGGATTGTATGGTAATTTTCTTTTAAAATTTTTGAGGAAACTATATACTGTTTTACATAGTGGTTGAGCCAATTTCCATTTCCACCAACAGGGAATGAGCGTTCCCATTTCTCTACATTGTTATTTTTTGTCTTTTTGATAGGTCATTCTGATGTGTGCAAGGTGATATCTCATTGTAGTTTTGGTTTTCATTTCCATGATGATTAGTGATGTTGTGCCCAGAGGCCACCTCTTTGTCTTTGGAAAAATGTTTATTCAGCTCTTCTGCCTATTTTTAATCAGATTTTTTTGTAGTTGGTATTTAGTTTTATGAGTTCTTTATATATTTTGGATAGTAATCCCTTATGGGATGTATGATTAGAAAATACATTCTCTCATTCACTAGGTTGTCTTTTTATTTTGTTGATGGTGTCCTTTGCTGTGTAGAAGAATTTTAGTTTGATGTAGTCCCATTTGTTTATTTTTGCTTTTGTTGCCATTGCTTGTGGAGTCAGATCCAAAAAGATATGATCAATATCAAAGTGCTTACCACCTATATTTTCTTCTAGGAATTTTACGGTTTCTGGTGTTACATTCAAGTCTTTAACCATTGAGTTAATTTTTGTGGATGGTGGAAGATAGTGGTCCAGTTTTACTCTTTTGCATGTAGCTGTCCAGTTTTACCAGTGCCATTCACTGGAGACTGCCTTCTTCTGTTGTATGTTCTTACCTTTGTCATAAATTGCTGACCATAATTGCTGAATTTATTTCTGGCTCTCCATTCTGTTCCATTGATCTATGTGTCTGTGTCTATGTTCATAGCATCCTGTTTTGAGTACTATAGCTTTATGGTATAGTTTGAAATCGAGCATGATGCCTCCATCTCTGTTCTTTATCAGAATTCCTTTGGCTATTTGGGACCTTTTGTAGTTCCATAGAGATTTTAGAATTGTTTGTTCCATTACTGTGAAATATGCTTAGAATTTTGATTGGAATTGCATTGAATCTGTATATTGCTTTAGGTAAGATGGAGAATTTAACAATATTAATTCTTCTAATCTATGAGTATGGACTATCTTCTCATTTATTTGCATTTTATTTGATTTCCTTCATTAAAATCACATCATTTTCAGGTTTTTTGCCTCCATAGTTACATTTATTCCTAGGTTTTTTGTTGTTGTTTTTGATGATATTGTAAAGGGGATTGTTTTCTTAATTTCTTTTTGATAGTTCATTGTTGGTGTATAAAAATGCAAGATTCCTGTATACTGAATTTGTATCCTAAAATTTTACTGAAATGGGTCTAATAGATTTTCGGTGGAGACTTTAAGGTTTTCTACATATAAAATCATGTTGTTTGCAAATAGTGACAGTTTTACTTCTTCCTTCCCAGTTTGGATACCTTTTATTTCTCTTTGTGACTAATTCCTCTGGCTAGGACCTCCAGTACTATGTTGAATAAAAGTGGTGAGAGTGGGCATCCTTGTCTTGTTCCTGGTATTAATGCAAAAGCTTTCAGCTTTTTACTGTTGTGTAGGATGTTACCTATAGGCTTGTTATATATGGCCTTTGTTATGTTGAGGTATATTCCATCTATACCCACTTTGTTGGTGCTTTTTTTTTATCATAAATCAATGTTAAATTTTGTCAGTTGCTTTTCCTGCATTTATTGATGAGATCATATGATTTTTATCCTTTATTATGTTAATGTGGTATATTATGTTAATTGATATGTAGATGTTGAAACATCCTTACATCCCTGGGATAAATCTCACTTGACCATGGCATATGATCCTTCTAATGTATTGTTGAATTTGCTTTGCTAATTTTGGGGGGAATTTTTGTATCTGTGTTCATCAGGGATATTGGGCTGTAAATTTCTTTTTGTGGTGTCCTTATCTGGCTTTGGTATCAGGATAATGCTGGCTTTGTAAAATGAGTTTGGAAGAGTTTACTCCTCTTCAATTTTGGGGAGGATTTAGAGGAGGACAAGGTAGATATTAAATATTTTTTTTAATATTTGGTAGAACTTACCAGTGAAGCCATCTGATCCCGGATTTTTTTAATTGGTGATTTTTTGAATACTGATTCAATCTTCTTAATAGTAATTGGTCTATTCAGAATTTCAATTTCTTCATGATTCAGTCTTGGATGATTTGTATGTTTCTAGGAATTTATCCATTTCTCTAGATTGTTCAATATGTTGCTGTATAATTGCTCATAGAAGTCTCTTATGATCCTTTGTATTTCTACAGTATTAGTTGTAACTTCATCTAACTGCAGGTTTGTTGATTTCTTTTAATCTTTCAAAGAACCAGCTCTTAGTTTCATTGATCTTTCCTGTTGTTTTTTTAGTCTCTATTTTATTTATTTTTGTTCTAGTCTTTATTATTTCCTTCCTTCTAGTTTTGGGCTTCATTTGTTCTTTTCTTTTTAGGTTAGTTTTTTCAATGTAAAGTTTGATTGTTTGAGATTTTTCTTGTTTCTTGAGGAAGGCTTGTATCACTATGAAGTTGCCTCTTAGAACCAGCTTTCACTGCATCCCATGGATTTTTATATGTTGTGTTTCCATTTCTATTTTTCTCAAAGTATTTTTTATTTCTTGTTTGAATTCATTGCTTTTCAAAACCAGGAGTTTTGGGGGCTTATCTCTTTGGTGCAGGTCCCAAGGTTGAAATGCCTGATGTGGAACACAAACCCCGTACTCCTCAGGGAGAAGTTCTGTATTTTTGAGATCCCTTCTGCTTTGTGTCACCATGCTAAGGGTGAGATTGTTGGTAAGAGAGTGCCTCTGCCTCTCCTATCAGATTTGATTTGGCCATTTTATCCTTTATTGTGGAAGAACTTGTTCAGGTAATTTTCAGGTCTTTTTAGAAGGAATTTTTCCATATGTAGCTGTAGAATTGTTATATGTGTGGGAAAGGGTGAGTTCAGGATTTGGGTATGCCATCTTGAACCATCTCCACTTATTATTTTTAAATAAATGAATAAACATTTTTAAATTTCTGAATTTTAATTTCTAATACTATAAACATTCATAGATATAATTCATATAAACAAAAGCTCTTAGGAGTCCTCAGTAATTTTCAAGAATGATAATGGGTCATGAGACCAGAAAGTTGGAGAATTGCTATACTAAACACTTTTGTAAGTATAAATTAGGAGACTTGCAGAAAATCATCATAGTCACTTGTTTGCCATAGAAAACAAAACAAAAACAAACAAAAACACTTAGACAACCCCTAATTGACAAATGGATAAAAAATTATTACACATTTACCCAGAGGAATGCTATCTATATATATAGATACACACATACACACATATACATAGACACATATACATAGTGAAAGTATGTGAAATTTATCTAAGGGCACTAAAATAGATGAGCTTCAGAAACATGTTATATGAAAAAAGCAAATCTTATACATGTAGTAGGAATTACTGGATCTAAAGAACACAATAAAATCCTTGCATAATATATTGTTTAGGGAGAAGTACATGTCTGGCAAACCTATGAAGAAAAATAGGGAAATACAGTTCATAAAATTTAGGATAGTGATTAACTCTAGGGAAATAGGGAGAGTACAGAGCAACTTCAAAAATGTGTTCTATTCATTCAGCTGTATGGTAGAGTACATGAGCATTTACTTTTAGTTTTTAAGCCTTATCCTTATATTGCAAACATTCTTCTGTGTGTGTAATATTTAATTAGAACAATTTTAATTTAAAATGGCATCTCAATAAAGGAGAGGGGAAAAGGAAGGACAAAAGAAGGAAGGCAGTATTTCCTGACCTTTAATGAGGGCTAAATCAATTTATTAAATGTATCTCCTCCAATGTTAACCAACTCTTCTTTGCTGATGGGTGATAACCTTTTGGGGAAAGATATTACCTGGTCAGTCTTATATTCCTAAAATAGCTGTTAAAACACCTGTTTTAAAACTTTTTCAGATAAAGAGACACATTTGTAATGAAAGCAATGCTGGGCAGATTTCTGTTTAGGACTGGCCCAATCCTATGCACAATTTATAGAACTGCACAGGTTATTGGGATCAGAGGAAAAGGTCTCAAAAAGGGTTTAAAGTTTTTGTTTGAAACCATGAAGTCCCTTCCCCGGGACAGTCTACCTCCCGCCTCTCACTCAAGTCCCCAGGTGAGGCAAATAAATCAGCCTTTCACACGGAGCCCATTGTCCTCGCTGCCATCTCCTGAAAATACTAATGACTGGGTGACAACGCCCTCTGAACGGAAATGTGGGACAGAGACAAGTGCAGAAGCCTGGGTGCAGGACTTTCTCTTATTTCCTAATTGGAACAAGGGAGTTTTTTTTACCAACCTTTACACGGTTGCTTTGTACGCCCATAATTACATAATTAGCAACTTTGGTACCTATTTTGCCACTTTTTAATTGTGTTGCTAAATTATAATTGGAAAAACAAAGAAATGTACCTAGGAAAAGGAAAATGGGAAAATAAGGGGGAAAAAGTTTTAAATTGCACAGCTTAGACTTATGCTCGTGCCAGCAACTATTCCTAACAGTAACTCGTCACTAGCAGGGCTTCAGAAACACACTTCCTGTTACAATGTCATCATTTTGCATATTAGGAATCGAACATTTAGTGAAATGATAGGCCCCTTCAGAGTCTGTGAAATTGCTGCAAAGCGTCAGCTCATTCTCTAATTTACTTTTTCAAATATGGACACACCTGTAGCACAATGATTTATTGAAAATTTGATGTGGCAGAATAAACACCATGAAAATTAACTGTGCTTATGGGTCTACCATGAAATATTGGGAAACTTTTGCTTTTTTTGAACAGGGCAACCAAGGCTTTAGATTTTAATGGCTTCAGCCTCCCTTTCCTTAAGGGAAAGGACTTTGCTTTACAAGACTTAAATCTCTTTGAGTCTGTTTGGAAATAGAAGAAAGAGAAGACAAATCACAGAGATTTCTGACATGCTTAATATATGAAGATTTAAGAAGGGAACACTAAGTATAGAGGCCTTAGAAGTCATGTAGAAGTCTCCAGGGACAGGACATAAGAAAAGCAGAGGTAGATGCCATGAGCTAAGGATTTACTGTCCTTGGTCTGGCACGGATATTATGTATCTCAACAGTGATCATGATGGACTTAAAGCAATAGGATAAAAGATGTCCACAGTTTCTTAAATTCTTGGATTGCATAGCTCCAGGAGTCTGACCCAATTGAAAAACACAGGAAGGCCTCATAAAATGAACTGAGGTTGGGTTTCTCGCCAACTCTACCGAGCAGGCAAGGTGGTAGGACAGAATGGCAAAAGTTAGATTTAATCTGATTTTAGAAATAACATTTCACAGAGCGCATATGTCTTACAGAATCCAGGTGGGCTGGGAGTCCCATGGATTGAGATCATTTCTTGACATAGAACATAGGACATGAGAGTCAAATTGTTAAAAGTATGGTCTTGGAGAGTCTGGTCCTGGCTCTACCTTGTATCTACTCAATCTTTATAAACTAAATTTTCTTCACGTATAAAAAGGGGACTCCAGTGTGGTTTTCCACGAATAGGGCTATTGGGATGGTTCCATGGAGGAGCTACATGAAGTGCTCACCTTAGCGCTTCACATATTAAGGAATGCTCAGAAATATTAGCTCTCATTTTAATTATAATGCTTGTTTTTCTGAAACTCAGGCTTACTAACCTATAAAAAGAGAAATGTATAAATGGCCATTTTCCTTCTACGCTTATACATGTGAAGAACAAGAAAAAAAATACGTCAAAGAAAGTTCCCCAAAGTAATTTCAATGACTACCATTTATTAAGCATCTAAAGTGGACCAGAGATATGCTAATTTCTTTCACCCATATGATCCCAGAAAATCCTTCTATCAACCCTGAAAGGTAAATTATACAGATTTGGAAACCGAAGGCTTAAAAAAAGTTAAGTGTCTGCCATGTCCACAGTGCATAAATGGTTAAGCCTGTCCTGAAACATGTTTACTTTGTGTTTTTATACTTTTATAAGACTTATAATATTAAATTTTCCTTCCTGATATTTGTTGCATTAATGATAGTTACCAAATGCCAAGTAACTTTTCTGTGCCTGGAACTAGACTGGTATTTAACTTAAATTTCATCATTTGCATCTCATGATAACCTGATGTGATAGATACTGTATCTCCATTTTACAGATGAAGAAAACATTAAGATTCAGAGTCACAGTGCAATGCAAGAGTTGTAGCTAAAAATATAAGCCATTTGAATTCAAAGACTTTTTTGTCCCCACTGCACCCTCTGCTATTTAATTCACTGTCTTATGTGGCCCAGGTATCCCACTCCTAGGTATCTAGAAATGAAAGTGTACATCTACCTAGATTTTCACATTATTCACAATATTGGGATCAACATTACTCACTATAGTCAAAAATTGGAAACTACCTTACTGTCCATCAACTGGTGAATGGACATACAAAGGGTGGTATATCTATCAAACTGTGCATATCTATATGATGGGATACTACTTGGCAGTAAAAAGGAATATACTACTGAAATATTTTATGACAGGGACAAACCTTAAAAGCATTATGCTAAGTTGAAGAAGCTAATATTGGAAGCCACATATTATATGATTCTATTTATATCAAATGTCCAGAAAAGATATACATATATACAGAAAGAAAGTGCATATGTTTGCCTGGGGCAGGGAGTGGGAGTGGAGTATAACAGTAAATGGGCATGGCATTTTATTGGGGTGATGAAAATGTCTTAAAGCTGATTTGTGGTGATGATACTAGAACTTGTTTAAATTAATGAAAGTCATTGTAATGCACACTTGAATTAGGTGAATTATGTGATCTGTATACTATGTATCACTATAGTTGTTAAAAAAAAAGCATTGTGAAAATATGCAGTATTTAATAGGCTTTAAAATATTTTGCATTTTGTTTTGTTGGGTGTTTTTTCTTGTTATCCTAACCTGTTATGGTTTTAAATATGGCACAATAATAGTTTCAATGCCTATGAGTCATTTCAATTAATAAATTAAAATGCTTTTGGAAGTTATATGTGTTCCTATTATAATAAATAATCATTACCTACTATTATTTAAAATAACTTTATTAATCAAAACAGTATAATACAGACATAAAAACAGACACATAGATCAATAGAACAGAGTAGTGAGTCCAGAAATAAACCCACACTTATATAATCAATTAATCTACAACAAAGGAGGCAAGACTACATAGTGGGAAAAAGACAGTCTCTTTAATAACTGGTGGTGGGAAAACTGGACAGCTACATGCAGAAGAATGAAACTTGACCACTTTCTTACACTATCTACAAAATAAACTCAAAATTAAAGACCTAAATGTAAGACCTGAAACCACAAATCTTCTAAAAGAAAATGTGAGCTCTTGGACATTGGTCTTAGAAATATTTTTTGGATCTGTCTCCCTAGGAAAGGGCAACAAAAGCAAAATAAGTGGGGCTACATCAAACAAAAAAGCTTTTGTAGAGCAAAGGAAACCATCAACAGAACAAAAAGGCAACCTACTGAATGGAAGAAGGTATTTGCAAATGATATATCTGATAATATAGGTTGATATTCAAAAAGCATAAAGAACTCATACACCTCAACACACACACACAAATCCAATTAAAAAAATGGATAGAGGACCTGAATTGATGTTTTTCCAAGGAAGAATACAGACAGCTAACAGACATGAAAATATATTAGTATCACTAGTCATGAAGGAAATGCAAATCAAAACTACAATGAGAAACCACCTCATACTTGTCAGAATGTCTATTATCAAAATGACAAGAAATAACAAGTGCTGGTGAAGAAGAAAAGGGAACCCTCCTACACTGTCGGTGAGAATGTAAATTGATGCAGCCACTGTGGAAAGCACTATGGAGGTTCCTCAAAAAATTAAAATTAGAACTACCATACAATCCAGCAATTCTACTTCTGGGTATTTATCTGAAGGAAACAAAAACACTAATTCAAAAAGATATATGCACCCCTATATTCATTGTAGCATTATTTACAATAGTCAAGATATGCAAGAACCTAAGTGTCCCTCACTAGATTAATAGATAAAGAAGATGTGGTATTTGTATATAATGGAATACTACTCTGCCATAAACATGAATGAAAGCTTGCCATTTGTGGGAACACGGATGGACCTAATGGGTTTTATGCTAAATGAAATAAGTCAGAGAAAGACAATTACTGTGTGATTTCACTTACATGCGGAATCTGAAAAACAAAGTAAATGAATAAATAAGACAAAACAGAAACAGACTCACAAACACAGAAAATAAACTGGTGGTTGCCAGAAGAGATGGGGTAGGGGAATGAGAGAAATAGGTGAGGGGATTAAGAAGTACAAATGTCTGTTTAAAAAATAAATAAGTCACAGGGATATAAAGTATAGTTTAGGGAATATAGTCAATAACATTGTAATAACTTTGTATGATGACAGATGGTAACTAGACTTCTTGTGGTGAGCATTCCACAGTTAATATAAATCTCAAATCTCTATGTTGTACACATGAAACTAACATAATATTATATGCCAACTATATTTCAATAAAAAATTAATATGAAAATAAGTTTATTAATAATATCTTGTGCTGCAGTAATTCTAGTTTACTTCTATTCATTTCCACTTATACAGAATATCATTTCAAGAAAGAATAATATTCTAAAGATGTGGGTCTGAAGAAGATACTGAGGGCCTCTTCCTTACCTCTAACCATATTCTACTCCCACTCTCAGACTGTAGACAACTTTCAAATGGATCACTGACAATGTAGGGGAAAATTTACAACTTTCTGTTCCCCCCACACTTGAGTTCCTTCTTGGCATCTTAATACACATTTTACTAATGATGAAAGGAGAGACAGGAGAGTGGAAGAGGGAGAGAAATTGAAGCAAAGAATAAACAAAGCTTGGAAAGAAGATTCTGTGTGTGTGTGTGTGTGTGTGAGAGAGAGAGAGAGAGAGAGAGAGAGAGAGAGAGAGTTTCTTTCAATCCTAATACAGCTTTCGGCATTGAAAACAAAACCTACTGACAGATCTTGAGCTCATTTGCTCAACTGGGTAGTAATTGTAATGTATTTCACAGGAATTCTGTGAAATCTGCTGTTGATAGATTAGCATGGCTCGTTGAGATAGACGACTCAGGAAGAGAGCCCTTTGTAGCTCTGTGGAGGAGGGAAAGAGAGAACAACATTGCACATGATTCGTTACATTTTTCTTTATTATCTAGATTTTGGATATCCTTTCATGAAAATAGATTAGAACTTCTTTTTTAATAGTCTTCAACTGGGGGATAGGACCAAGGCTGATAATTCAGCCTATGTGTACCAATATTGTCAATGTCTGCTCTAACCAGGCAGGGCCTCTATTATTGTTAACTGTTTTGAACACAATCTGTGAACATGGGCATCCGGGAGACTTCCAGTCCTGAAACCTCATGAGGACAGGTGGCATGGCCTTCACTCTTTCTCTATAGCAAATACTACAGAGAGTAGGCATTCCACAAATTTGTGCGAAAAATTGAATGAATCACCTGAGGAATCTGAATACTCCATGAGAAAGTGTGCACACAGCTTAAGGTTGCAGGGATGTCTTATTTCAGAAGCGCACTATTACTGTGCCCCAAATCATCCTGAAATTATTTTCTTAACTTATGGGGATAGAACTTAGCTGTTGCTTCTGAAGTTAAAGTGTCGGGTTGAGCCACACCTTCCTTCCGACATCAGAGCAGGGGCTGTGGGCACTCTGTTCAGTCGGAAGGCTTGAAATCTCTGCTTTTGTTACTTTCCCCAAACAGTCACTGGTCAGTTGGAGTTAAAGTTCAGGGAACAAGAGGACAGATTTGACTTACTCTTAAACAAAATATCATAGTAAGTTTTAATCCTTTATCTATAGTAAATGAAAAAAGAGCTAAAAGAATTCTATTTCAAGAGCTGACTAGAATAAGTCGTTCCCTCTTGCTTCTTCCTGCAAGTTCCATCCAATCTTTCTATTACAGAAATAATAGAGATAATAAAGTGTACCAAGGAAAGGAACAGATTTATGTGTGTCTGGTAGTATGTAGAGTGTGTGTGTGTGTGTGTGTGTGTGTGTGTGGTGTCAGGAGGGATAAGGAATTACCAACATTGAAACAGATTCTTGATATTATTCCAAAATGAAACCTAAATTAAGTTCCACACCAACTAAGACATTTACATCCATAGGACCAACTGGGTAAAATTAAAGCTAGAACTCAATAGATATTAAATAACAATAATAAAATAATTGGAGGCTTTAGATTTTAACAAGGGGTCATTAGTTGCTCTTTCTATCAATATAATGGGCTATAAAGATGAGCCCTTGCCTAATTATAGTTATTAAGGACCACTTTCTTTTTTTCTAAAAATACAGTGCCTAAGGATGCTCTATTGAGATTCCAATTTGGTTCATGACATTCTGACACCTTGGTTGAGAAAAGCCGACAGGGAAATTCTGCATTTTGTCTTTTAAGACCTGACCCTGACCCGGCCTTGCCATGTCACATCTCAAAGATTTGTCTCCTTATCACTTTTACATAAGCCTCAAAGAAAATTTGCCTGGATAAATGCCACTTTCTTGTCTTGACATTCAACGTGCAGTGAGTGGGCAAAAGATTATGGTTGGAGAAAGCAGGAAATATACAAGTAGAAGTTTAAGGCCCGAACTGGTATTCTAGGCCAAAGACTCTTGCATTCTTTGCTGGTTGAAACATACCTGGAGAAGTGATGAACAGACGGAGGTGTTTCCCAGAGAATGAGAACGATGGTGAGAGGAATAACAAACATGTTCCATACAATAAAAAAATTAATCCCAGGTCAAACTCAACATGTATGGGAGTCAAGCAGCTGATAAATGTGAGCAAGGCGGCCAGGTAGAAAGAACAATTTTTATCTCCTTTAAGAATTATTCTGTCTCTTAGTTTTCTTGAAAATGAAGAACTCTCGGTCCTTCTTTCATCATCCATCCTTTGAGAAAGAACGGGCCCAAGAAACATCAATTCTTGTCTTGAGAAAAATAAAAGCACAAGCAGGATGGTGAGTCACTGAGGGGACCCACATGGAACGGAGCAGCGGCTACTTGACCGATTAATGCTACGTTGGAACGTGGGCCAATAGAGAGCATCCCTAGGAAGGGAACATGGGGCTCCGACCTTGCAGCTTTTACACATTAGCTATATATTAAAAAGAAAAGCACTTCTGTGAAGGCCAATATTGTGCGAATGGAGTGAATCAATCTGTGGGAGAAATTTGGCTATAGGTATCTATTGCATCTTGGAAAAATGGACTATAAAAGAGAAAAGTTAGAGCTAGTGACATGACGGAGGACCTAGTGTAGACTTATCCTGTATCACTCTAGAAGAGAGAAGTAGCCCCAGTGGGTAAAAGTTACCAAAAGGAATATTTAATGCCTCCGGAAGAAAAACAGTCCACAAAGTCAAACTTCTGTGAGTAAAATGGGACGGCTCACAGTAGTGACAAGCAGCACCCTGTGATGGTTAATGTTATGTGTTAATTTGACTGGATTAAGGGATGTCCAGATAGCTGGTAAAACCTTATTTTTGGGGTGTATCTGAGAATATCTCTGGAAGAGAGTAACTTTTGCATAAGTAGAAGAGTACAGATCACCCTCACCAACGTGGGCGCCATCATCCGATTCTTTCAGGGCCTGAATGGGGCAAAAGGCAGAGGAAGGGTGAATTCGTTCTCTGCTTGAACTGAGACATCCTCCGGATTCTCAGGTTTTCAGACTCACCAGGACTTATACCATCAGTCCCGGAGTCTCAGACGTTTGGACTTTGGACTCAATTCGGTGACTGGTTTTCCTGGTTCTTCAGCTTGCGGAGAGCAGACTGTGGGATTTCTCAGCCCCGGAGAGCAGATTGTGGGATTTCTCAGCCCATCAACTGGTCAGAATGGACCCCCAGCCAATCGGAGAGGATGTCCGTGGTGAACAACCAGTAGAGACAAACTGAGGAGCCCTGCAAGTCAGAAGCCTGGCCCTTTGGGTCATTCACTTGTGGAAAGCTAGAATCTTAAGTGTTAGGTTCTCAGATGCCCAAGCTCGCGTATTTCACCATACATATGTGATTGTAGAGTTCTATGCTAACACTTTAAATACGATACCCTGCAAACTCATTACCACTACTATATTTTTATCTGAGCAGGTTATAGGGCTGAACTGATGTCCTCGCCTCCCAAACAGCTGTTCCAAATCTGAAAATGTAGACTATGTTTTGTTTGAGGCACACACACAGTGCCATCCTAGGGTTCTCTATGTCCAGTCCAAGGGATGCTAGTTTAGAAGAGTAAGCCTTCTATTTTCTCTCAGTGGGTCCAGAGTGTTCTGTACCTTTTAAAGTGCTTTGTTAGGACTTAAGTCAATGCTCTAATTACGGGCAAGAGGAAAGAACATTAGAAACCAATGCCAAGACTGAATGGAGAAAGCTGCTGCTTCTCATAAGCAAAGAGTTACATAAATCCCTCAGCCCTGCTGCCTGTACTAATGTTGAAGCACATAAGGCAAATTAGAGCATCCCTTCTCCCTCCACCCCCAACATTTGGGTTGTCACAGTTTCTTTTTAATTTTGGAAAACCAACAGGATCCTTATGGGTAATATATAGAGGAAGAGATCTGTGGCTCCAAGATAGCTAAGTTGGACAATTCTTCTCACTAGCAGATGATTCATTTGGAGCCATTAATATCAATTGCGATATTGTCAACATATGCTCTCTGTTCACCAAAACCCTCACCAGCTGGGCTCAAGACTATGTTACAGACAGGACTAGACATCAGAATTAAAGGGCATTTAACATTCTCTATTTTCAACTTCTTTGAAAATAAGTTTAGGTTTAAGAAAATTGAATCATTGTTAACCAGAGTTTCATAAAATTTGGCCCTCAGACCACATACAATTGGAATCCCCTGTTGTTAAAATGGAAGATTTAAAGTTCTCGGTCAAGACTTTTGGATCCATCAGAGAAAATATCAGTGTTTGTTTCCCTAACTCCCAGCATATTACTTAGTTTATAGTAAGTGTTCAATAAGTTTGTCCAATAACATGACTTAGTAATTAATGAAACCCTGGAGTAGATGAGTTGGGTGGGATTAAATTAACCAGAGATTTGTGCTAACTTCCTTCCCACTGATCTTTAGTTGAACTAAAATTGTTAGAAAAGCACAAGTCAAACATTTTCCACACTTCCCTTTAGGTTTCCAAATTTCTATCAAGTTAGTAATCTTGAAGAGATGAAGTTAGTCTTGGAACAGTTCTATGCTGGCTAAAACCCAAAAGAACCTAAAAGGTCTAGAGTTAAAACTTAAATCTCAGACAAATAGGAAAATGTTCAATATCTGATGAAGAGTGGGGGGAAAGCAAGTCTGTGGAAGAAATTCAGAAGTAAAAGTGTGAAATGAAGAGGAGAGGAACTGACAAGTGTATCTGTCACAGGCACGCACACACCTGTTATGGGTGACCAGCCAAGCCTGGTCACTGAATGAGTAGATGGTGTCCAGCATGGTATGGTTAGGGTGTCAAAAAGCCCCGAGAAACTCTAAAGTATCTCTTCCACCAGGCTTTTTCACTGAAGCATTTAGAGTCACAGTATTATCCAAATACCTAACCAGAAGTCCCCATCCTAGGTCTGACAGATCTGGAGCTTACTCAGTTTAACGTGAAATGCTGGATTAAATCAAGTTTTTTTTATCACATGCCCTCTCAGAATCTTCCTACTTCACTGAGCATGTTAACACGCCTTCAAGAACCAGCAAGTGACATGTTTTGTATGTTGTATGGAGACAAGAGAGGTTGGTTTGCTCAGTTGAGAAGTGCAAGAAGGGTTATTCCAGGAAGGCTGATAAGGCAGTAGGTTGAGGGAACATGAAACACCAAAAAACATGAATTAGCCAGCACCTGTTTTCATGAATTTCTATGGTTTTATGTAATTCCTTTGGTTTTAGACAAGCACTTCTTACAAATGACATTGCTTATATGCCTGGGAGGCAGCGTGTGACACTGGAACAAGCCCTTGTTCTGCGCTTCTTGAATCTGAGCTAAGCAATGCCTGTTTGTCCCCTTGGAAAAAAAATGGCACAAAAGAAAAAAGGAGACTTGCTGGCTCTTGGGGTGTGTTGAGAACAAGTCCCCCTAAAGACAATAATGGACTATGAAGAAACTGATCATGTGTTATCTAGAAAAAGATTACTTAATAAAAGGTCCCATTCCCTATGAGAAGGCCTGTGTTGGGTTTTCTCTTCTGTGTTTCCTTTCTCTTGCAGAGCTCCACAGTTTGACTCCTCCAGGTCATTATACACATGAAGAGAGCCAAGAAAATTTGACATTTGCTGTGGGTGATAATGCATTTGAAGGGATTGGAACACACCCTTGGTGGGTCCTCGCCTCCACACATACACAGAGAAGCACGCCAAATGGAAAAAGACCCAAGGGTGGGTCCTGTGCAGGCGCACTGACTTAAAAGCTCTTTAATTTTTTTGAAAAGAAGAGCCAAAATTGATCTGTTTTAGCTCTGTGTTCCATCTGATGGAAGTCCAAGGACAGGACCTGGATCATAAAACAAGTAAAGCACATGAGCGCTGGAGGGTGAGAGAACTGGTGGAACACTGCCAGGAAGCACATGGGCGCTGATAAGGGTGCTGAACTACCTCCAGCCCCGAGCTCTGCCCCTTCCCTCCATTACTTGAGGAAGGCAGGGGAGGATTGCCCCTCCACACCACATCACACAGGAGCATTTTTACTCTCTCCTTAGCATTGCTCAGATTTCCTCTGGTCTGACCAGGCCTGGCAGGGCTTGCCTTCAGGCTCAGCAAACCCACTGCGCCCTGCTTTTCTTTCTACCTTCCCCTTGTACCATATGCATTTCCTGTGTAAGTAAAGGCTCATCTAGATGGTTCTAAATTAGGTTTGAAGGAAAATAAGCAGGATCTTGTCTATTTGAATGGATGTTGTCATTCTCCATAGTCCTTTATGAACCCTTCTCTCAGTACAGCTCCTAATAATTCACTGCTCTCCCAAAGCTTTCTTCTTCTCTTAAAGTAATTATTGAGCTGAGCTATTTTGACTGTCATACATGTAATACATGCATATGGAAGACTTAGCTGTTTGGGAATGGCATAAGTTCATTAGAAAATCTGGAATTGAACTTCAGCCAATTTTTCCCTTTAAACTGTCACTGAGTGGGGCTAGCACTCTGACTTATGAGAAAAGAACATGCATTTAGAAAATCGATGTTCTCAGCAACAAAGCTCATTGAACTAGGTATTATACACGCAAATGAAAGTAACATTTATTGGGCATCTACTACACGCCAGACACTTTCACACACCTGATCCTCGTCTCTTTACTGAAACTCTCAGGAGGGTCTTACTACCTCGTCTCAGATAAGAACACTGAGGCTTGGAGTAAGTGGTAAGCGAAGTTAGTATGCAGATACCATTCCATGTCATTCATGCTCCCACAATCTGGGCCCCTAGTAAAGGGTAAATCTATTATCCAAACCTCAGCATGTACCATTCGCCCAGTCTGGAGCCACACACAACTCTGTGTGGTTTTCTAAACAGGAACTGCCCCATAGGATCGAGTGGTCATTCTTTCGACCAAACACCATAGACACCCAGGAAATTCTTCTCCAGCGGCCAGCTCATGTGCTATTCTCCCTATCAAGACCTGCCCTGAACTCTCTTCACCACTAGGCAATCAGGTAACTCCTGTACTGCGTCTCCATATTCACATATGTACCTGCATTGTCCAGAAGACTGTGATTTTTCCAGGTTACCTTCCCAATAACAGCATTCTCAGGGTCTGGCACAGTAAGGTGCATAGTAAGACCTCAATAAAAAGTTGTGAAGTGAATATATGATTTTATACCAGAGAGCCCAAAGTACTGCTTCTGTCAACCTTTCAAGTTCAAGGGGGTATCATAACATGCTTCATGATGTTGATTATTTACTTAGTTTTCTTATTCTTCCCAACTCTCTTTTTCTATTTTGTCAGTTTTGTCATCACCCAGTAATCCCAGTTAGTACTGATCTCATTATTTTTGTTTCTGTGGCCTAAGTACACTTTCTAACATGCTTCTCTCATACCCCGGGCTCCCTTTCCAGCTTCCCTGACATCTGTCATTCCAGATCCTCACCCTTCCTTTCACAGCAGACGTGAACGACCAACACTGGGGTGGCAACAATTAAATTCTCTCCTTGACTGGCCGGTTTTAGCAGTGCCAGCAGAAAACAGTCCAAGAGGAAGAAAAACAGAGTTGTTCATGCAGATGATTTGCAGCAAGAGATATAAGAAAAAGTCATTCCCAGCTGGAAACAAGGGTTCCCAGCTCTGGGTCCCTCACTTTATGGCCCAGGTGGACAGGGACTCTTGGTGAGCCATCGGGCGCCCCAGAACCAAAGCATGCAGAACATCACGGCCCATCTCGTCGCCTCCCCAGCAGAAAAAAAACATGCTTTTGCCTTTAATTAAAAAGATTAATAAAGGAATAGGACACATCAGGTTCACATCAATCATTGCCCATGTGGTTCTTATTACTGTAATTAAAAGCTATCTTTCCCAAATTTCGGGATGAAAGTGCCATGATCTACAATTGAAAACACATTGGAAGTTTCACATTTTCCAACTTCATTCATTTTCCCTCTTTACAAAGAGCGGCAGAGCAATATTATTTTGGCTGATAGGTTTAGAGGTGTCCTTAATAGCAATCTATCAGCAAAAATGCACTTTTTTATTTCTTGCAACACCCTGAAAGAGGTACGTTTCCCTTTTGTATTCAAAATGAATGATCGCTTATTTTTATAATGCCTATGCTTGCCTTTTCTTTTTGTTCAGCTCTCAGTGCTCTTGAAAATTCTGATCTGAAAGGCATTTTTAATGACAAGTTAAAAATTTACCAAAGGCTCCACAATCATGCATGGGCTAGAACAACACAGGCTTAATGCTTGAAGAATTTATATCTCTCAGTATGCGTCAGCTTCCCCAAACTGGCACAAAGTACCAACATGCACTGGATCCCGACTTCATGTGGAAATGTGTGTGATTCTGGGGACACTGAATCTTTCTATACAATCTGAAGGAGTGGAGTCAACCCTGGGTCAATTTCTGGGGGATTAGCAATTCAATTTCAATGCAATCAAATTTTATTAAGAACCCACAGGTCAACCAGGCACCATGGGCTTACAAGTTTATTAAGCTGCAGCCAGCGTGGAAAGGGCTGGAGATCTAGAAGGCGGTTCAGAAAGTTCATAGTTTATAGCCTCTTTGTGGCTATGAGGTCTCCAGGCAAAAATGATTCTCCTAGAAGGCCAGTTGATTCTCAAGTTTCCTGGCTTTCCTACACCAGTATATATCACACTCCCTCTCTGCAACCCCTTTTCCCAACTCTTCCACAGCCTGGGCGCTGGGAGCCTTCACAGATTGAAACGCACCAGCATTGCCTTTTCTCGAGGCTCTCAGCCTTCCGACCCAGGGCTCTGTCTTCCCTCTGATTCTCTTATCTGTGTCAAAGCAGGGGCCTTGTAACATTCTTTGCACATCTCACATCTGCACAGTTCAAAGCAGGAGCCTGCAGTCTCAGTCTTTTTCCTTATCTGTCAAAGTTTTCCTGTGCAAACAAGGTCCTCAGAGCTTCATCTACGTGGCTTCCTCACAGCTCCACTTAACATACTTTGAGACAGGGCTGGACACCTCTACATTCTAGTTTCTTACTTCTATGAAAAAATGCATACAACTCCAATATACAGCAATCCATAAATTAGAACTTTGTTTTTAGCTTATTGAAATCTAACCCCACGAGGACCCATTGCATTGAACCAAAGTCCTTGTCCTTAAGAACTTAATGGACTATTCTAAGACATTTGAATCTCTGTGGAGCCGCATTCCTAGATTGAAAAACTTCCTTTCCTAAAATCTTAGGGCACATAGTATTTCCACCATTATCATGATACTAAACGCAACGGTCTTTGTGTCTTAGCTTTTTGTCCCATTCTTTCTCGCCTGGCCTGTGAGTCTCTAGAAGCTGGGAGATCTGTCTTCTCTCCTCTTGGTTCCCAGCACTTCTCATAATGTTCTCACACTGCAAGTGCTCAAAGAATGTTCATAAGGATGATGCCTTTAGAGATTCCCACAGTGGGTAGAGTCAGAGTGTCATAGAATTAGGTCCAGCAGGTGGAAAGCATGCACATGGAAATGCTTGCAGTTATGGATAATTAATACCCTCCTGCCATGCCCGCCTGTGTCGGAGGCTGTCATCTTGGCCTCCCTCGGATTTCTCAAAAGCTGATCGTCTGGGCTCAGGTCTTCTCTTGCCTGTGCCAGGGCCCTCAGGCAACGGGGCAAGGATGAGGACAGGGCTTCTCTGGGAGAGAAAGGATGGCCGTTTACCTGTGTGGTGCTTAGAAAAGTGCAGTGAAGACAGCAGTCAGCTGCACTTACAGGATGGCATCTGGGGGCACATAGGATGGAAGGCCAAACATTAGAATAGAGGACAGCATCTTTTCAGCTCAGAACTGGGGGTTCCTAGTTTGGGTCCAGGCTATAAGAAAGGATTGATCTACATACTGAATGCAGAGGCAGAGGCCAAATATGCAGAATGAGAGGAAAAACATACATACAAGAGACTCTCTAAGTGCCAAAAACATAGAAGAGACTCTATAGTGTCAAGTGTTGAAAATGCTCAGAGTGCCTTCTCAAAAGCAGTCAGTTTGTGTTAACTTGTCACCCACTGGTACCTCTATAGTTCCTTGCTGAGGGACTTGCCTCTACTGAAAGTTAGATTTTCCAAGGGAGAGCCATACATTTAAAATACTGTAGTTCTGCAAACATTTTCAATGAAATCAAATGAAAACATATCATTTGAGACCACAGATGTTTTGCACGTTTTCCTTTGTTCCTTTTGGATAGTTTTCTGACTTATGTTTGGTTTCATCACTTTTTAAGACCAGAAAACATTATCGGTGGGACAGCTAGAGCACCAGTCCAACAGAACACTCAAAAACAAGCAACAGAAGCACTTTGTTTGGGTTGCAGATCCTTTTTTTACTTTTCCATATGTTGGTCTACATGGAGCTTGTGATAAGGCAGAATGTCTGTCACCCCGACAGCTAGTCTGGAGGCTCTCGCAGGAAAAAAAAATACAGCACAGCTCATTGGTTGGAAATGGAAATGGACATTTGGATGAAATGTTTTGTAGGTAAGGGGTTTGCTTTCCAACTGGTCTGCAAAATCCTTGAGACCGAGCCATGTACCTATCATCCATAATGCATGGTTTATTTTTAGTATACATTTACATACAAAGTTGATGCTAAGTCCTCGATGAACACTTCTTTCCAAAAAAAGTTTACTGGCTGTTGCAGAGATACAGTCTCCATTTAAATTGCATCCGTTGTGTTTTGCCTTGGTGGCAGGCCATGAATTTTAAAAACAGATTCTTCTACCCTGTTGAAAAAATATCCCACCCTCAAAAACCAAGAGCAACCTAACAATGCTTTATTCTATGTCCTGTATGGCCAAAGGTGCATTTCCTTTTATCCCTTTCACCCTTTGATCATTAGATAAGTGACATCTACAGCTATGTATAACTTTCAATGTTATGTATAAAAAGCAGATACATACTGAAGACATGTCAAAATTCAAGATTCATAGATCGTAATACAGATGCAAGAGGCAAAAGAGATGGGAACTTTAAGTGGAATCTGCAAGAAATTCTTCTTGTTGAAATGATAGTAAAAATAAATAAGGGGAGGAGTAGTTATTGATCTATTGCCATTACTTGCCATGTTTTGAAATGAGTTTAGTTCTAGAGAGGGCTAGGGTAGCCTCACAGATTCCATTCCAATTTGTAGAATTCCTATAAAATCTAGGCTTACTTTGGACTGAAACAAAAGATTCCTAGTGGATCCCAGGACCACATCAGAAATTCAACACCAAGCCAAAACTGCTCATGGAGAGGTCAGAGAATTCTGGGCCAGCCTGAGCACATACTGTCCATATGGGGGCAATGTCTTTCCCTGAAAGAATTCCCATGCTTGTTCTGGTCCCTTTGAGACTGGTTTTGTAGAGCTGAGTCAGAATAGACCAGCCTCCAGCGTTTAAGAGAAACTGGGAGAAATATTTCATATAACCATTCTCGTCTTGGCCATTTAAAATAACCTCTGAATTGTTAAACCCATGTTTAGAGAAATGTATGGGACGGGCTACCTACAGTTAGGCACTTGAAGAAATGTTACAAAATCTGTGGTGAATACAGCAAGGTATTCAGATTCTTAGGTAGCTTTTCTAAGCTTTACAATAGCCCAGAATTTGGTCTAAGTTAGAACAAGAAAGCCACACAGGAACAATATTTCTTTTAAATTACTCCATGCTATGAGATTACATGGGGAGCAGATGAAGGTGGAATAATAGAGTTCAAAATATTGTATTTCAAGAACAAGAAATAGTGTTTAGCAGGCTGTTTGAACATTTTGAGCATGTCTAAAAGCAAAAAATAAGAGCCTCGCCTAAAGATTAACATTAGAAGCAGATTATTTGTTCAGTCCCCTGTTTCGCGTTGCACAAAGAAACAATAAACAAGGGTGCTGGATTTGCTACATAGAATGCATTCTGCTTTATAGAATATAGATGCAAATGTGGGGTGGTAATCTTCAGTGTTTATCATTTTACCATCATGATATAGTGTGTAGCTTGGAGGAAAACTGCCTTAGAAAAATGGCCCTCTTCAGCTTCTCCATTCTCCCCAAGAGGAGCCAGAGGACCAAACCGGGCCTCTTCCTTGAGCTTTCTAGTCAGAGCATCAATGACCAAGCGTCCAGTAGTGAACGGCCCTCAAGGCAAACTCATCACGGCCTGGGCCGTGTGAACCCTCATCATTCTGGTGACGCTGTTTTGAGAGAGACTTGCTATGTGCAGCCCATGTTTCATTTCCAGCTGGTCTGCTGCGACTTGTTTGAACAGACCAGGGAGAGCTCCTGAGATGCAAGCATTTCCCTGCATTCATTGAAATGGGACCTTCAAGAGCTAGAAATTCTACTGGTTTCCTCCCTTCCTAGCTGAAAGTGGTGGCTGGATAGCGCTGAAGGTAGAATAATATTGAGAAAATTGGAAGCAGGTTTAGTTAATACTGCTTTTTCCCTCCTGCTTTTCTCTTTCTGCCAATTCCTGAGCAGAAGCTTTTCTTATGGTTCAAACAAGCCATAACTATACCAATTGCTATTTGTCAAGCACTGTACTAAATACTTAATCATACATCAACCAACTTAAACATTACAGACACCCTGTGTGGTATTTTAGAAATAAACAGTGGCACAGAGAGGTTTAGCAATTTGCTTGAGGTCACACAGTTAATGAATGGAACCCAAGACTTTATAAATCAAAAGCTGTTAGTTACTCTGCTATAATTTATTTTCATGAGTCACATGGATGTTAGCTCACAAACTGTTGACTCTCAAATTTATGCTTTTATTCTTTCTGCTATCTATCACTACAGACTCTTAACTATACACCATTTTATCTCCTTATTCTGTACAATGATTTTTTAAAAATTAAATTTGTTTTGCTTTCAGAGTTGTTCTCAATGTCTTGGAGAGACAATATCATCTGCTACTACTATGAAACTGACAGAGAATGTTTGGTGAACAGAGGCTGACTTTCCACCCACAGGAGATCACCTGTGATTTTATATTATTATTTTGAGCTATTTTTCTCAAAGTGACACCCCTAATTCTGTTTCAGGCCCTAAAAGTCCCAGACCCACCTTCACTATGAAAAGCAACTGCTTGGGAAGTGTGGAGAGGCAGACAATAGTAGGAAGAAAATACATTGTGTGTGATACTGAAAGTCAACAGAAAAGAAAAGGACATAAAAGATGAGATGAGATCGAAGCACCACAATTTTAAGAATAAAGAGAAGAGAAAACCAGCTTGAATGAAAGAAATATAAAACAGAAAGGGCCCAGATCAATAACTAATGAAAAGCATAAGGCGAGATTCATTCATTACTCCTTCAGCAAACATGCACGGAGCACCTACTACCTTCTAGAACTGGGACAAACGTGCACGGAGCACCTACTACCTTCTAGAACTGGGATACAGCCGGAAACAAGCAGAGAAACTCACTGTCCTCCTTGTATATGGTTTCAGAGGGAAGACAGATATGAGCCAAGTAACTATTGAGTTTGAAGAGTGCTTTAAAAGCTCTGCAAAAATGATTTTGAATCTGAAAACTGAAGGGCTGGTAGGAGTAGTACTGAAAACCCTAGTACTGAAAACTGCATGAAAAATGCCAGAACAGATCTTAATAACGCTCTTTGTCTCCTTATGTTCAGGCTAGCTTGTTCATCAGGGTCTCTGAGTTTCCACCATATCTGACTGTTCTGTTTTTATAATCACTTCCACTGAATACTGTGAAGTCTGTTTAGGGATCATACCTGTGATAACTTAGAACAGAAAAGGATGGCATGTCTGTGTTATTTTTTTCTTCTGCCATTGAAATGTCTGATGTATTTGGGAGAATAATAAGCAGACGCAGATGTGAATGAAGAAAAATAACGGAAGGAAGTAATGACAGAAAACTGAAGGTGGCCATGCGGCAGATTTCACAAATGATTTGAACACAAAAGGTCAGAGCATATCAGCCCTATGGTTAGGCTCCCACACATGTATCGCATTACAGGAAATACATACTGCAGAAGAGTTAAATAGGTGCACAGAAGGGTAACCAAGATCAAAAAGTCTTGGTATGCAGCAGGGTTAGTAACTATGTACTTTGGAAGGAAGAGATGGATATGGGGCAGAAAGAGGCATTCCTCATCCTGAGCCTCCAAAGGCCTGCAGTTACATGGCTGGAAAGAAAGATAGATGCAAGACCCAAAACACCAACTACGGAGGCCTGGGAACCGGTGTTGTTCAATAGGGAGTGATTTGTGAAGTGATGACCCAAGTCACCGGAGATGCTGTCTGTGTGTCTATATTAACCAAGAGCAGACTGACACGCTAGAGACTGAAAGTGCATGAGACCTGACGGTGAGAAGGGAAAGAGAGAGGTCGCCTTGGTGCCTCACAGGATGCCTTTTTCTATTTTGGAGAGTAAAGTCAAGGATGTATACAGGGCAGTCAGCAACAGTACCAACTCTTCAGGCTAACGAAAAATGTCACCAATTGACAAGTGGGTATGAAAGCTGGAGAGTCAAATGGGGACACAGAACGTAAACTGGGGCAGTTTCTTATAAGATCAAGAAGGAATTTATAATGAAATCAACAGAAATATCTGGCTACTTAGCAGAGAGTCATTTTACTATGCTCTGAAAAGGTTATTTTTTTCTGTGGTACAGCTAAAAGAATTGCGTAGAACTCCCAGAAATTCCCACTGACTTACCAACTGACCCTGTTACCACCTTTCTGTGCCTGTTCCCCGTATAACTGTCCTACTTCTTAGACAGTGCTTGAGGAGCTCTTTCCAGCAGCTCTCTGTTAGGGAATCCTCCTCAACATCGTCTCTCAGGACCGCGGGAGTGGGCGCTTCAGCGCCGGTGTTCTGAATGATATCTTCAGCGCCTCTGCTCTGGGTGATATTCCTTACTGTGAAATACTGCCTTGCCATTCGGGTCTCCATTCATTCATCAAATATGGACTTTGTGCTGTTTGCATGCCATGCACTGTGTTTAGAGCTGGACATAAAATAACAAATGATATTAAGGAGAAACTGTTCTTGGTTAACCTTGATTCAGGCGTGAGGCAGATCTGCAAAAGATGACCCCTCCCACCGTATCCCAGCACCATGGGCTTTCTGATTATCTCGAGGACCATTTAACGACTCTTCAAACAAAAACTTGTTTCAGTTTTAAACAAGTGCTCTTACCTGACTGCCTTTTGCAGGGGGACTAGGTGAGATCCTCAGTGAACACTGTAGCACGTTCTAAGCTCGCACACAGAGTGGCAGCCAGCTTTATCCCAGTGTAAGCTGCTCTGTTTCTACCTTTGCCAAGCTGACCGGCCACTATAACTTTGGTTCTGACAGATGGATGCACAGCTAAGCCAGGGCTGGAAGTCTGGCAGGGTATACAGCGAACAAGGTATAGGGAAAAGAGCATCACCAAGTAGGTCACACAATTAATAAAAAACATAATGTGTATCCAAAAAAAAAAATCCTTCTAATTTTGTGTTTGTAGTTGTTTTCCTTTTCTGAAGAAGCTCCTTCACTCTGACTGTATTAAAGCATTAAGGCCCACGATACCTGGGCCTCCTCTTGCTGGACGGACACGAATTCTCTGTTCTTGGCTCTGTTTCTCTAGCTTTGAAAACTTGGGCTGGTCACTTAACTTAGTTATTGTTGTTGCTATTATAATTACAGTAGAAGTTATTATTATTTCACCTCATATTTTCTTAAAACATGCATAATAATACTTTCAAGACATGGTGGTGATGAGCTTTAAAGGTTGTTTATGGAAAAGTATTTGGCAAGTTAAAAATACTTTATTGTTCAAGGCATTATTTAAAAGCCACGAGCCCACCTTACTTCAGTTTGGAATTGCATCTACCGCTTCAGCCTCAAAAGTCACTCCAAGGTGGGGCTTATATTGTTCTCTGGCTCTGGAATTCTTGTTTATTTTTATGTACTAAATCTCTGACTCAATACCTAATCCCAAGCTCCTTCAAGTGAACATTGAATTATTCACCTCTTTATGGATCTCACTAACCCTAGTATGGAAACACCATAAGTAAGTGCTTAATAAATGTTTGTGGATTTGTTCAGTTGGCTCGGATTCTAAAAGTTTGTATGCTAGTCATCTATCCGTCCATCCATCTGGCCATCTATCCATCTATCTGTCCATCCATCCATTTAATAAATGTCTACTAGGTGCCTAAAGTGTGCTGCTGTGGAAACCCAGGACGTAAACAGATGAAAGGGAGGCTGCTCTGGCTGGAGTAGCTTAGAGGACACGGAGCCCAGCCTGACTGACTTCTTCCTGGCAGCGTTTCAGACCTGCAGCCATGGATGGGAATGGGTGAAGTATGTACATCACTGTCCCTAGACCAGCACTCTGCCTGGTGCTGGTGATAAAACAATTAATACCACGCAGTGCCTCCCCTCCAAAAGCTGACATGGTCCTGGGGAAGACCAAGCGCTGAAGAGACAAATCATAACAGCCTCGCCTGAAGGAGTTAAGAGAAGCTATGAGAGGGGATATCTTTGGAGGTAGGCTTTGAAGAAGGAGGGAGGAATCCAGCAGGCATAAAAAGTAAAGGAACATCCAGCAGGCATGGAGATATGCTAATGAAGAAGAGTGGGGACTTCTGTGGCTCCGGTACACATGGAGATGGAACAGAAGCATCAGCAGCGAGGAGATCCTGCAGAATTTGACGGACTCCTTACCCTGAATTTTGTTCTTTATTCTAATGAGCACCCACTGCAGGTTTTAAATGGGATGACACGATCAGCCTTGCATTTCAAAAACAATATAGAAACACTCCACTGATTCTGAATTTCCAGAACTGGCCTCCTATATCTAGATTCCAAAATGATTTGCTGCTTTATATATGATGATTATGGATTTCTTCAGGATGATTCATAGAAGTCACTAACACAGATTCAGCCCTTCTAATCCTAATTAAATTTAATCTGAAATAGGAAGCTTCAATAGTGTTGAGGAAAGAGAAAGAAAACATATTTGACACATAACTCCTTCAAGTCTTCAAAAAAAGTAAGAATTCTGAGACTATAACATTTGTTCTCTTTCTCTAACTGTGCATTTCTTCTAAACCATTTTCTGTGATTTCTCCATTGATTAAAGTTCAGACTTCACTGTGGGAACCCTTGAGTTGTAGCCAAACATAGATTACTCTTTGGATAATACTGTGCACAGTAAGGTGGAATATGCCTACTTTTGTGTATCTAAAAATGATTAAGAAGTTCTGTCCTGAATGTGAAATCCAGAATGAAATGATACACATTAGGCACAAAGCAAAGAAGTAAAGTACCACCTGGGAGGGGAAAAATATGGGTTTCAACACAGGCATATCTATAGGTCTATCAAAAATATAATAAGGCAGAAAAAAATGCTTACATTCAGATCTTTGTCTCTGAAGTCTCCAGAATGTGGGTGCCAGTCAAGTGTGGGGGATCAAATGTCCCTGGGCAGGTCCTCTATTAGAATGAGGTCCCTAAAGAGCAAAAATTTTAATTATTAACCTCAAGGTGGGGCCCCACATTAAGGGTTCGTATATGTAAGTTCTTTTTGATCCTCAGATAAGCTGTTTTCTCTCCCAATACTCCCTCAGTAACTCAAAGACTATATATTTTTTTTCAGTTGAGATCTGAGGTAGGGATGGGAGTGTGTGTGTGTTTGGGGAGGGAGAGAGTGAGGGCCCCTCTACACCTGGGAAAATGCTAATTCCTGTTTTTAAGAAAATAGGCTAAGAAAAGGCTCAAGGGAGTCTAGGACATCAAAGAACTCTTTTGAAACAAATTTTTTGATGATTTAAATGAAAATGAGGCAGACATACGTGGATTAAATTTTCCCTTTAAAGCAGCCTGAGGTTTAAAGATTAAGGGGAGAGAGACAGAGGTAAATGTATGGGGGGTTTATTTCCAAAGTTTCAACTAACCTGACACCTAGTGCATTAACCCATCATGTGTCCGTGTGCATCCCAACACATATGTTCAATGCTCACACACACACACACACACACTCACACACGTGTGCCATGTGCCCGTGAAGCCCTCCTTTCACAGCTTATGATTTATGCAGCTTTCCAGGAGAGAAGTAGGCCATGCAAGCCTTGAAAGCACTTTCGTGTGGCTGTTTTTCCTCACGAAGGACATGTTGTCCTGTAATTATTCTGTCATTTCTTAAAAGGTGAAATCCTTAACAGGTCTGTGCTTTATGTGTTCTTGTCAGAGCACGTCTAACCAAGTTGGAATCCCCGTTCCACATCTCCTTTATGAGGAACAAAGAGGAACTGAATATTTTTAAATGTGTTAAAGAATTTGGAAGAAAGAGTATTAGGGAGGACATAGGTAAGGTACAGAAGAATTGCAAACGACATTCCTGTTCCCTCTTTGGGCTCTCAAAACACATACAAAGTACTTTCTGTCGTTAACTTATTTTTCCTTTCTCTCTCTGTCAACAAATAAGCATAATTTTGTATCTGTATGTGATAACAGAATCGGGGAAGGTAAAAAAATAGCTAATGTTTAACTCAGAGACAAATTGAAAAGCATACAACTGCAGCCAATGTAATTGTTAAAGTTATGCTTTAAGCTCAGAATCTAAAGGAGATGCTGGCATTGGTCAGGTTAATTATTTGTTCTCTGGGCTACTGAAAAAATGTGCAAGATTAGTGAATTAAGAAAAATTTTAGACCCTTAAATAATCAGGAATTTCACCATTTCAAAAATCAAATGCAGTAGGAATGCAACCTATCTTTTTTTCCCATATTAAAATTAATCTATCAGTTTGAAAGATCCAGCCCTGTGAAATGTTATAGGGCATTTTGGGGCCAAGTCAGAATGAACAGTTAGCAGGCTTTTCATCAACTTAAGAATGATGTTCTAATTTCATGAAATGTAAAAAGCCTTGCCTTCTCTAAGTCCACAGGAAAGCCAGATCAATAGGTGAAATGTTTGTGCACTACATGGCTTTGTGTGATTGTGAAAGTAGAAGGCTAACCTCTGTGCATGATATAGGCAGTCACTTCATGATGAGTTCGCAAGGATAGGCCCCCTTTGGAGATCTTAAACTGTAATCATTAGACACAGCTACCCATTCATTCAGACCCAGCCCACACCAACACCACCCAATCATTCTTTCAGCCACATGCCATCTGTAGGGTCACTTTAATAATCAAGCTCAACTTCTTGTTCCCTAACCTTAATGCTTTTTCGCGGAAATATCTGTTAACTTGAACTTTCGAAAATATAACCCAACACAATCATGGAAGTCAAAGTTGAGATTCAGTCTGTGCATAACTGCTCACAGTGTTATTTATGTCTGGAGCTCTTTCTGACTGTTGGTGGCATAAAGCGGGTTGGTGAGTGTTCTCGCCAAAATGGCTGTTACATATTTTGAATGTTACCTCTGAGTAGTGATGGCCGTGCTGAATTCCCCAGGTTAATGTCACTTCCTCTCAATTAATACTGCCACTGACTTGTTTCAGGTCCTTGTTATATTTTGTTAACACTATTGCAATAGGTCCTGATACGGCATGAGAGCAGTTGTGTTCACTGTAGAATGGAGGTGTGTTGAGACAGATCTAGGTAGGCAAACATGCCTGCTAGGTCTCTATTATTATGACAGACTTAGTACCTTCAAGAAAAACAAATAAAGATTCAGAGAAGACAGAAGCAAAGAAGGGAGTTGGGCTCAATAAAGAAGGGCTAATGTTAGAAAAAGAGGTCATTCTGAGGATAACAGCATACCTGCAGTCAGAATGGCCTCCAGGTAGCCTCATAGACTTCTGTCTGAGCCTCAGGTAGCTGTAGATGAAAACCTGTTAATCCACTTCGGCCCTGACAGGATATTGGAAGGGTAGCCCTAGGCAATGTTGATTTCAGCACCTTCTGCAGCCAGAAGAAGTGTCCCCTGTAAATGCCTCAGTTCCATCAGTGGTCTTGGAGTAGATGCCGGTGTGTGGCCACAGGGACATCAGCCTTTGCCCCTTGACTGTGCATGAGCAACAGAACCGCCCCTTTGGACACTGAAAACCACGGGGGACGTGACCACAGAAAGTTAGTGTTCTTGTGCATCCATTCACACTGATCTCAGCTAATAACTATTTCCTAAGTCCCTACTATATTCCAAGAACTAGAGGTTATAGATATAGCAGTAAAAACAACATATCTGCCTTTTGACCATGATACAGCGAGAAATGTATTTTCTATCCCAATTGAGTTCACACACACATAATGACATTGAAATAAGGTTTTATGAAACAACTAACATTTACCATGCAATGCACACTATTTTCTATATTCAACATTTTTTCTATTATATTGTATCCTACATTCTTTTATTTAAAAACATATGCTGATTAGTCCTGTTGAATTGATTTATGGACCACTAACGTATTCTGAACTACAGTATCAAAAACACTTTTCTAATCGGAATTACAACTGTTATGTCTAAGGTGTATCAAGTATTTACTAGGTGCTAGCCACTGCTCTAAGTACGTTACATATACATTTACTTAGTCTTCATAACTTGACTGCACTCTCTCAGCTGGTAAGTAGAGGAGGCGTGATTTAGTTCCAGGCAGTCCTGCTTCAGATCCTGCACATTTAAGCAGGAAGGAGGGAAACTGTGAATATCCCAGAAAAAAAGAGACTAGACCTTGTAGAATACATCTTTGTAGACTCTCAGCTCTATTTAGGAAAAAGAATTTAGTGTGAGTGGCTTGTTAATTGTCAGGGAAATAATGCCTAGTGACTGTTAATGCCAACCTATTTTTACCTTCAGGCTGTTATGGCCTGGAAAACACAAGCGATGCTTCACTCCATCCCTGCTTCTGCTAGAGTTGAATGCTTTCAATACAAAACTGATGCTTTCATCCCCCAACCTGAGATCTTTCAGTGGACCTCCAGGGTCCAGTTGATGAAATCCACTTGCTTTGCATGGGGTGTGTGCCCCTTTCTGCCACCCCCGACTATCAACTGGTGGTCAGCCTCAATTCTCATCACTCTCCGCAAGCATCTGCACTACAACCAGGCCTTAATATTTGGCAGTCACCAAATACGCAATGGCCTTTCCTGCCTCTGTGCTTTTGTTTGTGTGGTTACTCTGTGCCTATGCTTTTCTCCCTGCCAAGGATTTGCTTCTCATCTTCATCTACTGTTACATTAGTTCAGAAGCAATGCTATGTGGAATACCATGACAGTGGATAAAGCATTCTGTACATCCATGGATGGTTGTTGTGGCAGAAGCATTGTGTGCAGAGAGGGCAAATCCATACTCAGAGTAGATTCGCATTCCAGTAAGAACAAAGCATTGCCTTTCCCAGGACAGAAGCAGACCAGTGGAATCAACCAGGACAGTGGTGCCATATCAGGGACTCTCTGTTGGTCTTTAATGCTGGCATATTGGGCAGTCAGCAGTGGCTGAAGCTAGGAAGTCTGTGTGTCTGATCCCCTGAATAACCTCTTCTCTGTCACCCTGGCCACTTGGTTCATGAGCCCTTAGGCACTGACAGGGTGTCTGGGGAAGAAAGTATCCGCAGGCTGGGTCATTCTATCCACTGGTTATTAAAATCTTCCTCTGCTAAAGTTACCCTTTGGTGAGCATTCACACAGGGCACAAATATCTTCACATTTCACACCCATGTAGAGAGATCTATCCACATACCTCTTCCCCAACTTTCCTTGTTGCCAATTCTCTAGTCATGCTCCTTCTAAGTCCCTAACCATCCAACCAAGCTATGGGCCATAGTCATGAACCTATATAGACTCTTAACTCTCACCATTTTTCCTTCCAGTGCACATCCAGGTGTCCTGCTCAAAGTTCTGCCCACTGATGGGATTTCCTTTCACCACTGTCCTTCAAGGGTGTCCCAGAAAGGGACTGTAGTGCTTCAGCTGTTCACTGTTGGGTGACGCCTGAATATATCCTGTGCAAACATCTGTAAACCAGGCCTAAGCTTTCTTTTCCCCAGTCAACTGGTCTTAGGAAATATATGAATATATATATATATATATATATATAATATATAAGTATATAGATTAATATAAATATATGAATATATATATATATACACACACACAATAATTTATATACATATATAAATGTCCATATATTAATGACAAAAGAGGAACATTACTTATGTCTTACTGATAGTATAACTCATAATAATAGCATGGTAACAGTTATTTAAAAATAGTGTTTCTTATATGTCAAACAATGAGATGCGTTCTTTGTTTTTATGTATATTAGCCACTTTTATTAAAAAGACCTATGGTTATTATATTCACCATTAAACAGATGAGACAACCAGGATTTAAAGAGATCCCTTAACCAATTTCCCCAAAGTAGTGTAACAGAGAGGTGGGATTTCTGTCTGAGTCAAAATCTCACACTCATAGCTACCAGGTGAAGCTTCATAAGGGAAGATAGCACATGAGCAGCTCAATTCCTCCTCCGAAAGAACTCTGTGAGTTTATCTTTTTACTTTAGGCATCCATCCACAACTTCTGAGATATAAACAATAAAAAAGCCTGGGTTGTGTGACCTTGGGAAAGTCCTTTAACCTTGCTCATCCTCAATAACTTAGGTGTAAATGTGTTAAATTAAACATCACTGTAATTTAATTAAGAGTTACTGGCAAGTCTTATATATTCAAGCATTTTGTAAATTGAAACGTTGAATCTAAATGTAAAATGCAACCTGCCTTCTTTGCAATATCAGCATCACAAGGACTGAAGGGAAGTTTAAAATAGTAAGTACAGGCATACCTTGGAGTTCCTGTGGGTTCAGTCCCAGACCACCACAATAAAGCAGATACTGCAATAAAGTGAGTCAAATGAATTTTTTATTTCACAGTGTAGTTAAAAATTACATTTACACTATACTGTAGTCTGTTAAGTGTGCAATACCAGTATGTCTAAAAACCAATGAACACACCTTAATTAAAAAGTGTTTTATTGCTAAAAAATGCTAACCATCATCTGGGCTTTTGGTGAGCTGTAATCTTTTTGCTGGTGGCACGTCTTGCCTCAGTGTTGCTGGCTGCTGGCCAGGGTGGTGGTTGCTGAAGGTTGGGGTGGCTGTGGCAATGCCTGAAAATCAGACAACAATGAAGTTTGCTGCTTATTGGTGAACTTTTCTTCCTTTCAGGATAATTTCTTTATAGCATGAGATGCTATTTGATAGTATTTTACCCACAGAGCTTCTTTCAAAACTGAACTCAATCCTCTCAAACCTGCCACCGCTTTATCAACTGAGTTTTGTTATATTCTAAATACTTTGTTGTCATTTCAACAATCTTCACAGCATCTTCACCAGGAGTCGAGTCTGTCTCAAGAAACCACTGTCTTTGAGAAGCAGCTCCTCATCTCTTCGAGTTTTATCAAGAGATTGCAGCAATTCAGTCACATCTTCAGGCTCCACTTCTCATTTTAGTTCTCTTGCTGTTCCCACCACCTCTGCAGTTACTTCCTCCACTGAGGTCTTCAGTCACTAAGGTCATCCATGACGGTTGGAATCAACTTCTTCCAAACTTTGTTAATGTTCATATTTAACCTCTTCCCATGAATTGCAAATGTTCTTAAGGGCATCTATGATGGTGACCCCATTCCCGAAGGTTTTCAATTTACTTTGCCCAGATGCATCAGTAGCTATAGCCTTATGAAATGTATTTCTTAAATAGTAAGACTTGAAAGTTGAGATTTCTCCTTGATCCACAGGCTGCAAAAGGATTGTTGTATTAGCATTCCTGAGTCCTGTTTATCCTCATCAGAGTCCTTTGCTGACCAAGTGCATTGTCAATGAGCTGTATTATTGAAAGGAATCTTTTTTTCGGAGCAGTAGGTCTCAACAGTGGGCTTAAAATATTCAGTAAACCATGTTGTAAACAGATGAGCTGTCAACCAGGCTTTGTTGTTTCATTTATAAGGGCAGGCAGAGTAGACATAGCATAATTCTTAAGGGCCCTAGGAGTTTGGGAATGGTAAATGAGCCCTGGCTTCAACTCAAAATCACCAGCTGCTTTAGCTCTGAATAAGAGATGACCTTTGAAGCTTTGAAGCTGGCATTGCCTTCTCCTCTCTAGCTATGGAAGTCCTAGATGGCATCTTCCACTTGAAGCCTGTTTTGTCTACATTGAAGATGTGTTGTTTACTGTAGCCATCTTCAGTAATTATCCTAGCCAGATCCTCTGGATAACTTGCTGCACCTTCTACATCAGCATTTGCTGCTTAACCTGGTACTTTTTTGTTTTGGAGATGACTCTGTTCCTTAAACCTCATGAACCTACCTTGGCTAGCCTCAAACTTTTCTTCCACAACTTCCTCACCTCTTTCACTCATCATAGAATGAAAGAGAGTTAGGGCATTACTCTAGCTTAAGCTTTGGCTTATGGGAATGTTGTGGCTGGTTTGATCATCTATCCAGACAACTAAAACTTTCTCCCTATTAGCAATAAGGCTATTTTACTTTCTTATCATTTGTGTGTTCACTGAAGTAACACTTTTAATCTCCTTCAATAACTTTTCCTTTGTACTCACAACTTGGCTAACTGTGTGGCACAAGAAGCCTAGTTTACAGCCTATCTTGGCTTTTGACATGCCTTCCTCACTAAGCTTAATCATTTATAGCTTTTGATTAAGAGTGAGAGACACAGGATTCCTCACTTAAACACTTAGAAGCCATTGTAGGTCATTAATTGGCCTATTTCAATATTTCTGTGTCTCAGGGAGAGGGAGGGGGATAGAGGCACAGCTGCTTGGTGGGGCAGTCAGAACACACACATTTTTTATTAAGTTCACTGTCTTATGTGGGCGTTGTTTGTGGCACCCCAAAACAATAGTGACATCAAAGATCACTGATCACCATAACAGATATAATAATAATGAAATATTGTGAAAGTGCGACACTGAGACATGAAGTGAACAAATGCTGTTGGAAAATGGCTCCAACAGACTTACTCAATGCAGGGTTGCCACAAACCTTCCATTTGTAAAAAAAATGCAATTCTTCAAAATGAAGTGAAGCACAGTAGAATGTGGGATGCCTATAGCCATTCTGAAAATTCTCTATAACCCCAGGAATTATTACCCCATTAAGAAATATAAAATCAAAATAAACCAATTTCAGAAATTCATTAATTCCTGAAATCAACTGAGGGAATAGTTAAAAAGAAAAGATCTCTGTTTGAAAGGCAAGAAACTGAGAAGACGAACTGGATAGTGTTATCCCAAGTCATTTAACCTCCTCAAGCCACATTTCCTCCTTTACAAAACTATGGAATTGGGCTAAATAATCTCTATGTTACAGGCCTAATGTTCTACCAGTTGAAACCTTTATGATCCTTTGGCCATGACAGCTACCTTCCACTTTACTCTGACTAGACTGGAGGATCTTAAAAATTCTTTCACCCAATAGATCTGCGTGCATTTTAACTTCAGAAACTCTAAAGATAGTGTGCTTTTGGTCTGCTTTTCTGAATTGAATGACCTCTCAACTTTGCAAAACGTATCTTTCATTGACTTCACTAGGAGCCACTTAATCCTGGGAAATTAATTGAGGGATTTGGAGTTTGAATGTCCCTGGTATTATTGGTGTATAGAAAATCTTGTTATTTAAATCTCACTTTTGTGTGTTACATTGTAATTTTTAAGAGATCATCACAGCAATCTCCTATTTCCGTTAACTCTCTCTGTAAAACCAAGTGGGTTTATTTCCTAAACTGCTAATAACCTTACCCAGTCAGATACATTATCACATATATGGACTACAGTTTAATACAAACTCATTTTATTTGATTAAGGCAAGAAACATACAAAGAGTTCCGTTTGGGGAGTAAAAACTGTCAGGGTGAATCACTTGGAATGCAGTTCAACATGATGAAATGCCATAAGTTATACTGAAATTTCTTTGTGTAGGTGTTCAGCTCTGTGTGCTTTTATTGATAAAGCAGCAATCCCTTTCCCTGCCCCCAGCACACATTTTTTTAATGGGGACTAACTATTACCTTACCCTGGAAAAGAACTTGATTTCTATCAGCTGACAGTAGCACTCATACAAACAACTCTTTTCATCTTGTATCAATTTTACCAGGAAAAAGTATTGCCCTTAAGGAGGTCTGTCTGGTACCCTCAGCAGAATGTCACCTGTCTTGTGTCCTTTTTGTGTCTCTTGAAGGAGTGGCTTGAGAAAGTAAGTAATGCCACTCAAGTTAAAAGCAGGAACCAAGGTGAAAGAAAAGTGTTCTCAGATACAATGTGACAAATGCACTGTTTCAAAAAGATGCTTTTTCAAACAAAAGTCTGGCAGAGCTCAGGAATCCGAACAGAAGGTAACAGAGTTCTACCAGGCAGTACTTGAAACTCGCAAAGTATGCTGGATGATTCCCCACACACTTCTCCCCAACTGGGCATGCGTTTTGGCAGTCTTCTGCTTAGGTTCTGCCATTTGATTTCAAGAATTTGCTAGAGTATACAAATGTAAAAGAAAAAAAAAAAATCAAGGTTTTAAAATTCCATACGCTTGAACAGAGCCTTCAGTAGTAACCAGCTGCATTCCAGAGACCTGCCCGAAAGCTTGGACCAAACCCCTACCCAGGCAGAGAGGAAAAGGCCTCATTCCGTTTGCATTAGTCACCCAGTAAAAGATTAACCCTAATGAGCTACTCTCTACAAACAGGCACACCCAGTTTGCATTACATACCTATGATTTCCCAATATTTAGGCCAAAATGTGTACACTCAGCTGTTGATAGATATCATCTTTCTAGAAACCATTAACCACAGTATTAACTGTAATATCTGAGTGAGGTTAAGGAACGGGGCCAAGCCGGGGGTAGCTCAGAGCTGCTGGGGAAGCAGTCATTTAAATTAAATCGCTGTAAAAGAACACACTGATGGAACTCGTGTTTCTAAAAACAGAACACGAAGAAAAAACAACCCGCTCTCTTTCTGTTCCACCCGCTCTACGTCGCCATCCCTTCTCCACCTTGGCCAGATCAGTTTTCAGCAGGTAGCGCGGCTCACTTAATTGATTTCATCAGTTAAGGGCAGTCGCTGTGATGGAGTCTGAAGGGTTAGACTTAAGCATGGGGACAGGAGCTCCTGAGATCTCTGCCCGACCCTGGGAGGGCGCCCCCCACAGGCCTGCGGTGCTGCCCGGAGCGACGGGGGCCGTCCACCACCTCCGCCCCGTGACACAGCTTCCCTGGTGGACGAGCCTGCAGCTGTGACCACATTTTAGGCGGTAAGCTAACTGTCCCCTTCCAGCGCTGTTCTGCAATTAAATTTCAATCATAGTCCATGGCTGCTTTGCCTTATGAAAAGGATTTTTTTTAATCTTATTTTTCTCACCTATCTCTTGGGACTTTCTTGACGATTGAGATTGAGAAGACAAAAAGGTAAAGAAACCAGGAGAGATACAACCCTGGAGATAAAACAGAGAGGGATGTGAAGCAGAGAGAAGCATAAATCCAGTCAGTGATAGGATTAAACTGGAATTTAAATGTAATAAACTTAAGAATAAATGTTAATTTTACTGATCCATACGTATGACCAGATGTATATCACAGTACTCAGTGATACTGAATTAATAAGCAGATCATGACACAATCTCTGACCTTACCTACATTTCAGTGGGGGAAACTGATCAATAATACTTATTAACATTATTTTTGTCGTTTGTGCCAAGCTTTGAATAAAACACATTACTGATTGTATCACTTTTAATCCTCTCCATACCACGTGATTAAGTACTGTTAGCGTTCCCATTTTGTCGATTAGGAATTTGAGGCTTAGAAAAAGTTAGTGAATTTGCCTAAGATTACAGAACCGCTAGAGGTGATTCAGAATCAGACATACATCTTGTACACGCAGGAATCACCTTCCTTAGGATTAAGATACAGTGATTCACCAGGGGCACAATGAGTAATATCAGCAGATTGTAGGACAGGCTAGAACAGAGGCAGCAAAGAAGTTCTTTGGGAGAACAAAGGAAGGAATCATTGGTTTTAAGTAGTTGCATTAGGCGGTTGCTTGCCTATCCATGGCTATTTGGATACCTTGAAGATGTTACCGAGAGTCTTCAGTATCAGTTGAAGGTATTTGTGTATTGTTTCAAGAACTGAGATGCCCTCTCACCTTTCTGATTCAAGGTAAGAGCCTCAGGCTCTGTGGACATAATACCCAGCACGCTTTGTTTTGTGGAATGTACCGGGGCAATGAGTGTGTTCTTGCATCGGAGGCGAATAGCCCACAAAATCAAAGAACAGGAACCGAAATAATGCCGTGCTGGGACCACAGGACTTGCGGAGGCAGCCCCAGCAGGGCCCTTGTGAGTGCACGGTCTTCCTTTCTCTGTGAGAACGTCAATTCTATGAAGTTTGGGACATTCCTATATTTTATTTTGTACATTGCCACATGTCAGCAACTAAAATGGTACTCTGTAAATGTTATCCAATAAGTTAATGGGTTTAAATGACTTTAGTGGACTGATCTTTATCTTTATCATAGACTCTACGAGGCAACAGTATCCATTTTTCGGCTCACCATTCCATCTTACATCTCAAACCATCCTTCTGAGTTTATGTTTCTTTGCCTTGAAGGATATCCTTAACTGAAATTCTACTTATGATAAATTCAGTTTTTATTGGTCAAAAATATTTTACTTTTCCTTCATTATTGAATAGTAATTAGTTATATATAGTTAGTTCCATCTTTGGAAGCAATCATCTGCTTTCATCCTTGATGTTCGACAGCTGACCCCTTTCAAGCCCCACCACTTGCCCACCTCCTTCGGTCACTCATCAGGGAAAGCTGGTAAAAAAGCCTTTCTGCTTCCCGCTTTCAGAGCCAAAAGGAAGTTCAAACCATACTAACTCTGGTCCACAAGAGAGAACTCTCACCCACACACAGCCCCTAACCGCCAAAACCCCAAGCCAGTTGTCCCTTCCTGCTCTCAAATGATCTATTATTAGACTGCTTGGGAACCTACCTTTCTCTCCCCAGAAATCTTCATTATGTAAGTGATAAAGCTTTTCATATACTCTTGGTGTATGTGTGGCATTATTAATTTCAATATCTGAACCAAATTTTGGATAAGGGAAGATCCATTCTCTTTCTGAAGAGTGACCACAGCAGTTGGTGCAGTGAGCAGGGTATCCAGGCAAGGACTGCCGCCGCTGGGGGGATTTCTTTTCTTGCTTTGACTGGCTAGATGGCACTGCTGCCTCCCGACCAGCTTTTTCTTTTGGATGGGTTGCTGCCTTCTGGAAAGTTTATGCTTTGAACCGTGTTTCTTTGTACTGCTTTTGCTGAGTCCTACTGAAACTGAGTTGAAAGTTTTGATAATTGGCATTTAAGGACAGGCATCTGGGATTGAGGCCCTCCGAGGGTGGCCTTGAGTTGTGTGCTTGGCAAAAACCTGTCTGTATGTTTGAATTGTTTGTCTTGATTCTAGCATCAGCCACAACTAACGCTAGGAGAAGAGGCGGTGACTCTTACCTTGGGACTGCTGATTCTCTGTCCCAACTGGGTGCCTGTCCTCATCCTGTAGATCTGCAGGGGAGAGGTGGATTGTTCCGTGCAAGACACAGGCACGCTGAGCAGTTTCTCATATAGAGGAAGAACTCTCTCCATGTGGCATTCTGATGTCCACACTCTTAAAAGCAGATTTGTCACTAGGATCCTACAATATGACTTTGCTGTTGCTTCTAATTATGTCTCTGCAGCCTACCAATATCCCGCCACACTCACACCAAAAAAAGACCCTGATACTAAGAATTTTGGGAGTAATACCCATGACACCCCCTGTGGTACAGCCAAGTGGCTAATTCAACCACTGTAGGGAAGGCCCCTAATCCTGATGATATGAACATGAAACTTTCTTGAGGAAGAAACTTATAAATATAAGCAAGGGGAGCACCTCCCCAGAGTAACTCCAGTAAACACAAGAACAAAAAGCCCTGAATTTTTAAAATCCTGAATACAGGGTAAGGAAACCAAAATTAACACTAAGGCCTACATATTAACTCAATTAGAAATCCAAATTGACTAACAGAAATTATTCTACAAAAAGACAAAAAGATGCTGATTGGTTTTTGTGCCTCTGTAACATAGGTTCTAAATTAACTATAGCATATACTAAGATATATCAACTGGTAAACCTCCATGGCCTTAATCGATACCAAGGATCAAATTACAGTTACACTTGGATGTTCCATTTAATTTAAATAAGGTATCAGCTGGTAATCTTACGGGAATTACTGAACATAAAGCAGTACATAAACAGGTATACATACATTAAGCATTGGAGCTATTGTCTTGCTTAAGTCTCATATAGCCTTATCACCTAGCGCCCTAAAATACTCCGTAATGGGCACAAATACTCTGACCTGATGTTAAACAAATTAAAGTTAAATAAAGTCTTCGATACTCACACTTGGCTTAATAAAAAGGTCTGATGAACATTCTCAGATCTCTGTCCCTAGTTATAATAGTTAATATGTCCAATATAAATTAAAATAGGGGTTCCACAGGTTGAAGCCTATTGGACGAGACCTAGAGAAGCAGCAATTGTCTCCACTGATTTTCTATTTAAAATTCCCGTTTGGTCTGTTTTTAACCTGGAAAGAATAAATAGCACATCATAATGGATTACTGCATCCATAATGTTATGGCCCTCACATTCAATATTATTGAATTCATTGTCTCCATACAATCAGAAACTAGTAAGTACTTTTCAGTCATAGATTCAGCTAAATCTGTTCTGTGCCTGTTTCAGTAGTCTCTCAGTCACATTTTGCCTTCACCTTTGAAGGTACACAATACACCCTTATCTGGCTATTCAGGTACCCACCTTTGATGGGGGCAGAAAGTGCAAACCATATAAGCTCTGGCTCATGCAAGGAAACCCTCAGTTCAGCTCCTAACTTTGTAGCCATTATAAAATAATTTCCTTTTTATACTCTCTCAAACCACTTTCAAAACTGCTTGGGAGTCTGCTTTCTATTTAAAGCCTCATTCTGGGATTGATAAAAGTTTTCTTACCCTTTTGGTTTGTCTAGCACCCTCAGTCATGATATTTGAACTAGTGTTGCCATTGATAATTCTGTCCATATAATTTTATTTCAAAGGTGTTTCTTTTCTTTGGCTGCTATTACAACCTATTTAAAAATTCAGTGTTCTGAAGTTTCACTGTTGTGTGCCTAGATGTGAATTCAATTGCATTTATCATGTTTGAGATTACCTGTACTTTCTGAATCTCATAATTTATGTTCATATCAATTTTGGAACAATTTCTCAAATATCATTTCAGAATTGTCTCTACTCCATTCTTTATGTTCTCTTCTTCTGAATTTCTTTGGACTATATGTTTGACTTTATGATTTGATTCTCTATGTTTCTTAAACTCTCTTCAATACTATCCTTTTCTTTATCTTTCTACACTGCATTATAAGTAATTTCCAAAGATCTATCTTCCTGTTTCCTAATTCTCTCTTTAGCTAGATCTAATCCTTTATTTAAATGAATCATTAGTTTCATGTCTTCAATAACTACATGTAAAAATTTTACATATTCTATCTTTTCAATAGCTGACTAGACTTTTTAATAGTATCTTATTTTTGTATCATGTTCTCATTACCTTTTAAAGTAGTCATGTTAGACATAGTTGTTTTATAGTATCTCAACTTCTTATGTGGGAGTAGGATATATAGGGCTTTGTTTCTTGTTTGGGATAACTCTTACTTATGGTTAATTGGCTTCTAATGTATTTTGGAAATTCTGAACTGTGGGCTCATTTTGAATACATTTATCTGTTAGAATTATATTTAGCCTGTTCAGGGTCTATCCCACCACAAACATTTTGTGTTTGCTTCTACACAGTATCCTGTGATGTGTAATTCTCTTAGTTTGAGGCAGTCCTTGCTCACACTGATATTATAAATTTGAAAGCACACCTGCCTATAGGAGAATATGAGGTTATAAATTCTCAAGTGTCTAATTTTTTCCTCCACTTAGAGCTTAGGTTCATACAGAAAACTATTCTTATCATTGTCCTATACAAGTAGGCAGGTTTTTTTTTAATTTATGCTATCTGGTTCCAGATTAATAAATGAGTTCTTAGTTCTAACTGTTTCCCTTATTAAGGCTTCCAGGCCTTGCCTCTTATTCCTTGGTTGCTGACACAAGTAACCCCTTCCTACTGGCACGGAAGTGTAAGCTCCAGCTCACTGTATTTCTTCCCAATTTATTTCCTTTCTATTTTTGAACAATGAGATTTTCCCTGACTTTCTTATGAGCTGGCTTAGACACTTAACAAGATATGGGTTATTTGTTTTTCCTAAAATTTCTGTCATTGCTTAGAAATGGAAGCCCTCAGAAAAAACATTTCCTATCTTTGTTCTCCAGTATGCACCTAGTGTAATTTGAAACTGGAGAGCACTAGAATGTGGAACATGTCAAATTTCACAGGTGTCTGGATACACTTGAAATAAAGAAGTGGTAATTCTTAGTCTATACCCTTTATGCCACACATAATTGCTCTGATGCAAGGTGGAGAGTAGCTGTGTTGTGTTGGCATAAGTGCATACTTATTCATAAATGCATATTTATTTGTGTACCTAAATGGATACAGACATAGATATTCACTTTGGAAATCACTGCTTGTCAGCTTCTGATTCTGTCTTATCCAGCTGTTTCTTAATTACTTCTCCTGAGGGGTGAAACTCACTATAGTTCCCAAAGCAGTCTAGATTCACAGAAGGTAATATTTCTTTCTCTCACAACCCCAGTGCAGTGGAATATGATCACCCAGCCCTAGCCACTGTGCTCCTATGTTTTATATGCTACTAATTTGATCAAGGGCCCATTGTTCCTATAATGACCATTGAACTTCTGAGTTAATGCTTTTTCTCATGTTCCTTGGCAGAGGTTTTTATTAGTTTCTGCCCAATACATTGATAATCTTAATCTGAAAAACCCTAGCTCCGAATCTGATTCTGCTCCTCTTTATTCTGGTCAGTGTCTCACTGTGAGAACAGAACACCTGTCCCCAGTTGCTGATAAGATGATAGAGATACTGCAGCCCTCATCAGACTTCTTGAAGAACTCTCTAAAGTACAGTTCACCTTGGGTGCTCTACCTATGTAAGTTGTCCATTGACCTGGGACCCTGGGGCTCCTCTTGGGAAACGTGGTATGTCTTACTTTCTAAGTTTTTGTGCTAGCCATATTCTTGAGACACCATGCCTTGCATATCTTTTCCCTGTTCATGAGTGTATCATTAATGCTTACAACCAAGTTTCCAGACAAGTCATTATCAACTATTTGCATAGGGTAAATACAAACTAATCCCTACGAGTAGTTAAGTATATATATATTTATATATATTCTTTTCATTTTATAAACAAAACACACTACATAGAAGATGAGCTGCCAAAATATTCTTTCAGGCTAATAATTTTGATATTTATTTGCCAGATTGCCTTAGCTATTAATCCTTAAAATAGAGATTCTTCTTTATCTCCGAATTTTTGTTTCTACAATAATACAATAGATCATGCTTTCCATAATTGTTCCTATTATGAGCATTCCATTTCTTTTCTGTCACCAATAAACTTGAAGTAATGATGCAAACTCTATAATAAAATTGGCCCCTTGAAATGTATGATCTCAAAGCACAGATATTCTCAATACTTCAGTAATAGGACAAAATCCTTACTTCAGTCCTCTATGAGGGTTGGACAAGGTGAGAAAAACAGCTCATAAAATTAGTAGCTGAGGGAATAGGGCAACTAGAATGAGAATGTGGTACCAACAAAGGTTTTAAAGAGAATGAGGGATGTGCTGTGAGAGAGAAGAGAGATGGGAACAAGAAATAGAAGGAAATGACGAAAGAACTGTTCAGAGAAAGGGAAGACATGGTTTGCAAAGAAAGGCTGAAAAGGATTGGGAAACATTTCCAACTACCAAGACAAAGGAACTGGGCCAACACTTCTAGAATGGTAGAAAAGAACACAGACCCTACCTGAGAGAATGAAGCCCCTTTTTTTCGGGGGATCGTGTGCGGAGGTAGGATTTGGAGGCGTTTTCTGGCAGACATTTATTCAAGTGAATCTTGTAAAATTTATTTCAGGAATTTAGAATTGGAAAGTTGGATGTAACAGAATATTTAAGCAAAAAAAAACTATGTAAAATATACCAATAGCAAAAATATGAAGTCGAGTCTTATATAACTTTTAAAACATTAATCTTAGTTTTCCCTAGGAAATGATTATAATTCCATCCATAACCATAAGAAAGATTAATTTGAAATTTAAAAAACCTTCATATGCACGAATTACTCTTAATAATCTGAAGATAGAATGTGTTTTGTGGGAGTCAGAAATAAAAATAAAATGTATGAAAGTATGCCATCAAGTAGAAAACCAGCTGAGGCTGATTAAAAAATGTCTTAATATCTACTAAACAGTCCACATAAAAGAAACACATACCTTAACATATTTGTCATATTCAAACATATTAGTTGTATTTAATATATTTTGAAATCACCATATGTGCTTCATAAATGTAATTCAGAAAAACTTCGCTAATTTTCACTTCCCTAATCTACAAACCCCCAATTCTCACAAAGAACCCTGCAGTCTCACTTTACTTCTCAGTGAAGATTTAATAACTGAGAGCTCTATCGTGTTCTCATATTACTAAGACTTCATTATTTTTACATGCCACACTACAGGACATTTACTAATATACGATTAAGTATTATCATAAATAATTAAAATGCAACTGCACTAGACAAAATGAAAGAACAAAGTGTATTCTGTGTCGCAGTCAACTTGTGTATATGTTGGCCAGAGTGAGCTAGGCACATATTTTAAAAATAAAAAATCAATTTCTAAGAGCAATCTTCGTCAGCCTGCAGTGGGTCTACTTCTCATTAGTGTGAGTTAGGGAGGTCTTTTTCTGACTCCCACCTGTCAATTAAATCGGGTAGTCATAATATCATTATTACTGTTAAATTGAAAAGAGTTAAATACCAATAAAGCTTTGTTTCTCTGCCGGCCTTTTCCACATAGCCATGCTTTCCATTCCTAGCTGACTTGGTTTTTGCAGCACTTTTTCCCCCCTCCTTCCCTTGTCTCACACTGAGGTAAGAATTTATGTCCTATTAATTGATCAACATATATTTAGAAGTGCATATCATGTGGTCAGCGCTGTCTGGACAAGGTTCAGGATATGTAAGTGTAATTAAGAGTCTTTGCCTTCAAGGAGTTTTCAACAGAATTAGCAAAGAAGCAGAGAAAACAAAACAGAGTCAGCGGTACCAGAACACATATAACTGCATCTTAAATTGTGTGGTTTTCCCTCCTGGCACACTCTGGGTCCACAGAACTTCCCAGATTCTGTGAGTGTGGGATGGTGTTGGTCATATGTGCTCTGCTAGCATCTTGCATTTATTCTGTCAAAAGTTGCCCATTTACGTGGCAATAATGGAATCCATTTGATGTAGGTAACATCTCTCATCAGGCAACGTGTCTTGAGAACAGGGGCTGAATTTTGTTCACAGCACTGTTTCCCCTCCCCTGGAGTGCTGGGCACTGAAAATAGTGGGAAGCAGAGGACCAGCTGAGGTGGGAGATGTAGAAATGGCTGAACCTACATGGCCTTTTACAGAGGTTGGCCTTCAGCCCCAGAGCGATGGGAAATCAGCAAAGGCTTGGAAGCAGGCAAAATGGCATGAACAGATTCAAGTTTTGCAAAGAGCCCTCTATCCTCAATGTATTGAAGAGTGGAGTAAAAAGAATGCAGGGAACTCAGATAATCTGAAATAAAACATTTAGTTAAGTAAGGAGGGGTAGCCAAAACTAACATGTGTTTGTGGTATGATTTACCCACATTTGATTAATAGCCAGGTTTTCTTGGCCGGTAACATGGAAGTGTGGTTATTGCTCTGTTGCTATGAATCATCTCATTATTTCTGAAGGTAAACAACTTAAATTGCATTACTCTCACTTCTGATAGTCTGGAGTATGTACTGTGTTAGAAGTTCGTTTAGATATTGAAGCAAATTAAAGTTGATACAGAAATACAGTAAAAAATTTTACTTACTCTCTTAGCAGGTGGGTGGCTCTGGTGAGATTTTCCAAATAGAACATTTTGTTTCCTAAATCTATTGTTAGTTGCTAATCTTACGAGGTATGCAGTCCAAATTGCTGCGTTTTATGTAACAATTTGCCATCCCCTTTGTTGGGGAGTATAAAGTTGTCCAATCAATTGTCCAAATGTGCAAGGAAAGAAAATTAGTTTGAGCCTTTCGGATTCCCATGGTAAATTGGGATTACTCTGTGTTTCTCGATGAGGCTCTGGGCTGGGAGGGAAGTCATGGGATAGCATGACATTTTCACGGGTTGCAGCTAATTCCACCAGACCCTAGCAGGAACAATGATTTTCTCCTCATGTTACTCTCCCTGCTTTCAACCTTTCAATGGCGCTCCATTGCTCTTTGGATCGCTTCCAAAGCCTTAATAGGGTCTGCCAGACTCTGCACGGCCTGGATGCCTCCTGCCAACCCCTCCAGCTTCATTTCACACCTTTCTCCCCAGGTGTTCAGGTACACGCGTCTTCTTTAAATTCCTTAAATGTGCCCTTCTTCCTCTGACAAAGGGTGTCTGACCTCATTCTCACTCTGCTTGGAGTGTTCCCTACCTCATTCCCATTCCCACCTCCAACTTTAGCTGCTTAATTGATTCCTACAGTTTCTTTAAATCTTAGTTCAATAATTACCTTTTTCAGGCAAGCCTTCTCTGAGACCCTCTGCCCTCTACCTCCATGCCAGACCACGTAAAACTGACTCATTTCATGCCCACATAGCACTGTGCAATTATCCTTCACAGCGTCTACACTTGTACTTTTAATTAATTTATTTACATTATTTGATGGATGACTCCCTCTCATCAAACTGTGAGCTCTGTGGGGATAGTAAGCATGTCTATTTTTGTGCAATATTATATGCCTAAAGGTTAGCACAGTACCTGGCACATAGTAGGAACTAAATAAATATTTTTTAATAAATGACTAAGTGAATGACTAGATCATTCTGATAATAATATATTCCCTAATTTTTTTCCTCTCTGTGGTCTCATAACCATTTGCTGGAGCTTGAGTTTTTCTCTGTATTCCACGTTGGTGTAATTGTGCATACTCTGATTGCCTTATGAGATCAGCAGGTGAGCGGATGGTACTCGCCATGGCAGAGGCATAATTCTAGAAAGGCCTCCATAAACTCAGAGGGGCCGTCATTCCAGCTCTCCACTGTGCTCTCTCGCACCTGAGAAGAGACAGTAAAGCAAACATGCAAAAGGGCTGAGGGGCCCTGAAGAGATCTTGTGTGTACCTGACCTCCCGGCTTCTTCTTTGTTTTAAAAGGGATACACTGGATATTATGATCTTGTGTTTTACTTTTTGAGATAAAAGGCAAGTTTTAAAGGGAGTTGGTCTCAGGTAAAACAGAGTAACTGCCCTGAAAACCATGGACAATAAGACGCTCGTACATTCACTTAAGGGTTCATCTTTCAGGGCTTTTCCAGTGGGATTTCTGGAAACATCAATAGCATGGCTGCACCTCACAACTTTGGAGAAGCACCATGCGTTTCTCTTCCTTCCTGTAGTGCATATGTGCGACTCCTATCACCTTTATAAAGAGAAATTACTGAGGGGTAAACGTAACCGTCATTCAATTTTGTATTTCCTCTTAAATCCGTTCTTACTGTTCTTTCTGTGCAAGTGGCACTGTGGCAGTGGGGACAGAAAGATTTGCGGCAGACCGTCACTGGGAAATGGAAGAAAGCAACAGGTAATTATAAAACAGGGACGATTTAAGTCGTGACTTGTCTCACTATCCGTCCTGTGAGTCAGAGCTCCCGCAACAACTCTGGCTTCTGGCTGCCACACGCACAGCCCGGAGGCCCCGGCTGTGGGGTCCCAGTGGAAGCCGAGGGACGGACTCCAGTAGCATCAGCTGTAGGAATGCACACATGCTCTCGGGGATGGAAGCTGCCACGTCAGCCAGCAGTCTTTGGGGAGACTTGTTTTTAGTCCTCTTTAAAGATGCAATAAAATGGCAGAAAGTAGTTTTGAAGCCTCCTTTGAACAATTTTATTGTCTATTCCCTTTGCCACAAGAGGGTAAAGTTGATAAACTGCTAAATAATCAACTATTGTATATTTCATTTGAAAACTTTAAAATTTTAAATACTCACTTTATGGCCCTGATAAAGCAAGACAGGGACACGATGCTGGCCTCTCTGCACTCCTCCGGAGGGGGATTTGGTTTCATAACACACTAAGGGACTGTCACTGGCCAGATTCCACACCCAGCCCAGGACTCACGGACTGGAGAAAGTTACTACTCCTGGGAAGCAACGGTTTCACATATTCCCAGGGAAGAGGCTGGGTGCAAGACAGAAGTGGAATCTAGTCCTTCGGTGTCAACTGGGGGAATAAATCATATTTTACTGGGAAAGAACCGACAGATGGAAGTGAATCCCAGATTGGGGTGGAAGGAACTCAACAACATAATTATTTAACACTCTGAAATATTCATGTATTTTTGGAAGGAAGGGATTGGGTCTTACACATGTTTGTATCTCCAGTGTTTTGTACAGTGTTTGGCATGTAGTAGGTGCTCAGTAAATACTTGCTTGATGAAAGAATAAATGAATAAATGAAAAATCAAGCTGAGTGATTGATTGAGTACAATTGTCCTCTATATTAGTTTCTTAGGATTGTTGTAATTGCCACAAGCTGTGTGACCTGAATGACAGAAATTTTTTCTCACAGTCCTGGAGGCTGTATGTCTGAGATCGAGGTACCAGCCAGTTCACGCTCCTTCCAAAGCAGCAAGAGAAGGATCTGTCCGAGGCCTACCTGCTAGCTTCTGGTAGTTCCCTGGTTTGTGACAGTGTAAAACCAAATTCAATATGGCACTTTCCCTGTACACATGGTCTCTAAGTTTCTCCTTTTTACAAGGACACAAGCCATTATGGGTTAGGGGCCCACCCTATGCCAGTATGACTTCATCTTAATTTAACTAATTACATCTGCAATAATTCTGTTTTCAAGTGGAGGTTAGGACATCAACATATGAATTGAGGGGGACACAAGTCAACCCATAATCTCTTATTTTTCTTATATTATGAATACACTTAGAAGTTGGACTTTATTGTAAAAATATTCAAAGAGCACTCATTTGTCAGGTACTTGCCTGGATGTCACAAGATATGTGTTCTGGACTCAGCTCAGCCATAAACTGCTCTGTGAACATAAACAAGAATTTCATTTGTATTCGTGAGAAGACTGGGATGTAACATCTTGAAGATGCTTTTTTGTTAAAACGGGCTACTACTTTCTCGACCACCCATTTAAAGAACAACCCTTACAGCTCCTTGCTTATCGCTGCACATTTAGGTTAGACTTTGAGAATTCCCCAACAATGGAGTCCAGTGATGTTTCTTTAAAGAATTCAAGAGTTTTGTTCTCTTGCTTCAAGAAGACAATGTCCTGAGTTCATGAAGTCAGGGACAATGTCTGTTTCTCTTACTGCTGAGTTTCAATAGCTAACATAGTGCCTGGCACTCAATAATAGTAAACACTCAATAAATATGTGTTGGATAAATATTGAATGAATGGATGTACTTATTTCAATATTATTTCTATAAAATTTTCAGCTATGTTCTACTGCACATATGTTTAAATCTTTCCTCCTCACTATTCATATTTGCCTATAACTACCAATCTCAGTGTAACTCAGAGCTCAGAAGTCTCATGTCGAATGTTCACAAATCAATGGATGACTATAGATAAAATAATTTGAAGATGTGTAAGGGATTACATGGAATATTTGGGGCACTGTGAAGCACTCAAGATATAGGAAACAGTCATTGTATGAAAAACAGCAGGACATGACATTTGTAAATATCAGTGCAATCTGGTGGAGAAAACCAGCACCTCTCTGTGGACTTTTCATACTAAATGTTACAGTCTATATTTTTTACATATTTTAGATTATCTTACATAATGGAAGAACCATATATACATAAATTAAAGAGCACAGTAGAAAGCTGAGAGTATAGGAAGCATTAATGTTTGTGCTACCTCGCTATTTGGCTACAATGGATCATATGATACTCTAAGGCAGGTGCATGTAAAGATCAAGAATAGTTTACTCTGCAATGGTAAAAATTATAAAAATTGCCTTGAGTTTTCATTATTTAAGGCCCTGAAGAGAGTTGGTCTTTTATACAATTTTCAGGGCTTTGACTTTATTTCCTTATTTTCAAAGCTTGAGATTTAAACTTGTCCCAGCAAGGTGGAAGAAGAGGTGTTATCTCTGAAGCAGTGTGTCACCTCTGACTAAGCCAAGAGGCCCTTACCGCCCCACCGACAAAAGGACTTTCATAGGAGGACATAATCTGCTAAGAGCAATAGCAAGCAAAACTTACAATGTAATTTAATTCAAAAAATATTTGAATAATTAGAGGGAGAATTTTAAGTTAGGGGAATAGGATCTAAGGAATAGTCCTCCATCTATTTCCACCTAACTCAGCTCCTTGCTAGTCAGACTGCAATAAGCCATTAGCCTGGAATGGGGGAACTGTTTGAAAAATCTTACAGGCCACAGAGATGCCCTCATTGTATTGAACACCAAAGGGAACAGGACTCTTCCAATGACAACGTTAGAAAGTTGTGTCTAGTTAAATTTTTCTTCTACATCCTGGTTCCATTTACGAGACTGCTCAGTTCTCAGGGCTGAAGTCGAAATCCGGAAAGCCTTTCTGCCAAAGAAGAAAAGGTTTCCATTTGACAGAAATACTGTTCAGAGTGATTGATTTAAAAGTGCTGAAGTCATATTCAGAGTCTGAAATCCAGGAACCGCCAGCTGAGCTGGGATTCAAAATTACAAGGATGGAGTGAGTTTCTGAGTTGTGATGCATTAAGCAGTGGGGGCAATTGCTTTTCTCACCTGTCTCACAAGGGATGGAGGAAGGGAGACATTTAAGAATTCAGAACAAAAAATTTGAGGACTGTTGAGTTACTGCATCTCGCTCTGTTAGAGGCAGAATCGCACTTTGCATTTAGTAGGGAAACTTTGGGGAGGAATGTAATACATCTTTTGGTAACTATGAATTGTTTGAAAGGGGAGTTGAAGAAGACAAAATGAATAATAGAGGAAGAAAACCATATAGACCAGTCATTTTGCCAAAGCTGGACTTACTAAATACGTAGGTGTCTGAGAGCATAATGGACCTATTTAACACAGGCAAAGCATTTCCCGGGTGTGAACTAAAAGGGGTCGGTCTCCTGGAAAAATTATCTTTTGAATATTTTCAAGAAACAGTAAGCATGAACAATGGTACTAGGAGATTAAGACATATAATGTTAACTCACTCTTTTAATTTGTGTACTGCGGTTTTTAACAGATGGATTTATCAGTGGTTTGTTGTTTCTCCTTTTTTTTTTTTCCTAACACAAGCCGAGCTATTTCCTTCCATGCCATTTTAAATAAAAATATTTTTAAAGGGGACACGATGTTAAGGGAGATGTATAAATAAGACAAGTGCTAATTATGGTGTCTAAAAAGAATGTCTTTTTCCTGTAAATCTCAGCACAACTGCTTACACCGGGAAGGAGAGAGCTCCGTTTCGGAGCCGCACTTTCCATCAAGGCACAGAGCGTAAATCTGGGCAATAAAGGATCAGAAGGCTCTGTACTGTGTAACTTGTACAATGTTCATAGAAGATATTAACGAACAAATAAATAATCCCTGATGGACGAGCTGGCAGAAACATATCTCCCCAAAATGTCTTTCTCTTTAGCTGGGGGGAGCATGGCACAGAAATGACATCTCTATGAACAGTGTGCTTGGTCTCAAAGAGATTAATGCTTGGGAAGGAGTCGTAGTGCCTGATCTGAGAGCCTTGCCCTAGGCCGGCCGCTGTGGCTGTCAGTGGGGGAGTCTTTCTGCGGTGAGGATGCAGGGTCAAACTATTCTCTCACCTTTTGGTCACCAAGCCACCAATGCATGTGAAATTCTTAGAGACCTAAGTATTGATCTGTATCCACAGACAGAAGTTCGTGGATCTTCATTCGGAAAAGAAGTAACACTACAAGCTAGAAAATCTGTAAAGAAAGATGACTTTTCTTAAAGATGTGTTCAAAGAATGATAATGTCAGCTGCTGTCCCCCAGTTTTGGTCGGGGTTGTATGGTTCTAAGTCCGTTTTGTTGAGCTAACTTAACAATGAACACCACCATGTCGTGACTCTCATTTCTTGGGCAGGCATATATGATGGCTCTAACGCCCCCACAGTGTATCTAAATTGTGTGGTGTGCTTTTAAGGTCCTGATTAATAGGAGTTTCTCATTCATCATTATGTCCCACCACATCCCAATGGAAGTATATCTACTTTTTCATTGTATGGTCTCTGGCCTTTCCCAGCCTCATTCTTATTTTCCTATTTTCCTGATTTTCCAAAGGTTTGTGCATATAGCTTCCTCCTTAGCCTTATATCCACTCTCCACTCCAAGTATACATTACTAACCCTTCCTACAAGGCATAACGTAAGCCCCCACCTCTCAGTGAAGCTTTCCCATCTGCTCTATCCCATTATGATTTCTCCAGTCTTTAAGTTTTTGGTTTTAGACTTGATAGCACACTGAATAAATTTTCTTATAACTGTCTCACTTCTGTTCATACTACCTTCCAAAGTAGGCCTAAGCCTTTTGAGGTCACAGGAAGTTTTAAACAAGGGCATTGAATGTCATGTAGGCAATTTGAAACAGTGCAACTTCAAATACTAATACTTCATTGTAGGCACAAAATTTGAAATAATTATTTTAAATTTATAATTTAAAAAAATCATCAAGAATCCGATAACTTCAACAATTTATGCTTTAGCCTTGTAACAGCTTCTTTTTCACTGCTAAAGAGAAATATTCTCCTTCTGTCAATATTATTTGAGTCATGCTTCTGTTTTTCTGAAATAAAATTTCTGTTAAGTCATTTTGGTAACTACTTGGTGGTTATTTTGATTTCAATATCATTGTAATTTAAAAGTTATAGTTATTTAATTTAAAATTAAATGTAATAATGAATGCTAAAGAAACATGCCCCAAATAAATAACTTTGAATTCGAAGTTAGATTTGATAAGAACATACTGAGAAAGCCCAACAGCCACCATGATATGCTATGAATCATGTAGAACAAAGTCCTCTGTGAAATCCTAGAGACAGTATGGTGAACAAAAAAAAGATCAACATTAAAACAAACACGTTACAGAATTCTCTAAAACTGTGAAATAATCCAGTCAAAAATGATTTAAAAATGTAGCTGTAAGATCAGTACTCCTAAACTGGCCCAAAGCTGTAATGGCTATAGATGCATGAGTGAATTCTGGCTTGCCATCCCTGTGCTTCATATTTATTGCATTAATTATGTAAATTCTGAATTCTGAAGTCTCACCTACACCTTTACTTATTATATTATTCTCTATCGCATAAGGGTGCTGGATAAAATACAAAATGCCCAGTTAAATTTTAATTCAGATACGTAAGAGAAATTATTGATACAAGTTTTCCCTAAATATTGCATGAGATATGCTTATAATAAAAGAATATATTCATTATTTATCTGAACTTCAACTTTAATCAGGTGTCCTCTATTTTGGAAACTAGCTGGATGATTTGTAGTAATTCAAACCCAGGGTGCAGAAACCTAGCTTACAAGATGTTTAATTTGAGTCATCTTGTATAACATTTCACCTAAAACAGTTTAGTTACAACATCTTTCTCAGATGATTCTTGATTTAATGCAGTGATAGAGTTTATTCCACTATAGGATAGCTCTAATAATTTTAAAACAAACAAAATCATCAAACCTTCCCCATACTTTCTGCCCTCCAAACAATGAAAGTGTGTCTACTCTCCAAACAATAAAAAACGTGTCTACTCACTATTTCGGAAGACATTTCTAGAATATCTAAAGACAACTATATTGTTCCATTCTCTAATCCCTACTTTTATCTCTTCAATGCTTTGTTTTCTTTTCTGTTGACTGAAAATATTACCATTTCTTTAAGATATCTCTCATACTGTTGTAGTTTCCAAAGCCTTTACTAGTTCTAGTAATTATTTTCATATATCATTATGGTTTGACTCTGTATGGGAGTACTGTTAAAGAATACAATTGGATAAGAACCTCTCTTTTTCTCTGTTTCTTTTTCACACTCTCTCTCTCCACCATTACCACACCTGACCTGGGCACACGGTAGAAATGCATCATCTTCCCTAAGCCCTTCATGATTCTTTCCAGTCAGAACCACTATCTTTTGTCTGCATCCAAGTGCACTGTGCACTTTTTCTTAGGCACTAATCACATGCCCAACAAATATTTTTATTGAGCCACTGCTCTAGACTTGGGAGACTAATAATGAACAAAATAAACCAAGGCCCCGCTTTCATATAGTTTTCATTCAAGTGGCAGAAGAGAAGAAATAACCTAAACGTTATATAGCTTGTCTGATGGTGACGGATCGTCTGAAGACAAATAAAGCAGGATAAAGGGGATGGGCAGAGGCAGTACGTGGGGGGGGGGAGCTGTTCTGCGGAAGCTGGTCAGGGAAGGCCACCCCCATAGAGTCACATTTTAACACACACCCAAGGAGTTAAGATTGGGAGCCATGCAGATTTCTAGGGCAATCATATTCGGGTAAAGGGAACCACAGAGATAACAGCCTGAGGTGGGAGCATGTTTATCGTGAAGGGCCAAGAATGCCAGCGTGCCTATAATGGAGACAGCAAGATGGGAGGGAAAGAGGGGAGAAGAAAAAGGTAGCTTATGGCTGCCTTCAGGACACTTCTGAGCAGACCAAACTTGGAATGCAGAACAATAAACCCCTTATAGGGCAAGGACCATGTGTGGGAGAATAAAAATACTGTTTAGATATGAGAGTGATCTGCCTGGGACATTTCTCTCTCCATGGATTACAGCTTTGACTTGGCAGGAGAAAAGGCTGGGAGTTGTTCTTCTTTTCCTCACAGCTCCACTTGATTTCCTTCTAAAGATGAAATCCTGAATAACTAGAGTGGGCTTCTACATCTAGGAGAGATGTCCTTTGGCTGAAGCCACCTCAGCAGGGACATTTTCTGGCTCGAATAGCCACAGGAATTCTTGCTCCAGTGTCACAGGTAGTCTGTATCTTTGACAGTGCCCACAATTCTGCCTTACACACAGTCAGTTAGAAACAAATGTTTGCTAAACTGAGTTACTGAGCCACTCACTCTATGTTTCTTTACCTCCATTCATTAGCTTGATACTCTTTGGTAACTTCAAACGTCTCATCAGTTCGGTAAAGATGGGTATTTCCTATTTCATGTTATTTCACATGATTCATTTGATGACCTGCTCTTCCAGATGTGACATTTCCCCAAGATTCTTCCAAATTTGTAATTCAAATTCTACCAAGTGTTCATCATGAACAGTCACCAGTAATTCTCTAAGGCAGTGAGTGTCTTACTACACAGTTAATGCGTATTCATTTGTTCTGTATTCATTTGTTCTGTATTCATTTGTTTCGGCATCTTCTGCCATTACCAGTTGGCACAGTTTGGCCACAGAAACAAATAATATCTTGGCCACAAAATCTGGTTTTTATTTTGTGCATGGCAGCAAAATTCAAAGTCCTAGATGCTTGTACCAAAGTCATTGTCCATGACCCATGAAGGACCTTTTTCTTCTCTTGTCAAGACGCCTACTGAATACTCATACTCTTTCCTGTAAATTCCAGTCTCCTAACCTTTGAACAGGAAATCTCTGGAGCACCCCCTTAACTTTCTTCTGTTGCCCATCCACTCTCACCCAGTGACACTTCTTTCAATATCTTTCTTCTACAGGCATCTATTTCTTCTCCGTATGTTCAATAATAAGGATGGAGTGACTAGTTTGTATGTGTCACGCTGATTCACTTCTTTATTTAAAATTTGCTCAAGCACCACTTCCTGGCAGACACCTATGTCTATGAATTACTTCTCCAAAGCTATCATCATTAACACCCTTACTCGTATTTGGCAAATATGCTTAAAGTTACAAACACAGAGATGAAGTAGGGTACAGTGATGAGGGAGTGAATGATCAGAAAATGCTCCAGTAAGTCAGGCCGATGAATGTCCCATTCAAATTTAAATCCATATTGTGAGTCACAGAATCTCTACTTCCTAAAAGGTTCCTGGTCCGTCCCACATGACACATGTCCAGCAGATACCTTTTAAAGGCCACCATGTCTATAATCCACAAAGCTCTTTCTCTTTTAGTAACATTAGTAAAAGGAAACACATTCATTCTCCTTGCTAAGCTTAAAACAAAAGGCAAAGCGAGCTAAGGTTTCTTCTTGCCAGGCTCTGCCTCTCTTTCTGTCAGCTCTTGTCTTAATTTTCACTCTGGATTAAAGTCAGGGTGAGCAGACAGTTACCTTCCAGTACCAATGGCGAGTGCCAGGTTGGGATTTGAGGGGCTCACGGCTGTTCCCCAGTGGCCAGTCTTTTCATTACTGGAAACATGGTTTTCATATGTATTTATTCTTCCGCCCCACATGGATGTTCCCAGAAACCATCCTGTGGTTCTCCTCCTTTCTGTGTTTTCCCCTAAATTCTACTATGGCAGTCTGGGCAGGCCTCCAGCATCAGTAAATGAAAACATCTCATGTAGCCCTGCTTCAGCCTTGCATACCAGCAGTTAACTGCTGTCTTTCCTGTCTCACGTCCAAACGTTAGCATATACAATATCAATAAGCTGTTCCTTTCATCTTTCCAACACTGTGGAGGTGTTTATATCTGTGTGGGACATTTAAGCAATTCCAGCCAATGGGCTTTTTCATCAGGCTAGGCCCCAGGCAGACAGCAACTTCAACTGGAAACAGGAACTGAAAGTGTTCTTGGTGAAACTCTGCCTCTTCCCAAATCTAGCTGTCTAACTCAGTGCCTGACCTTCTTTAAAGAGGTCACCCTCAGAATTATGGGGCAGTTTGATAAGCTGGAATATACTAATTTATTGGTCTTTAAAAAAAAAAGAGGAAACTTCATTATGGATTACTCTGCTTTCTGGAAAACTTTTTTTTTTTATAATTAAAAACATCTGGAAGGCATTTTAATATATCATAAACAAGAGGAAATCCAAAGCACGTGAGTTCTAAGAAAATGATGCAAATAGAATTCCTTGCCAAAATTTACTGTAATCTGTTTTTCTTTTTTTCCGGGGTGGGAGTTTGGAGGTGGGGAATTCAAGAAAGGAGGGCAAATGAGAATAACATTGAGAATTCTGCAGAGAAACAGTTATTTCAAAATTAGTCTCCTGCTATTTTTGGCAAGCATTAGAAGGCATTACACATTGGCAAAACCTCTGAAATATATTTAGTTTCTTTTAAAAATTAGTCATTTTACTGGTAAATTTCTTTCTGAAATGGATAAATAATTAAATAAACACAAACTAAATTAGAAGGTTGTAATAAAAAGAAGAACCAGAAAGGAGATAGTTTCCAGGGTGAACTGAGGTAAGGAACACACTATTTGCTTAGTATTTTATTCTTCCTTTCTATACCCGTCTTTTATTTGGATAATAGCATAATAAGGTTACATGGAGTTCTAATAGATATCACACAAAATTGATGCCTGTATGCGACATCCCAAATGTTTTCAAATTTTTCTTTCATCAAACAGAGCATCAGCTAACTTTCCATATAAAGGATGTGTTTTGAAGAACTTCTTCTTGAGTTAACCCTGGAGACAGATGGAAAACATTCATCAATCTCAAAAATTGAATTGTCCTAATAGTTTGGGTGACAGATCTCTCTCTCTCTCAGACACACACACACACACACACACACACACACTCACACACTCACCCCTCTGTAAAACAGACCTAAGAATAACAGTGTGGCCAATGGTTAGTTTATTTGTCTTCCAATTCTTGGATGTACATGTAATCATTCCATGAAAATACCAGTGTGCTTGTATTTTTCAAGTATATAAAGAGTTTATAAGAACTCATTGAACTGCTGGAAATCTGTAATTCCACAATGTATGTGAAATAATCAATATTTTATAAGATACAGGAACTTTTTATTTTCCTGGATAAATTCGAGATTTGGTATTACCCAAAAACATTTGAACTTAAAGGAAGATAAACCTGTGTTGAAAATGTAGCTCTGTACTTCATAGCAATGACATCTCTGAATGTCAAGTTCTTTGCTTTGAAACAGAAAATTATTACCCATATTTTCTAAGAATTAAATGAGATAATACTTGCATGTGAAGAATCTGGCACAGTTTCTGGGATATAATATGACAATTATTGTTGGTATTAACTTTATTACTATCGGTATAATTCTATTAAAAAAAAGAGCTGGTGGCAAGACTTTTTATTTCCTTATTGTTCTCATTCTCTCTTTGGTGGACACTATTCTGCTTTGCGTCTTTCTGCTCAAGAAGTTGGTCAATTGACTAACTGATGAACTCCTCCCTTAGTCACATTTTACTACGTGTGGGTTCTCCCTCCAGCCGTCTAGGCCCTGAGGCAGACACAGTAGAAGCCTTAGATGTGGTCCTAACGTTCAAGAAGTTCTAGGTCTATATAGGGAAACAATTAACTACAAAGCATCCATTCATTTAATGCCAGACATTGTGAGAGATGCTGAAGATAAGAAATGAGTGAAACGTGCTTCCTGCTTGTCTAGAGGAGGGACCTGAAGACTACGTTTGTCTCTCCAAGTTCAGGGAGAGACATAAGCAGTTGGCCAACTGAGAAGGAGGGTATCAATTTTGATTGTGGGCGCTGAGGTATGGGTCAGAGGTCAAGGTATAAACATTGATGTAATGTGGAATATTGAAATGAATTCCACAAATATCAGTATTTAGGGTCTTATTTACAAATATCTGCAATAAGAAAACTTGTTTACAGAAAAATGTTATAAATTAGCTAAGTCAACTAGGGAGCATATAAACCTTAGGAAGTTTACATTTTCCACATTGTTGGAGCGAGCAATTTGGGGTTTGAGGGTGAGGAGGAAGATAGTCAAAGAGGGCAGGCACTGAAACCAGAGAGACTTGGTTCTCTATTCCAACTTCGTAATTTCTCAATGTGAAGCATTAAGCAAATTATATAACTGTCCTTAGCTTTGATTTCCCCACCTGAAAAATAAAAATGATATACATTCAGAGTTGTTGTGAGGATTGGTATTGATCTATGTTCAGAATTTGGTAGATGGGGAGCATTCAGTAAAAGGTGTCTATTATGATTGTTCATTATTGTTATCATGTGACTTATTTAATTTACAAACACTTTCCCTGCAATGAAACTATGATTCATATTATTTCTGTTTGTGCATGTTTCTCCTGTATTTGTAGCTAGTATTTGGTCATTGGCAATGGAAATACATTTCCTCCATATTAAAGAAAAAAAACAACACCTGTTATCTACCATGATATGCATTGAAAGTTTTGATTACTAACTATTTTTCCAAGAAATCTACTTAAATAAATGTAGTGTTTGGCTCTTCCAAAGATGACAGCAGGTTTTTTTTTTATATTGGACTAATATAAAAAAAGAATCATTTAAAACCCACATCTGAGGTAGATGATAATGGATTATATTTACCACTCTTCTGATTCCTCTGTCCTTAATAGGAGCCCAAAACAACAGCCTCGATAATACTCAACTACAGATTAGGTGAGTGAGAGCAAACTTTCATTACAAAAGAAATTCAAGGCTAATTTGCATTGACTGGTTTAAACAATAGTCTACCTACAACACTTATCTGAGAAAATATTGCAGAGACAGAAATGGAAGGGACTAGGCTAAGGTAATGATTTTTCTTTTTACATTTATCTTTCAGAATCACGATATCTTGAAATAGGTTGTCAGATAGGTTAATGGCCCTTACTAAAATTTATTTTAACACTAAATACAAAAAAAAATGTTTATGGAATCTACACTTTGGAACAAGCTTCTATAAACCCAAATCCAATCGTTGTTAGCTTCACAAAAGGCATGAAGAACATTAAAACCTTCCATGAGAGAGCTGTTTTGTAGACCAGAGATTTCATCATAAATATTGCTATGTGGAGTATAGTGTAGCAAAAATTAAATCAATCAACTGCAGATTAAATATTAATATTCTGAAAACATATGCTGTATTAAGAGAAAGACATGGGGAAACAAAATAATATGTACTAGTATATATATAGAGAGGATATTAATAGAGAGAGAATAATTAATAGAATATTAATAGTAATTTCAATTCTCTGGAAGTCTGACATGTTATCTGTTACCTTCATGTGATTCAAAAGTGGCTTTTTCTCATTTTGCATCTTGGCCTATTGTATTTTTTTTATATTTCAATATCTATTCATATGGTTTGCCAATTTGTATTGTCAACTGGTTTGTGTACATACATTTAGGTTTTATCAAAGCTAATATCAAAGGGAAACCTCTCAGTCTAATGCTAAGCAATAAATAAACAAAACAAAAACAAACAAACAAACTCTCCAGAATTAGAACAAGGTAAATATACTTAGAACAAGATAAATGTGCTCAATGATTATTAAACATAACCTATGCACTTCAGGGATGTCAGCCATCATCTAACAGAGAAATTAAGGTAAAAATATATTTGGAGATGTTACTCACACTGCCCACACTGAAGTATTACTACTGTAAGAGGTCATCAGTAAATTTTAAAAGAGCCCAATTACTCTTTCTCTGTGTTTAGATGCTATCTGCCAAGCCATAGCCAAACTCTGTAAATAAATAAACCAGTTAAAACCATTGGGGAAAAGTCCTTCGTCTACAACACAGTGATTTTGAGGTTTGGAAAACACCAATTTGAAAAATAAGCTTTTGCAAAATAATACTAGGGACAGTATTCATTCCTCTACTTATGGTGTTAAAAAAAAATAAACATTGTGGTTCATTAATATAACAGAATAATATTGAGACAAACAGGATGCTTGTGTTACTCTGGAGAATAAGACAGACTTGGTCTCGGTCCTCATAGAGCATATAATATAATAACCCAGTATGATATCCCTAAATATCCTTCCTTTCACATGCAGAGAAGATGGATATTAACTAGTCATCCAACCATACAACTCTGCCTAGAATATAGAGAACAAGGGTGGCATGGTGGGAAACGATATTGGAAAGGTAAGAAATCCAGAGTCTTGGCCATAAGCTTCCTCTTCATTGTAGCCCTCAATTTTCCAATGAGTAATATTACAAATGAGAGAAACTTTCTGATTTCTCCCTGGATTGTAACATGTTATGAAAAGTGAGAAAGAACTTTGCCATATAAGTCCTAGGTGCTTTCAGGCATATCAGTTTATCCAGCATCTTCTGGTTACCTGCCCGTTCCACTCAAGGAGAAACTCATCATAGACCGGCCCAGTTTAAAAAATGGAATATAGTGTATTCACTAGAAATCTTAATAAAAGGCAGAGAATTATAATGATAATGTGATTATCGAAGTAAAATTCTAGGAGATCGACCCTCAAATGATGGGAAAATAACTTCAACTGGAAAAGTGGGTATTGGACTGAACTTTGACATATCGGAAAGACTTAAATGTATAGAAATCGCCAAGGGGGAATCCGGGAGGAAGAGAAGTAGGCGCAGAGTCCAAAAGGCCCCCACTCATCAGTTGGATAATGAATCCCCCACATTGTCCTGAGCACTGATGACCCAGGCCCACACTGGGAGCTCAGGGTCCGAGGTGCGTCACGGGAACCCCAAGGGACAGGTTGGAGTGGGATTAGGAGAGAGTTTGGCTGATCTTGACTGAAAATTAATGACAACTTTGGCAAGGAAGGAAAATCACTGGAAACTTTTAACTATGTTCACAACTGATTCCGAGGAAGATTAATTTAGCAGCATTTTGCCTAGTTGGTTAGGGATAAGGGAAGGCCTGAGAATAATCTGACAAAGCAATTGGCCAGGAGTCATGAAAATGTTAAACTTTGGGGCGATCTAAACATCAGAGGACTTGATAGTTGAATGGATTTAGTGGGCGAGGAAAAGAAATTACTCCCAAATTCAAGCTTAGGTGACTGGGAGAGTAGCATGACAATAATGAGTAGTGTGCTAGAAAATTTTCAGCAATGAACTTCAAGAAAGAAAAAAGAAAGAGAAAAGTAAAAGAAACCAAAGCCTTGATTTGTAGCATTTTCCATCATCTGCGGCCCACCATGGCCAGTCTTGCAGATAGGAAGGGACACCCAGTGAGTCCACTCCAGTACGTGACTACCAGTGATGGGCAAAGAGCGAAAAGGAGGAGATCTGAGAAGGGAGCTGGGAACTTCAGCCTGGACACACTGAACTTTAAGTGATCGGCTGGAGTATCTAAATGGCGATGTTCCACAAGCAATTGGAAACATTGTGTTATAGTCCAGTGGAGAAGTCGGTTGGAAATAAATGTGGGTGTGCATGCATGTATGAGGTGTCTGCATAAAAATGACATTAAAGGTAAATAAGACTAGGAAGAGGATTCAGGGAGGAAAAAATAGAGATAATGACAGAATCCTAGAAAACATCTGTTTTTGGTGAGAAAGAGAAGGAAGATAAAGAATATCCTGAAGAGCCAGGAAGCAAAGCAGAAGAGCATTCCATTCCAGAAACCAAGGAAAAGCATTTTAAGATGGCTTGGTTAAAGTGCCAACGGTGGCAGGGAGGTCAAGGGTAATTCAATCGAAATAAAAGTCTTTGAGATGGGTCTCTTCAGACCACCGGAACCCTGCAGAAGGTGGTTTACTAGAGGTGTGGGTTGAGACAGTTTTAAGAGTGTGTGTCTTCTCATTTTCCCAATATATTTGGCAGTGAAAGGAATGAGAAAAGATGAAAGGGTAGCATCTTTTTTTCTTTTTTT
>JAQQAC010026012.1:2974801-3012671 GCA_029783875.1 Phataginus tricuspis
GCAAGCCCCACCAGGGCTGACCCTTGGGCTGCCCATTACTTCCTCTGAGCCTCACTTAGACCGCTTGGGAGAAGAAAGACTCTCATGGACAGCTGTGACCGAGCAAACAGAAGCGGTGGAATGAGCCAGCGTCAATCCCACGAAGGGGAAGAATATGACAAAGCATTTGCTTTATGACAAATATGGGGGTGGGAAGAACAGGGAAGCAATGCCAAGAACAGATACTGAAAAAATACAGTTTTCTAGAATGACTTGTGTTGTTCAGCCAGTTTAAAGCTTAAAATAACAAAATTGTTCTCTGAACCCACTCTTCTTATTTACTAGGTTGTTGCCCACGTTGTTTTCTTCTTGCCTGGGAGAGATGATTTCCTCATTTCCACATTTGCACATTCTACCCAAAATGCGAGGAGTAGCCCATTTCACCTCCTCTTTAATGTCTCTCTAACTCACATTATTTTCAGTATTGGTCAGAAACCCTATACTGTGTTATCTATACATGCATAATAAAGAAAAGTAAATATCTATTAAGTACCTATTACAAACAGCTTATGTGTTTAACACAATTACTCCAAGTCTTGCTGTGTACTCTGATTATTTCATGTTCACATCTGGTTCCTTACATCTGAAGAGTTGTGAACTTGTCTTTTCTTTTGGTAAATCTCTCTTCTTCATATAATGAATGCACAGTTACAGGCTGGTTAAAAAAGTCTTAACTGATGCTTGTAGAATTAGACTGAAAATTTTGAAAAACAAACAAATTTTCATTGAAATCTTTATGGGGTGTGCCACATGGAAGCTATTGTGTAGCTGAAGATAAACTATAGCCTATCTTTGTTTAAAAACACTTTGTTTTTAAATGTAGGTTCTAGAGAAAAGGAATGGTTCCCCTAAGAAATGAACTTGGAAACAACTAAAAGATAAAAGTAATTTATCAATATCATCACTTTCAACTCTAGCAGGGATGAGACTTTTTGAAATAAATTAACTGGCCCTCCCCCTCTTCTGCCAGAGGCATCCATTACCCCAGGCAGGATTTGGATTATTAAAGCAGGAATACAAAGAGGAAAACAAAATCGGTGTTCAAGGAATAGCACTATTTTTAGTTTTTTGTCAGTGTGCAGTGAGACAAAAGTCTTAGAATCAGGGTTTGTGGCAAAAGGCAGGGTTTCTAATTTCCCAGAGCTATTTAAATCTACAAAATAAACCATGGAGGTATGAAATATGCCTTAGCATAGAGAGGAAAAAGACTGATGTGAGGAAAGCTCAGTTTCAACCAAGAGAAAGCAAAAGCTATAGTACTGATAATGGCTCCGAGAGAACCCGCGGGAGCAGGTGAGAATCCAGATGAAGTGTCCCGTCTTTCCCCTCAGTAAGATGCAAGAAGAGGCAGGGTCAGAAAATTCTTTGTATTTGATATTTCAGCTGTAGCTCAGGAAAATTACACATCTCTAAAGAAGATACCTCGGTTCAGCATAATAGCCACAAAAAGCCACCTAAGATGATTCTAGGATGTCATTTAGAAATTGTTGACCTAGAAGTTCAGAGTGAAGTCTTGAGAAGAACCTTCAAAATCTGGCTCATATGAACATGAGTGTAACCTGGGCAGAGGAGAAAGAGCTATATGGCATCCTGAAACTGAGAGGCAGTGGAAGTGCGGAAGAGATCCAGAAGTTTCCATAGGAATCTAGGAGGCACAGGAAGGTGGTTGAATTGAGAAGAAATGGAACTTCCACCAGACCACCACAGTGAGACTAGGAGCTAATGAAAGGAAGCCAACCAGAGACTCTGCAGTATTGGTAACAGGGGAAGCAGGCTTGAAAGACTAGTGAAAGCTTGGCATTTCCTTGAAATTCACCAGCCTAAATTTCAGCAATGGTATCACGCTGATCACCCCACCCCCCAAAAAAGCAACATCAACAACAGTTTGGTGGGCACAGGTGCCAGATGCCTAGCGACTAAAGAGACCAGACTGGCTTTATCACATCACAGAACAATAAAGGTATGAGGTCAGTGTGAAGACCTCCTTCCTGTTTGCAAGGAGGGGGGAGAAACTGTTCCATGAATCTAGACGCCATCTTGAGAAATAGGAAAGGAGGGAGAGAAATATCACAAAGAAGAAGCTAGACTTTGAATTAATTGAATACCCAAAAGACTTTGTTTAAATACACAAGACTGAGATGCCTTTACTTCCAAGTTTAAGTTTGTATTCCCTAAAATCCAATGGGTTGGAAGGCTTGAACATTTATATTAGTCATGGCAAATGAAAACAACATTTCTTTTTGCACATTTTGAATAACAGACTACATATTTGGGGGCACGAACTAATAGGAGAGTAACAAAAATGTTGGAAAACACGTTTTTGTGGAAACGATTTCTAAGTTGCCATGATATATTTTTTTGCCCTTTCTAATCTTACAGTGAAAAGTAGAGAAAGAAAATAATTGAAGGCAAGGCAATTTTTCCTTTGTACAAGACTAGGTAGTGAGATCTGAATGCCAGTGGTAAAGCAAGGCACAGCCTCCTATCTCAGGGCTTGAGCTATTAAGATTAGAGCTGCGCCTAGGAAACTGAGCACAGACCACATTTCCAACCTCTCAGGCATCACAAACGAAAGGAAGAAATTTGTTTTCTAAAACAAAGGAGGCTTAAATAAAGTAGATTAGGGCAACGTTTACTTATTGATAAAGGTATGGTATCTAGAAAGCTGTGTTCATTTAAATCTTGCTCTAAAATTCTGTCCTTTTAATAGATTATGGAAATGTAAAAACATAGCCGTGTTTTACTATTACTTATTTTAAGAAATGTTTCATTTTTAAAAGAACAGCTTAGCTGAGGGAAAACATTATCTGAAAACCAGGAATTTTTAAGTGTACCACGCCTTGTAGAACGGGCTCATGTTCATAAGCCAGACATCACCAATAAACTCTCAGTAGTTATCCAGACTAGAGACGTAGTTTCAAGGAGGAGCCCAAAGCTGTTAGGCAGCAACAGATATAACATTAGTAAAGACTTGATTTTATGGGTAATCTGTATAGGATATTTTGACATTGTACAAGTTGAAGAGACCTTGTCAATTGGAATTATTTTTTAAATATAAAAATAAGGTTGCTTGGAACAATTTCTTTCTGACTTAAAAATTTCAGTTTGTTAAAGACAAAATTTGGGTAGAGCTACTAGAAAATGTGTATTTATTATTTCATAGTGCCTTTCAATGCTCTTGAAAGAGTCATTCATATTCATTGGCATATTATTTTCTCTAAGACAAAAGTTATTTCATAGTTCTGTAAATGCCACATAATGCCACAAAATATTTTAATTTTAACAATAAAAATATTAAAATAACTTGGTAATTGTATCTTCATCTTTGAAATATTCGCCCTCCCAATCTACATTTTTTTCTCCATAAAAACACTGAGAAGAATTTTGAAGATTATACTTCCCCCTGTTTTGCCTTGGGTTGAGAAATATTTTAAAAGTAAAACATGGAACATTAAAGAATGCACAAATGAGTAACTTGCATTTGGAAACGTATTCCCCTTCACTAGTAAACAAAAGAGAACAAATAAAACTAAGATCGCAAATTTTTGCCCATTAAATTTGGTGGAAAATTTTCTGGTTTTGTTTGAATTGTTAAACCTTGACAGTGTGTAGTGAGGAGGAACTCCCATCCATCGTTGGTAGAAGCACAATTTGGTGTAATGTTCCTCTAAAGTACTTTGAAAATATCTATGAAATGTTTACAAATGTTCAAAACCTCCATACCTGAGAAGCTAACCTAAAGATAGAGAGGTTCAAACCTTGTCATCAAATACTTATTACAGGAGAAGAAATGGAAATAATCTAAATATACAAAGATAAGAAACTAATTAAATAAAAAACAGGACTCTTATTGCTTCCCTCTGTTTCGAGATGGTAATATGGGTTCCTGAGTTCCGTTTTCCACAGGCAACATCAAACTCGACCCAAGGGCCATTCATTCTTGCATTAATCCATTTATTAATGGGAGAGTAGGCTGTTGAATAAGAATGTTTCAAACATATATAAAGCAACAGTAAAATGCTCACCATAATTTTTTTTTTGGTTAATTGCATGTAATTGGGTGGGAGGGGAGAGAAATAGTCCAAAATACTAAAGAGGTTATCTCTCAGTGTTAAAATAATGTGTAGTTTTGTCTTATTTTATTCTTTAACTTTTCTGAATTTAAAAGAATTTTTACCATGGAAGTTCATTAGTTCTAAAATTAAAAAGAAAAATAAATTAGCAAAACTGAAGACAAAATAGATCCAAAAACATCACACCTATTATATTTTACAAATAAAACTCATTTCCCAAATTTATCTATTTGTATAAAATATTCTATTAAATATTTCATAAAAATAGAAATGAAGTTCAGACATCTTCAAAAAATGAAGTTAGATGTCAGCCCCAAATCATGAATAGGAATAATATTTAACATTTTTATAGTAATCCACATATACATGAATTGTAAGCCTTTTCTTCCTCAACGTGTTTTCATTATAGAATCAGAGAGTCAGAGCTGAAAGGTATCTTAGAAGGCAGCCAATTGAACTTCTTATGAAATGCAGATTTCCAGGCCTCTTCAACGAGAGTATAGGAGGTGGAGCCCAGGAATATACATTTTTCACTGACTTTCTAATTGGTTCTTGGACATCTGGGTGGATAGAAGGGTGGCCCTGCTGGGAAGGAATGAGCCATTCTTAACTGCTTTGGTTTGGAGATGGCAATATGGAATCTTGCACCCAGTACTCTAGTGGTCAACATCAAATGTGATCTGAGGGCTATTTCATCCCAACCTTGCTCCTCTTGTTCAACTATCATTCACTCAGCATTCAGTATTTACTGTGTCAGGCACTATGCCAGTGGTGAGAAAACAAAACATGAGATATATGTGGTCTTTGCGGCTGGGGAGCTCATTGTCAGGTAGAGCATCACGTGGTCATCCGAGCTGAGAATGATTGGTCTTTCCAGAATTTGATTATTTTTCCTCTGTTACCTTGTTTTATAAGGTAATATCAGTTGGGAAAAGTTCCTATCATAAGAATAGATGCCAGGGTTTATTTTTCTTAGAACTGGCACTGGTGATTACAACCAGTCCTTGCCCCTGGTTTATTATGGGAATTAATCCCAGTTAAGTGTCTCCTCATAGTTGGCCTGGATGACTTTCAGGTCCTTTACACATCTTTGTCTTATTTACTGAGATAAAATTCACATAACATAAAGTTAACATTTTAACCTGAATAATTCAGTGCCACTGAGAACATTCATAATGTTGTGTAATGACCAACTCTATGTAGTTTCAAAACATTTTTGTAACCTCAAAAGGAAACCCTATACCCATAAAGCAGTCACTTCCCATCTATCCTCAACTCTATGAATATTTTTAATAGTTTCTTTTCTGTTGAACTTTTCACACCTCTTCACTCCCTGCCCAGTCTTTTTAATACTGAGAGATTTTTTGTCTCCATCAGCACCTATTCTGTTCATTGTTCTATATTGTAGGCAGCTAATATCATTTCATTGTTTTATTTCTATAATGATTACTTAAACTCTGGACTATCTGATATAATAAACCAGTTTTATGATAGCTTTAATATAAATTATTTTAATTACAGAAGTGATATATTTGTGTTTTGAACATTTAAATAATATTTACATAAAGGGAAAAGTGAGAATCTCTCATAAGTTCCCCCACATTTTACCAGAGTAACTACTGGTAAAAATTTACTGTGTAGACTGCAGATTATTTTTGATTAATTTAAATGCATATACCCCTTCTCAAAATTATATCATTATATCAATAATCAGAGTTTTACCATTTGTTCATTAATTTTGTTTTGTTTATCACTCATTCTTTTAACCAATATTTATTGGATGCTTATTAGATGCCAAGAATTCTTCTAGGAGAAGGGGATACTGGGGTAAATAAATATCTGTGTCAGCATCTGTCAAGCCATTATTTGAAATAAGTATACATCACTCAATCATCTAGATGTACCATAGTTTGGCACAATTAATTTAACCATCCTCTTACTGACGGGCAGCAAAAATTCTTTCAACCAACATTTATTGAATATTTACGAGGTACCACAGTCTTGTGCAGACTGAGATGAAGAGCAACATGTGTTTCTTGTTTTTATAACTGAAATACAAGTTAAGTGGTGTTCAGGTGCACTTTCACAGTATTAAGATAACTTCTCTTAATACTGTATTAAGTATTAAGATAAGTCGTGGGTAAAGCAGACCCGATCGTTCCAACTATGTGCTCAGGGAGGACATTCATCCTCTCCTAAAACACTGTACAGCAGAAGAAATATTCAAAATAATTAAAACCTTCCTGGCAAGGGTACTAACCTTTCATTCAAATGGGCATCTGACCAATGAAAACAAATAAAAGATATAAAAAATGGGTACCCATTAGTTTAGGTATACAACTTTGGTATGCGCTGTAGAAATATCCAATCTTCAATTCAATAGAATCCTTTCTGCACCTTTTCTGTGGTTTGCTTGTTTGTGTTGTTTTGTGGGAAATGGGCAATATTTGTGCTTTTCATTTACATATTTGGCTATGTGGAAACCCCAGGGAATGAATCATTCTGGATAGCTGAAAATTTTAATCATTTTTGATGGAAATCTTTCTAAAATGGATTTCACACTTCCCTGCCTTCTTAAACAGAGTGGATTGAATGTAATTAATCTTTTTTTGATGATTTGGTTTTATCATTATGAACATTAATGACTGTGCTGCACTACCCAGAGGCAATGTCCCTGACATGGGTTGTGGTATGCAGATGGCCTGCGGCCCTATTGCTCTTTCTGAAAATATTTGTGTCTAGGTTCTATTTTTCCCTTACTCATAGACCCTTAGTTGCTACTCTCACTGCTAACAGTGAGGTAGCACAGTGTAGATAGGTTTAGGAGGGAGAGATAACTGTTCAAATCCCAATTCTTGATTTGGAAGCCAATTACTCTTTAACCTCAGTTTCTCCATCTACAAATAATCACAGCAACTCACCTAACAGAGATGAAATAAAGATTAAATAATAGGTCTTTTGTATAAAAAATAAACCAACCTTAGTTCTGTCTCCTATCAGGATGCTTACTAATGAAAAGCACTTTTTTCTGACTATATTACAGTTTCTGTTCTTCTATGGGACTAATAGCTGGGTTGTGGAGATGAAAAGTTTGCATGCAAATTCACATTAATGAGGTATTTGGGGGTAAGACACAAGAACTCTCAGTTTTATTCCATATAGACTTTGTGACATCGACATTGGGTGTTGAGACATACTAGTTACTTCTTAACTCCTAACTATGTAAGGATACTTCTGGATCCATAAAATATAGTTCTGGAGGGGAATATGCAACTTGGTATTTTGAAGTCCACACATAATGTGTTAAATCAGTCTGAATATTCTCTTCTAGGTTATGAACTTGGTCATTTCCAGGAAAATTATTATTTTAAAAATTTAATCAGCTATATACTTACCAAGGACCTACAACATACTAGGTGTATTTCTAGGTTCTAGAGATAAATCAGTGAAAAAAATTAAAATATCCATGTATTCCTTCCATTTTATACAGGCAGACAGAAAATAAAACACAAAGATAATGCTGCATCATTTTATAAGTCCAGGAAAAGGGATATATAAAGTCAGTAGTCAGGAGAGAGACTCAGTTTTAAATATAATGATTAATGAAGACCCCCTGGAGATATTTGAATAAAAGTTTAAAGGAATGAACCATAGATATATCTTGCTAGAAGACTCTTTCAAGAAGTAAGAATAGTAAATACAAAAGAACGCAAGAAAGTATCAGTTGTGTTCATGGAATAACAGAGAATGGAAGAGATTAATTATGTCAGATGGCTATAAAAGCTAAAGACAGAAATCAAGCACAAAAGTATAATAGGAGTGTCTGGGATGAGGTGGTGGGTGGTGTGAATGTGCAACTTTAAATAGTTAAGATGACATACTTGAAAAAAGACTGATATTGGAAAGGGAGCAGGACACACAGGTTTTTGATGTTAAAGCCTTCTAAGCAGAAGGAATAACAAGTATGCCAAAGCATGGTGTGTTTGCTAGCTCAACAAACAGCAAGGAGACCTATGAACTAAAAAGGAGTAACCCACAGGGTGAGTAGTTGTAAATTATGTTTAAAAAAATCACAGAAACAAGATTAAATACTGCCTGAGGCTATTATAAAATAACTACAGGTAAAATTGGGAACCTTCTTCCTTTTTCCTTCTCCTCCTTCTCCTTCTTCTTTCTTCTTCTGCTTCTTCTTTCTTCTTTTTTCCTTCTGCCATAACTATTATAGGAATCATTCTGGTTACTGGATCAAGAATAGAATGTATGTAGATAAGGTACAGATAAGGGAGAACAGTTAAAAAGCTATTGCAATACTCCAGGAAATACATGATGGTGGTTTTCATGAGGTTACTTGTGAAGGAGATGGAAAGATGTGATTATAGTCTATACATATTAAAAGCATAGCCCATGCAATACCAGAGAATGAAGGAGATAAAATTAAGCACCAAAGTATTAAACTGAGGGAATAAAAAGAAATATATGCTTTCATAGATGTTGTTATTTCAGCTAAAATAAGTAACAGGAACCAGAGTTACCCTTCTATGTGAAGCAACTGAAAAACTGGATGGAATACATGAAATAAGTTTTCAAGATATTTAACATCAATAATGAAGGATACCAGTTCTTGACAGAGAAGAAATAAATAAGATGAATCATACATCTGCCCTAATTTACTATCTAGAAAGTTTCCACTTTGTAGTACAAAGAGGTCAAACTTGGACAAATCCCAGGGGTCTCCATGAGTTTAGGAAACAAAACTGGGGTTCTAGAGAAGTCAAAGAAGCAGGAGCTTCTAAAGATGGGTAATAAAGAAGAAAGAGCTGCATAAAAGAAATTCCAGGAGTCTCCAGAGGGTCTTCCTCTATATTCAGGTGAGTACTGATTGACACAAATGTGTGATGAAGGTATTGACACCTGGGAAAGGAACCACCAGAAAAAATTAGACAGAACAATGCCTGAAGCTCACACAGAAAGGAATATTGTCTGTTCCTGGTACGATTCCCATGGAAGTACATTTCCCAGTGAAGAGAAAAATTAATTAATCAAGAAATGATACAGATGATGCAATTAATAGAACAAGAGCATTAAATGGTTGTAATTGTATTCTATATGTCCAAAAAGCTTAGAGGGAAATTGAACACATTAAATATAGAGAAAGAAGATGTAAGAAAGACCCAAATATATCTTCTCAGGAAGAAAAGACAATGTTGAGATGAACAATAACACTGGATTGGATTAATAGCATATTGGACATATCAGAAAATATAGTCAACTGGAAGATATAGAAACAGAAATTATCCAAATAAAACTCAAGGAAAAGAGACTAAAAACAAAGAGCAAAACATAACCAAGCATTAGTGAGTTGCGGGAGTACTTTAAACAGTTTACCGTGTAATTGGAGTCCAAAAGAAGAGGAAGGATGATAGAGGAAATAAGAAAAAAATATTTGGAGAAATAATGGCTAAAGCAGTTTCAAATTTACTTATATCTGTGAACTACAAATCCAAGAAACTCAATGAATTCAGGTAAGAGAATCTTGATGGAAAGAACACCAACACTCATAATGAAATTGCTTAAAACACTGACATAATGGAATCTTAAATGCAATCAGAGGAAACAAATGCCATATTTAATGCAAAGCAACAAAGATAAGATTCATCCAGACTACTTTGTAGGGAAGACCAATGCAAGTCAGAAGACAAAGGAGCAACATCTTTAAAGTACTGCAAGAAAAAAAAAATCAACTTAGATTTTTATACCCAGGTAAAATATCTTTCAAAAATGAACAAAAGTAATATTTTTACATACAATAGCATGGGGAAATTATCACTGACTCACCTGTGTTATAAGAAATGTTAGAAGAAGTTCTTTAAGCAAGAAGAAAACTATATAAGAAGGAACTCTGCAGCCAGGACTGAAGAAATCCTAAAATAGTAAATATATAGATAAATATAGAATACGTGTTCTTATTATTTAAATCCCTTTAAAAGATAGTTGAATATTTAAAAAATTTAAAAATGTACTGTGAATTCTATAACATGTAAAAGTGAAATGTATAAAAATAATAACACATAAGCTGGGTGGGGATAAATTGAAGCCTAGTGTTTTAAGTTTCTTATGCATGAAGTGGCACAATATCATTTTAAAATAGACTGTGTTAAGTAAGTTATGCATAGTACAAACTACTAAAAACAACAACATCAACAAAAGAGTTATAGGTGATAAGCCAAAATACTCAGTTACTAGAAAAGGAAGCAGATTAGAAAAAATATAACTAGAAACTAGTAGAAATACAGTAGATTTTAAACAAATCATATCAACAATTATATTAAACATAAATAATCTAAATGCCCCAAGTAAAAGGCAGAGGTTTCACATTGGATAAAAGAACAAGACCTTGTTTATACCTGCAAAAAATGCACTTTAAACATAAAGATACAAACAAATTAAAAGATGCAAAAAGGTATATATACTGTGCTAGAACCAATAAATTTAGAGTGGCCATTATTATTAGATAAAGTAGAATTTTAAAGCAAAGACTATTGCCATGGATAAAGAAGTACAATTCATAGTGAGATATGAGTGAAATCATCAAGAGAGCATAATGATCGTAAATGGTTATGCATTTAATAATAGAATTTCAAAGTACATACACAAAATCTATAGAATTGCAAGGAGAAATAGACAAATATATATTTATAAAAATATATTCTAACACTCTTCTCTCAATAATTGATAAACAAATAGGGAGAATTCAGAGAAGACATATTTGAACAACACACTAACTATCTAGTTATAGCTGATATTTAAAAAATACCCAAGCCCAAATCAGATTCTTTGTATTCTGACATATTTTTTTACTAGTATGCACAGAGTATTTATCAAGATAAGTAATATATTAAGCAATAAAACCAATCTCAATAAATTTGAACAATTCAAAGCATATTTTCTCATTATAAAGTAATTGTAGTGCAATGTAAATAGACATCAATAGCCCAAAGATCTCTGGGAAATCCCCAAATATTTTCAACTAATTAGAAGAATTCTGAATAATCCATAGGTTATGTAAATAATAAATATGGAAATAAAAAGGTTTGAAATCAATGAGCATGAAAACACACATGAAATTTGTGGGATGAAATGAAAGTTATGTTTGGAGAGAAATTTGTATCACTAAGCCCCTGCATTAGAAAGAAAGATCTCAACCAATAGCCTCAGCTTAAGAAATTAGAGGGAAAAAAAAAGAAGTTAAATAAAGTAAGCAGAATAAAGGAATAATGAAGGTCTGAGCAGAAATCAGTAACAGTTAAAAACAGAGATAATCAATGAGCCCAAAAGATGGTTGATTGAGCAAATCATTAAAACGATAAATCTCTAACTAGATGATCAGGAAAAAAACCACTAAAATACAAATTAGTAATATCACGAATGAGAGAGATGACATCAGTACAGATTCCACAGATACTAACAGGATTATAAGGGAATATTAAAGTCTGACAGTTCAGATGAAATATATAAATTTCTTTCAGTTCATAAGCTACAAAAGTTCTCATAAAGAAATAGATAATTTGCATAGCTCTCTATATAGTAAGTAAATGTTATGTAGTTAAAAACTTACAAAGAAAACTACAAACCTAGATATCTTCCCTGGGCACTTAGGAAGAAATAACACTGATTCAACACAAAACTCCTTCAGAAAACTGAAGAGCAGGGAATACTTCCTAAGTCATTTTGTGAAGCCAGCATTATTTAGATATTAACAGCAGACACCAGGGAAACAAACAAATACACAATAAAACAACTACAGACCAATATGCCTCATGCAGCATAAATGCAAAAATTCTTCATTAATTTCAATGAATTCAATCCAGCAATATGTAAAAAGCAAATAAGTCTTGACCAAGTGAGGTTTATGTAGTGATACAAGATTGGTTTAACATTGGAAAAACAATCAACTTGTGATTTACCCTATTAACAGACTAAAAACAAGAAATCATATAATCATCTCAGTAGACACAGGAAGGCATTGCACAAAGTCCAGCATCTGTTTGTAATCAAAGGTATCTGTAAATAGAAATTTATGGGGACGTCCTCAAATTGTTAAATGACGTCTATGAAAACACTACAAGTGGACTTCTGGAAAGATGTCGGTGTGAGCAGGGCAGAGGAAATCTCCTCCCAAAGCCATATATATTTATGAAAATACAACAAATACAACTATTCCTAAAAGAAAGACCAGAAGATACAGGACAGCGATCAGCCTGCAGCTACACCTGAGAGGACTTGGCACCTAGTTAAGTGGGTAAGATATGGAACCATGACCCGGCGGGACCCGAGCACTCCCCCACCCCAGAGCACTGGAGGGAGGAGAGGATTCAGAGTGGGAGGGAGTGGAAGTACAGGCCCGTGAAATAACCAGCCCTGGTGATCTGCGCCGGGAGCATTGACACACATTGCACGTGTCTCGGAGACTGGAGAGAGACAGAGGTGCAAGATTTGACCGGGGAACGCACCCGGGTCCTCTCAGCCGGCTCCCCGGGACAAAAGAAAAGTGCACGCTTTTTAAGCAGTCTTAAAGAGACAGGGGCCTAACGGAGGAGCAGGATCATGCCAGCACACTCAGCCCAGCAGGCTAGGAGTCCTGGGGAATTTCGAACCCCTTGGCTGGCGACTGGGAAAAAGTAGCCACACTGAACATTTGGACAGATATCAGCAGCCTCCCATTCATTCCCGCCCCAACCAGAGCTGCAAAGGGCCTTGCGGAGTGATGCAGCCATGGCTGCGGAATAGTGGAGCAACAGCGCCACCTACAGCATCCTCACAGAATCTACTCCTGGCAGGCGTCTTTTTTTTTTCTTTTCTTTCCTTTTCTTTTATTTTCTTTCTTTTCTTTTATTCTCTTTTCTTTCTTCTTTTTTCTTCTTTTTCTTTTTAAAAGTCTTAAAGAGCCCAGCAGACACATGTGGCACCTACCAGTGACCACTTCTATCACCATGAAAAAAAAGAGGAATATGGTATAAACAAAGCTTACCCAGACCCAGACAACACCAGAGAGGGAGCCTGATGGGATGGAAATGCACAATCTTCCTGAAAAAGAATTCAGAATAAAGGTCATAACCATACTGATGGATCTACAGAGAAATATGCAAGAGCTGAGGGAGGAATTGAGGGAAGTGAGGAAAGACAATGCAGAAATGAGACAAGTGATCGATGGGTTTAGCAGCAGACTGGACGAGATGCAAGAGACTGTTAATGGAATAGAAATAAGAAAACAAGAATACAGCGAAGCTGACACAGAGAGAGATAAAAGAATCTCTAGGAATGAAAGAATATTAAGAGAACCAATCCAAATGGAACAATATTCATATTATAGGAGTACCATAAGAAGAAGAAGAGAGAAAAAGGGATAGAAAGTGTCTTTGAAGAAATAATTGCTGAAAACTTCCCCATGCTGGGGAAGGAAATAGTCTCACAGTCCACGGAAGCCCACAGATCTCCCAACACAAGGGACCCAAGGAAGACAACACCAAGACACATAAAAATTAAAATGGCAAAGATCAAAGATAAGGACAGAGTATTAAAGGCAGCTAGAGAGAGAAAACAGATCACCTACAAAGGAAACCCATCAGACTATCATCAGACTTTTCAAAGAAACCTTACATACCAGAAGAGAATGGTATGATATATTTAACATAATGAAACAGAAGGGCCTCGAACCAAGAATATTGTATCCAGCACGATTATCATTTAAATATGATGGAGGGATTAAACAATTTCCAGACAAGCAAAACTTGAGAGAGTTTGCCTCCCATAAACCATCTCTACAGGATATCTTAAAGGGACTGCTCTAGAGGGAAGCACTCCTAAGGATAAAAAGATATCACGAGAGAAAATAAAATCATAACAAAGAAAGCAGACCATCCAAATACTAACTAAAGGCAAAGAATAAAACACCTAGTATATAAAGAATGGAGGAGGAAGAATAAGAAGGGAGAGAAATAAAGAAACATCAGACTGTGTTTACAATAACTTAACAAGAAAGTAAAGTTAGATTGTTAGATAGTAAAGAAGCAACCCTTGAACCTTTGGTAACCACGAATCTAAAGCCAGCAATGGCAATAAGTACATATCTATCGATAATCACCCTAAATGTAAACGGACTGAATGCACCAATCAAAAGACACAGAGTAACAGAATGGATAAAAAAGCAAGACCCATCTACATGCAGCTTACAGGAGACACACCTCAAACCCAAAGATATACACAGACTAAAAGTGAAGGAATGGAAAAAGGTATTTCATGCAAACAACAAGGAGAAAAAAGCAGGTGTTGCAGTACTTGCATCAGACAAAATAGACTTCAAAATGAAGAAAGGAACAAGAGATAAAGAAGGACATTACATAATGATAAAGGGGTCAGTCCAACAAGAAGATATAACCATTATAAATATATATGCACCCAACACAGGAGCGCCAGCATACATGAAACAAATACTAACAGAATTAAAGGAGGAAATAGAAAGCAATGCATTCATTTTAGGAGACTTCAACACACCACTTACTCCAAAGGACAGATCAACCAACAGAAAATAAGTAAAGACGCAGAGGCACTGAACAACATACTAGAACAGATGGACCTAACAGACATCTACAGAACTCTACACTCAAAAGCAACAGGATACACATTCTTCTCAAGTGCACGTGGAACATTTTCCACAATAGACCACATACTAGGCCACAAAAAGAACATCAGTAAATTCAAAAATATTGAAATTCTACCAACCAACTTCTCAGAGCACAAAGGTATAAAACTAGAAGTAAATTTTAGAAAGAAAACAAAAAGGCTCATAAATACATGGAGACTTAATAACATTCTCCTAGATAATCAATCAATGGGTCAACGACCAAATTAAAACAGAGATCAAAGAATATTTGGAGACCAATGACAAAAACAACACAAAGCCACAAATTCTGTGGGACGCAGCAAAGGCAGTTCTAAGAGGAAAATATATTGCAATCCAGACCTATTTAAAGAAGGAAGAACAATACCAAATAAATAATCTAAGGACACAATTACTGAAATTGGAAAAAGAAGATCAAATGAGGCCCAAGTCACCAGAAGGAGGGACATAATAAAGATCAGAGAATAAATAAATAAAATTGAGAAGAATAAAACAATAGAAAATATCAATGAAACCAAGAGTTGGTTCTTTGAAAAAATAAACAAAATAGATAAACCCCTAGCCATACTTATTAAGAGAAAAAGAGAATCTACACACATAAACAGAATCACAAATGAGAAAGGAAATATCACAACGGACCCCACAGAAATACAAAGAATTATAAGAGAATATTATGAGAATCTATATGCTAACAAGTTGGAAAACCTAGAAGAAATGGACTTCTTAGAAAAATACAACCTTCCAAGACTGACCAAGCAAGAAACAGAAAAACTAAACAGACCAATCACCAACAACGAAATTGAATCAGTAATCAAAAAATTACCCAAGAACAAAATCCCCAGGCCAGATGGATTCACCTTTGAATTCTACCAGACATATAGAGAAGAAATAATACCGATTCTCCTTAAAGTTTTCCAAAAAATAGAAGAGGAGGGAATACTTCCAAACTCATTATATGAAGGCAGCATCACTCAAATACCAACACCGGGCAAAGACCTCACCACAAAAGAAAATTACAGACCGATATCCCTGATGAATGTAGATGCAAAAATACTCAACAAAATATTAGCAAACCGAATTCAAAAATACATCAAGAGGATCATACACCATGATCAAGTGGGATTCATCCCAGGGATGCAAGGATGGTACAACATTTGAAAACCCATCAACATCATCCACCACATCAACAAAAAGTAGAACAAAAACCACATGATCATCTCCATAGATGTTGAAAAAGCATTTGACAAAATTCAACATCCATTCAGGATAAAAACTTTCAACAAAATGGGTATAGAGGGCAAGTACCTCAACATCATAAAGGCCATATATGACAAACCCACAGCTAACATCATACTTAATAGCGAGAAGCTGAAAGCGTTTCATCTAAGATCAGGAACAAGACAGGGATGCCCACTCTCTCCAACTGTTATTCAACATAGTACTGGAGGTCCTACCCATGGCAATCAGACAAAACAAAGACATACAAGGCATCCAGATTGGTAAGGAAGAAGTCAAATTGTCACTATTTGCAGATGACATGATACTGTACATAAAAAACCCTAAAGACTCCATTCCAAAACTACTAGAACTAATATCTGAATTCAGAAAAGTTGCATAATACAAAATTAACACACAGAAATCTGTTGCTTTCCTATACACTAATGATGAGGTAACAGAAAGAGAAATCAGAAAAACAATTCCATTCACAATTGCATCAAAAAGAATAAAATACCTAGGAATAAACCTAACGAAGGAAGTGAAAGACCTATAACCTGAAAACTACAAGACACTCCTAAGAGAAATTAAAGAGGACACTAACAAATGGAAATGCATCCCATGCTCTTGGCTAGGAAGAATAAATATTGTCAAAATGGCTATACTACCTAAAGCAATCTATAGATTCAACACAAACCTATCAAAATACCAACAGCTTTCTTCAATGAACTGGAACAAATAATTCGAAAATTCATATGGAACCAGAAAAGACCCCAAATAGCCAAAGCAATCCTGAGAAGGAGGAATCAAACAGGGAGAATTATGCTCCCTGACTTCAAGCTCTACTACAAAGCCACAGTAATCAAGATAATTTGGTAGTGGCACAAAAACAGACCTACAGACCAGTGGAACAGAATAGAAAATCCAAACTTTAACCCAAACATATATAGTCAATTAATATTTGATAAAGGAACCTTGGATATACAATGGGGAGATGACAGCCTCTTCAGCAGCTGGTGTTGGAAAAACTGGATGGCTACATGTAAGAGAATGAAACTGGACTACTGTCTAGCCCCATACACAAAGGTAAACTCAAGGTGGATCAAAGACCTGAATGTAAGTCATGAAATCATAAAACTCTTAGAAAAAAACATAGGCAAAAATTTCCTGGACATAAACATGTGCTACTTCTTTAAGAATATATCTCCCTGGACAAGGGAAACAAAAGCAAAAATGAACAAGTGGGTCTATATCAACTGAAAAGCTTCTATACAGCAAAGGACACCATCAGTAGAACAAAAAGACATACTACAGTATGGGAGAATATATTCATAATGACATATCCAATAAGGGGTTGACATCCAAAAAATATAAAGAACTCACGCAACTCAACAACAAAAAAACAAATAATCCAATTAAGAAATGGGCAGAGGACATGAATAGACACTTCTCCAAAGAAGAAATTCAGATGGCCAACAGGCACATGAAAAGATGCTCCACATCACTAATCATCAGAGAAATGCAGATTAAAACCACAATGAGATATCACCTCACACCAGTGAGGATGGCCAACATTCAAAACACAACAACAAATGTTGGCGAGGATGTGGAGAAAAGGGAACCCTCCTACACTGCTGGTGGGAATACAAATTAGTTCAACTATTGTGGAATGGAGTATGGAAGTTCCTCAAAAAACTCAAAATAGAAATACCATTTGACCCAGGAATCCCACTCCTAGGAATTTACCCTAAGAATGCAGCAACCCAGTTTTAAAAAGACAGATGCACCCCTATGTTTATCGCAGCACTATTTACAATAGCCAAGAAATGGAACCAACCTAAGTGTCCATCAGTAGATGAATGGATAAGGAAGAAGTGGTACATATACACAATGGAATATTATTCAGCCATAAGAAGAAAACAAATCCTACCGTTTGCAACAACAGGGATGGAGCTAGAGGGTATTATGCTCAGTGAAATAAGCCAGGCCGAAAAAGACAAGTATAAAATGATTTCACTCATATGTGGAGTATAAGAACAAAGAAAAAAACTGAAGGAACAAAACAGCAGCAGACTCACAGAACCCAAGAACGGACTAATAGTTACCAATGGAAAGGGACTGGGGAAGATGGGTGGGAAAGGAGGGATAAGGGGGAAAAAGGGGCATCACGATTAGCAGATATAAGGTGGGGGGGCACGGGGAGGGCTGTACAACTCAGAGAAGACAAGTAGTGATTCTATAGCATCTCACTACACTGATGGACAGTGACTGTAATGGGGTTGGTGGGGGGGACCTGATGAAGGTAGTAGTTTAATAACCATAATATTGCACATGTAATTGTAGATTAAGGATACCAAAAAAAAAAAACATGACAAGTAATATCATAATCATTCATACTGGTGAAAGACTGAATGTTTTCCCCAAAAGATCAGGAACATGGAAAGAATGTATATTATCATTACTTCTATTCAAAAATGGAGGCTCTAGATAGCAAAGTAAGATGAGAAAAAAAAGACGTAGATTAGATTGGAAACAGTAAAAACTCCTTACCACATAGGATAAAATTGTCTATGTTATCTACCTATAAAATCCATTAGTTCAAGTTTCAGGGCACAAGATCAATACAAAATTAGTGTGGTTTTAAATGCTTACATCAAGCAATTGAAATCGAAATTAAAAATCAGTATCATTTACAAAAGTATAAAAATATGAATACTTAGGTATATACATATATATGAATATGTATACCAAAATCTGTAAATGACCCACATCTTGAAAAACAGAAAACATTGCTGAAGAAGACTGTGTAAATAAATGAAGAAATATGGATTCATAGAAAAAAATACTAAACCTTGTTAAGATATTCATGTATCTCAGATTGACCTAGAGATATAACACAATTACTGGAAGATTTTTCTGTGTTGAAATTAACAAGATGATTCTAAAACTCATAGGGAAATTCCATGAACCTAGAAAAACTAGAACAATTTTGAAGAAGAATAAAGTTGGAGTACTTATTTTACCTGATTTCAAGATGTTTTTTAAAGATCTAATAGTCAAAAAATAGACAAATACAGTAATGGAACAGAGCAGAATTCAGAAATAGACCCACCCTTATATGGTCAATTGATTTTTGACAAAGGTGCAAGGTAATTCAGTGGAGAAAAGTTCATCTTTTCAAGAAAAATATCTGAGATAATTGGATATGTACATGTCAAAAAATTAATTTCAGTCTATACTGTGCACTATGGCAACATTAACTCAAATTAGATCATAGACACAAATATAAAATATACAATGTTAGAAAAAAATAGGAGAAAATCTTTGTGCTCTTCGGTTATGAAAAGATTTCTTAGATACATTAAATAAGCAGTTTATAAAAGAAAAAAATGATAAATTGAACTTAACCAAAGAACTTCTCCGATTTGAAAGAACTAAAAACAAGAGACTGAGAGAAAAAGAAACTCAGAAATAAGGACCCAAAAAATATAGCAAAATATGAGCAAAAAACTTAGATAGATATTCCAACAAAGAAGATATATATGGATAGAAAATAAGCAAGCATATGAGCTATGCTCAACATCATTGTTCATTAGGATATGAAAATTAGAACCAAATGATATACCTCTAAACACCTTTTAGAATAGTTAAATTAAATTATTGATCTACCAAGTGTTGGCAAGCATGTGAAAGAATAGAATACTGCTGATGGGAATGTAAAATGCTATAACTTTGGAGAAATTTTGATAGTTTTTTAAAAAGTTAAATATACGAATATATGACCCAGCTATTCTACCTCTATGTCTTTACTCAAGACAAATGAAAGCATGTGACTATATAAAACATATATAAATTTTCATAGCAGTTTTATTTGTAATAGCTAAAAACTGGAAACAACCCAAATGTTCGTCAACAGGTGAGTGGACAAACAGTGGTATATCCATACAAGCTGTATTGCTAAAGAATACTACCTGGCAGTAAAAGTGAGTAAGCTACTAATGTATGTAAAAAAACATGGTTTGATAACATAATTATGCTGTACCAAAAAAGCCAGACTACCCCCTTTCAAAAAAATAACAGATATTATGTGATTTAATTTATGTAAGACTGTAGAAAATGCAAACTAATATACACTCAGGAAAACATGTAAATGGTTGCCTGGGGACAAAGGAGTAGGGAATAGAAATGGATGTAAGGGATTGGATTTGGTCAAAAGAAAACTTTTCAGGGTGTTATACAAAACTTTACTGTGGAGATGGTTTCATATATATGTCAAAAAATATATATGTGTATATATATGTCAAAACTGGTCATATTTTACTTTAAATGTGTTTAGTTTATTGTGTGTTACTTATACTCCAATGCAACTATTAAAAAACTAAATAAAATTAATGTAAAAGATGTTAATGAGAAAGTTAATTCCGAACTTTATTTGATGAGAGAGATTTTAGATCAAGAAATTAGGCAAATAATCTAAAATTTTTTATTTTTAATTTAATAGCCAGTAATAAAATGTTTACTTTATGCTAGGTACTCTTCTAAGTACATTACAAATATTAACTTACTTAGTCCCTGTGATAATTCTATTTTTTGGGTAGGCATTATCCATACCCGTCTTACATATGAAGAAACTGAGGCACGGAGACTGACACTTTGTGAAAGCAGAGCTTGGATCTCAACCTAAGAGGTCTGGCTTCAGGGATGCAGTTGTTTTTAATCTTGCTTGTAAAGAGAGTTTATTTTTATTACTTCACAGATTCAAAAACTGTACTATTGGATTCTACTTTCATTTTCCTACCATCCCCATTTCTTGAAGAGATTTTTGCACACAGGTTGGGTTCTTTACCGTCTTTGTGTAATACTTCAGCACATACTAAGCATTCCTTTCATCAGCATTCACTGTTCTGTCCACCAGAATTCTGTCTCCTTATTCCTCACTTCTTTTTCAAATTGTCTCCATTCTACCAAGCACAAACCTTCATCTTTTGAAATAAGTAATAGAAATATGTCACCTATCTTTATTCCCGTCCAACTCTATTTGTCCCATTGTAAAGTTTCTATGGCATTTATTACCCATATGAAACTACTGAACACTTGATTGCCCGTTGCTTCTAATGATTCTTGTTAACAGAATGTGAATTTTGGGTTGAGAATTAGATTATGTGTCTTTGACATCAGAACTCAGTATTTACCTTGTGCCATACATAAGCAGGAATACATATTTTTGACACGTAATTGCCAGCTTCTCCATTCTCACAGAATACATGCTCCACTTGAAAAATAGAATCATGTTGTCTTTTTAAAGCCTTCGTATAGAATAAGTAGCTCAGAATAGGAGAGCTGGCAATCCATTTTTCCCCTCTCACTATCTCCAAGTTTCTCATTGGGTAGGTAACAAGAGTTATCCATTCATGCATGAAGAATAGAGGCTAAAGGATATGCACCTGAATTGTGAAAACGGTGCACTTCATGTGGTTAGGGTACATTCCACAATATTTTTCTTCCTTAAGGAATGATTAACATTTTTGTCAGCTGGTGAAGAGGGGGGACCCTCTAGGTATGGATAAAAATTCATTAAGCTAGTTCAGCGGGAACCCCAGGATCCACATCTTACCCAGTCCTTCCTTCTCAAATAGTTTTCATTAACTCTCCAAGTTCTAAAACAAGTCACTGCCATTTTTTCATTACATGTTTCATATAATTTATTGTACATAATAAATAGTTTGCAAGAGTTGGGTTTATGAATAGCTTGAAACAGGTTTTCCATGTCCAAATCAAGCTGCCATAGTAACCATTTTTCATTTCTGCCAAACGTATGGTCTTTTCCTTTTTTTTCTTCCTTGAAATATGTTGTTTAAAAAAATCTCAAATTATTCAGGAAAGTTGATGAGGTTTCATTAAATAATGACTTCATTGTTAGCAAATGCTCATTTCAATCTCTTATTAAATGACTCCTTCTTGCATTATGAGCATCTAACTGAAAATAAAAATATATAGCTTTAAGTTTTGATTTAGGGATATTTATCATAAAAATAAATCAAAATACATTTTTGTTCGCCTCCCACTTCCCCATAAAATAATCTGCTTTTTCAAACAATAGAACAGGAGAAAGGCTGGATTAAGTTTCTACCAGATAAACTCCATGTAGAAAGTCCAGGAGGACAGTAGTCTGCTGGGTATTTATATCCGGACCTCCTCATAGAGCTTCTAGTTCCTTTGGCAAGAAAATATTTTTTTAAAAAGATTGTGTCCATAGGTGTTTTTCCAACTGCTCAGGATGATAATATTTTGACTTTTCAAGTAACTTGCATCCAAAGTCAGAACTCTCGAGTAACCAATATCTCCTAGATAAACTTACAAGTTCCAAAAGACAACTCAACTCAAAAGCTTTCAAAGCCACCCTCAACAGCCATTTACTTCAAATGCTCAAACCAAGATTACCTTCAGAAGTCACTGTGCTATGTGACCAGCATAGCAGGGTTACATAGTGTTATGAAGGCGTAAGTGTGACAGAGGTTCAAGAGTGGTTGTGTTTGGCAAGCAGAGACAGGTCTGTTTTTACAGAGACTCTTTTTACGTTCATGATTAATCTCCTTTCAGGCTTTTCTTAAATTACGATTTAAAATTTTTTATCCTCCCAACCTCTATTAATTAGTACTTAGCTTAGAGAAGCAAAACTGATTACTAATTAGTCCAGGTTTATTCTGTAACTCAGTGGCACCATGAGTTGTATACATCTTTACCACTGCCTATTAAGTTTTTTTGCTTTAAAGGACTTTTCAAAAACCGTATTTTTCACTATATACTCTAGATTCTTAAATATGTAATTTTATTTTCTTCACAAGTTCTTCCATTTATTCAACAAATATTTGACAAGTGGCTTCTCTCTGCAAGAGCATATAGGTTCCATGGGGCCATATATTCAAGAGTGGAATCTGGACCCTATCATGAAGGATGAAAATAAAGTTGAAATAAACATAAAAGTCAGATCCATATTGTGTAACACACTTAATGAGAAGGCACAGCTTTGACTACACTACTCCTATCACACCTAGTAGTGTGTCACTTTGATCGTTACAGTGACTGCTACTAATGACAGTCTAAAAACATTTTTTTGTAAGCTTCAGGAACCGACTGCAGCTAGTTTAACTTAGAAAACAGCTGGTTATGGGGATTTCCTGAAAGGACCCAGCATATCTCTTATGGAATCCAAGGAAAAGATCAACCATCAGCCTTGATAACTTTAGGAAGTAGGGAACCTGGACCTTTGGAACCTGAACTGCAAGAGTTTCTGAACCTTGTCTCTTGACGGCTGCCACTAAAGGGAAATGGCTTCCAGCTCCCTGTCTAAGGCTCTTGATTTGTAACCAGAAAGTCTGGGAGAGCAAATCTGATTATCCCAGCTTGAATCCATTCCCAACTAGCCATGGTTAAGTGGACAGAGTCAAGTATTACAGGCACTGTAGTTGAGGCTTATTCCTGAGTATTCGGGGACAGGGAGTGACAATTCCTCGAGAAGGGGAAGTCACAGTGAGGTAGTTAGCAAAAAGTCCCTCCTATAGCCACAACTAGCATTCTCTGGGTTAGGCACTGTGTGAAGTACTTTTCACGTATCAGTTTAAATAGTCACCAAGAAGACTAATGCAGTAAATACCACCAGTATTCTAATTTTAAGTATAAAAATATGAGATTTTAAAAGGGTAACAGCCACTAAGTAGTGGAGCTAAGATCTAAAGTCTCTATTTTCTGGCTGCACAGTCTATACTCTTTTCTTCATCATGATGTTGTCAATCCAACAGCTTTACATGTAGATTGAGTCTGGGGCCTCTGTCCCCATAAGCTTTCTGTTTTCCACTCTTTGTTTCGAATATGTGATGAGCTTACTGATTGAAAGAATCATTAAATGAGTTTATAAATATTTGGTTAACTAGTTCCTCCAAAGGGTTACCTTTTCTTGTCATGTTCTAACATGAGACAGGAAGGGAAGGTGTTCTGGGTATACATGTGTATGCTTTCTCACACATTTTGTGTAATATATGTTATGTAGACACAGATGAACTAATACCATGTGCACTGTATTCTAGAGAAAATGTATTTCAGAATAAAACAGTTTGTTTGTTTTTGTGTTTGTTTTTGTATGTTTGTGTGTGTGTGAAACACACCATCAGTTGTCATACTGTTTCTATGGGAAATTCTAAATATTTGGCTTAGAAATAAAGTGTGAGTACATATTAGAAGTACCAACCAGTCACTTCCTGCCTATAGACTATTTCCTTTGGACACAGTCATCATGGTAGAAATAAGATATTCATTTCTATGAATGAACTTCAACTTGAAAAATGGAAAAAAATATTCATCTCTTCCCCATTCAGAGGATGAGAAATCCCTTGCGATCTCTTGGAGGTGGAGGGAGAGCTCTGAAGTTGGGTAAGATAAATCCAGACCAGTAATAAGTTATAACTTATCTCTGTATGTTTGCATAGGAGAGGTAATATTTTAGGTCTGGCTCTCTGACTTTTGAAACAAAGCCCAGTTCATTATCCCAACTGGGGTGGGTGGCAGTGGGAGGAAAGTTTTGGCCAACACTGCTTATTCATATTCTCAGAGTATTACTAAGTCCTAAATTCACAAGTCGAAACTTTCTATGAGGAAAGTCACACTACATTTAAATAGTACAATAAAATGGAAGGAAATCACCTTCAGAGTTAGCATATAAAACCTTTAATAAGAAATCATGAGCTTTTCCTGTGTAGTGGACCTGTTCTTGATAATAAACCCTTTCACAAAAGTGTTACAGTTGATCGACTTTCCTTTGGGCTGACTATAGGAAATGAATTCTTCAGTGAAATGAGCAAGTCTGGTCTGAGATGGAGACCAGCACCCCACCTTTGCAGTGGGACTCTCAATAATGGGAAGATGAGCTGGACTCCCTGGGTTCTATAAGTTTTGGTGACTCTAAGAAACCTGAATGTCTGCCTCTGTCGGTCATGATGTCTTCATAAACATTGCAAAAGACTTAAGGAAGAGCAAAGAATGCAAAAATATCCAAACCTACATTGATGAATAAATTCATCAGGGAATGAGTAATTCAAAAATTCTGATAATAAAAATAGGAGCCAGTGGGAAATTAAATTATCTCTATCAGAGGGAAACAGATGCAGACCTTATCATTTTAAATTCAGTTTAAATATAGCCCAACCATAGTCCAGATTACTTTTGGTGATCATAGAGAATGTATTTTTGACTAATTTACCTGGCTTACATTTCAAATAAGACTCTGGCACAAAAGTAGACTTGTAGTCCGAAGGGTGCACAGATCATACCTAACTGGCATTAGTGCTAAATGGCTCAGGCAGAAGGGTGAGGCACCTCCACCTGTCAGATGAAAGCTGGAAAGAACAGCACGCAAATGCCAACATTCTCTCACTTTCCAAACAGACACAGACATTCTGCTAAAGGACAGGAGAAGGAGAGCCCAGGGAGAGAGGGAGAAAGAGATTAGAGAAAAAGAAAGCAGGGAAATAAAGGGACAGAAAGCAAGGTGAAATTCACTATGGACATTGGATATTAAATTAAGGTGATATGATATGAGACTATCCTTCCTTCCCCACACACAATATTTGGGATGTTTAGAAAATGATTCTTTTTTAAGAGAAGGAGAGAAGCTTTCTGGAAAGCTTAAAACATCTCCAAAGAATTGGCTACAACTTCCTTCACACAAAGTCAAGTTTGAGAGATACAAATAGTCATGGGAGGAATATTTTATGGAACAAAATATTTATTCTTGTTTCACTTATGAGGATATCAAGATAGAAAATAGTCTCTGGAGGAAATCATGCCTGTGAAAGATATTTTAAGATCAAAGTTTACCTGACATATAAACCAACTCACTAACAATAAAACACATGAAATTCTGTTTGAAAAGCACTGATTTTTCTTTTTTCATTTATCAGTTTAGACCTTTCCTCTTTTACAAAATATATGTGAAACTATAACTATGTGATCTTTTTTACCTGCTAAAGCTTGAAACTTGTAATATGATCAGAGAATTCAAGCCCCACTGGAACACTAGATACTTAGTTTCCTTGACATACTTCTGATAATTTTTTGAAACAATGAAATTTATCTCATACTAAATGCCATCAATCTTCCCATTTATATATACAATGCATTCTAAATTTCTGAAAAAAACCTTCAATAGTATAATACATTTTTTTGTGGCTCAATTTTTCTTCAGTTGATGAGAAAATCAGAAATACATTATTCTTACTAACTTGAGCTGAATGAAAGTCTTCACTTAATGTAACTTAATTATATACAGAAAGTATGTAATAAAACAATGACCTCTATTATAAATCATAAGTAGCAATCAAAATAATGATCCAATCAGATAATAAGTTTGATTATGTGTAGAATTTCACTTTCCTTAGGTATGTTATTACTCCCAGACAGGATGGAAACAAAAGAACTTGGCTGGAAATAGGCTCTCTCTTGATCACATGCCTAGTACAGTTCTCTGTGCCCAGTGGGTTCTCAATAAATATTCAGTGATGATTATAATGAGTCTTCTGGAAATACTGCAATGTGCAGGTATGCACAGATCTGAGATTAGAAAAAATTTTGTCAGTGCAATGGATTGTGTCAAAAGAGAAAGAATTCTATATCCAATATCAATCATATAAACTGTGGTACCAGCAACACAACCGCTATATGACTTTTCTTTGTTTCATTTTTTCCTGGCCACCCCACGTACTAAACATGAGACCCACTGAACACATTTGTCACTTGATTAAATTATCCAGGGGCAAGGCAAAAAGCCACACTTTTTTTGAAGTTGCTAAATGTTTCTGGAAAGTGTAGCTTGTTTTCTGAATCAGGTCCTTGACTTCTGACTATTCTCTTCCAGAGACTAATTCTATGCAGCACAGTATTTCCGAAGGTCCTGAGATTACTGTTATTGTGCCAGATTTTAGGTCATTCTGAAGTCCGGAAACAAAGTTGCAAGTGCTATAAGTATTTATGTAAGGAAATAAATGTTAAATTTAAAAAGTCATCTGTGAAACGTGGCTCTGATTATTTGCAGGTTGTGATTGTGTCTGGGAGAAGTGAAGAATAACAGGCCAGTGGAACAGTGGGCCAGTTACTGTGTTCTGTTGATGCGGCCTGATAACATCACGACTAGGAAATGCGAACCTATGTACCCAAAGAGAAGAGGGAAGAGGAGATGGTTAGACTGCTCAGGCCTGAAAGCTGGAAGTCAATCTTAACTCTTCAGTCTTCTTTACTTCTATTCCTCTCCACGTAATCTGTGGCCAAATTTTCTCTACTGTCGGAAACTAACTTGAAATCTTTCTACTTCTCTCTAGCCTGCTGTCACCTTTACTTCTCATGTAGAATATGCAATAAACATGTAATTTGCTGCCTACATGTCTTCACCCTTTTCCATCCATTTGCCTCTTTGTGGCCTGAGTCAATTTCTTAGGTATCTGGACATGATATACTTACTCTGTAGGCGACATGCAAGGCCCTGCAGTAGGCACTTGATATATATACATACACACACCCACATATGTATGTACATATATATACATTTTTCCTTATTTGATCCTCTCAAAACCCCAATTTGATAAATATAATCATATTACTTCCCCAATGTTTCTGTAAAAACATGATGAAGGTTGTGGCTTAGAAGAATAGTGTTGGGGAAGCAGCCACGGTGGGTCCTGCCATCAGTCCCTGGACACGGGACATTTCCTTATATGAAGACCAGCGCCAGGCAGCTCAGGTCCTCCTTCCTTGTTACAAGAACTCCTGCCCTATTCCCAGTACACAGTGACTTTCTTGTTCTGCTTCAGCAGTGCATCGTGTGGCACCTGGCCAGTTCACTAGCACATCTGCCTTCTGGGGAAGGAAACGGAGTTTTCACCTTCAGGACAAGAGGGGTCCCTGCAATTTGCTGCCCTCAGTGGGCAATCAGGAAGGTCCCGCTGGCCACCAGAGACCAGCACACACCATAGACATTCACTTTACTGCACCTTTTCTCTTTTCAGTGATAAAAACCTTCTTCAACCAGTGCCATGGTGCCCCTGAGCCCACAGGTGATACAGTGAGCCGGTACCGCAGGCCCCTGCTGCTGGTGGGCGGCAATCTTACGCTCTCGGCCGTTGTCCACGAGGTGGGGCCCCTCACTTGGAACTGGTAGCTGGATCTTCCTGCCCGAAAAGCAGGAAAGCATTCTCCTTCAGTCCTGGAGACCAGAAGTCTGAAATAGTCTAAGGAGCTAAAATCAAAGTGTTGGCTGGTAGGGTCATTTCCTTCTGGAGGATATCCCTCCAGGGGATAATCCGTTTCTTACCTCGTCCAGCTTTCAGGGGATGTCAGCATTCCTTGGTTTGTGGCTACGTATGTCCAACCTCTGCTTCTTTGTCAGGTTGCCTTCTCCTTTTCTGTAGACAAATCTCCCTCTCTTATTAGGACACTTGTGATTATAGTTAGAGTCTGCCTGATAATCTAGAATAATCTCCCTATCTCAGCATCCTTAAATTGCATCTTTTGCCATATAAGGTAGTGTTCACAGGTTCCAGGAACCAGGGCTTGCGTATCATCGCGCCGCTCTTCCGCCTAGCACAACAGTTCTCTCTTTTCACAGGCAACAGCAGTTTCAGCCCAAGAGGTAACTCGTACATCCAGAAAGTAGCAAAGATGGTGTAAATCCAAGACTTCTGACACCAGAATCAGTCTTCATGTGTCATGAAGAAACTGCATGTGGTAAGACTGAAGGAGAAATATGGAAAAGGGACAAAGAGATATCATAATTATCTCCAAATATATGGAAGAGCTACTCCCATGATAAAAAAAATAGCTAATCATGATAGTTAACTTATATTTAGAATTGTACATGCCAAGAGGTGTTCTAAGCTACCTTGCATGTATGAACTCATTTAATCTTTACAACAACCCTGTAAGATAATTTTCATTATCATTGGTGGCCAATTTAACTGTTAAAAATCGCACAGTAAGTTATGGAGTCAATATTTGAACACTTGCTATTTGGCTTCAGACCCTGTGGACCGAAGTCTCCCCAGATAGATTGATCGCATCCTCTGAATTCTGGCATGAATAACTTAGAGCAATAGAAGAAAGTTGAAGAAGACATATTTTTGGTTCAATATTAGAAGAATCATTAACAGTTGTTCCAAAATGAAATGGGGTTCCTTTTGAGAGAGAGAAATCCCCAGCACTGGGAATGTCAAAAGCAGAGACTGTATGACTGTCTCTCTGAGATACTGAACTTGGATGAACTGGTTGTCACTGGTAGTTCAATGACAGCTATGCATTAGGAAGATTAATCTAGGACTGGGTCAGCATAGAAGGGAATGGGGAGATAGTGGTTTGGGGAGAAACCTTGTAGGAAATTGTTTTAACAGTCCCAGTAAAAGTTAATATAGAACTTAAAGATATGACCGCAGGACTAAAAATAAAAGGATTATAAATATATTTAACTGATCTTTGACATAGGAGCCAAAGCAATAAAATAAAGAAAAGATCATCTTTTTAACAAAGGAGCTGGTGCAACTGATCATCCACATGCAAAAAGAGGAAGAAAAAGAAGAAAGAAAGAAAAGAAAGAGAGAGAGAGAGAAAGAGAGAGGGAGGGAGGGAGGGAGGGAGGGAGGGAGAGTCTAGACAGACGTTATACTTTCACAAAAATTAACTAAAAATAGATCATAGACCAAATGTAAAATGCAAAATAATCGGATTCCTAGAAGATAACATAGGTGAAAAATTCAGGCGACCTTGGATGTGGCAATGAGTTTTTAGATCCAACATCAAAGATATAGGCCACGAAAAAAGTAATTGATAAGCCAGACTTCACTGAAATTAAAAATGTCAGCTGCGTGAAAGAGTCAAGAAAATGTGAAGACAAGTCACAGACTGGGAGACAATGTTTGCGAAAGGCATACCTGTTAGTCAAAAAGTACAAAAAGCTCTTAAAATTCAACAATACAAAAATAAACAACCCAATAAAACATGAGCAAAATACCCAAAAACAACATGTGTTTACAGGGGTGGAGGGAGAGGTATAAATAGGTAGAACAGTGAAACTATTCTGTATGATGCCATGGTGAATATATGTCATTATACACTTATCAAAATCCAGAGACTGTACAATAGTGAGAGTGAACCCTAATGTAAACTCTGGGCTTTAGGTGATAATGATGCATCAGTGTAAGTCCATCGAGTGTAACCAAAACAAAGGAAAGGGATTTAAGAGAGGCATTGCAGAAGCAAGATTCTGAGTTTTGGTCTAGTCAAGGGATTGGACATGTGGTGGCGGTTTAGACGAAAGAATCAGAGGTTTATACTTTCATGCTGGACTGAATGGTTTTATCACTGGGAAAAATAGAGATATCCAAAGGTAATATTTTTTTAAGAGATGACCTCAGTTTAGATAAATGGAATTTAAGTAGCAAGCATGACAACTAGATAATCATTGTAATTCACAGACTAGAATTTGAGAGGATGCCTAGGTCTACAGGTAATAATTTGACTATTATTTATACAGATAAATAGCAATTCTTTGAAGCAATTAGCTTTCATTTCATTTCATTTCACAGGCATTATCTTATTTGATTCTTAGAGTAACTCTATAAAGTAGATATTCTTGTCCCATTTCATAGATGAGAAGACTTAGGCTAAGAGAGGTTAAGTAACTTGCTTAAGGTCCCATGTCAAATCAGGGGCGGAGCATGGAGCTGTCTGATTTCAGAGCCCATACTCTTAATCACTTTATTAAACCATCGTAAGAGGACCTGTGATCATCCTGGCAGTGCTTTTCAAACGTTGCTTCCAGAGTGTGCGGTGTGGCAGAGAAGAATGCCAGCCTGTCCTATCTGTACCTGAGTGAAAAGGGTTGGAAAATTAGGGACAGGATAGGTATCTCTCAAGTAACACTGAAAAAGGAAATTTATTTTCTTAAGAATACATCCTAATATTGAATTAATAAAAACATGTTTTCTCCTTTCCACTGTCAAGTGAAATTTATAATCTAAGGAAATATGCCTTTGCCTTTACTCGTAGCAGACTGCCCTGTACTCTGGGGTCGGAAGAGGAAGTCTCTGGCTGAGAAACGTAGGCGACAGTAGAACATGGAGAGCTAGGGACAGAGCCTATATATGACAGTGTTTGTGAAGCAAAAAGGAAGAAGGACTTAAATAGAAGGGCTGTTAGAGAGGTGGGGCCATATTGGCACCCTAGGGCATAACACAGAACAAAGGTAGATGGGTATGTCCCTATTGTCAAATGCTGTAAGGAAATACCTAAAAGGTTGAGCAATTACAAAAAAGTATTTATATTTAGCAATAAGTAATTTTCAAAAATGGAGTTTAAATGAGGTGAGATTGCAAAAGGGTGAGTTAAACAAGTTGGTGCTGAGAAATTAGATGGGTAATCAGTGAATACTCTTAGTTTGCGAGGTGTTGAGGTGTTTCTGTTTACAACACAAATCAGTTCTGTATAGCTTAAGCAAAAAAGAGATTTAATACAATGACATAGGGTAATTCACAGCCTGGAAAGAAAAGCTAAAGAATCAGACCTTGGGAAGTACAGGGGTCACCAGTTCTAACAGAAACTAGTCAATGCAAACTAGTAAAAATGCCATCAGGTCTACCCAGTCCAGCCCCTTTCATTCATTGGGTTTCTGTGGCCTTAGATGTGAATTCCAGGGAAAACATCTGACCCGCCTACTTTTGGTGATCACCCTTGGCCAGAGAAGGACAATGTCCTTGAATTACAGTTTATTGACCAAGGAAAAGTTAGTTCTTCAAAGAAAATCTGGTAAACGATTCCCAAAAGGCAAAAATATAGCTGAGCTGTAGAAAATACAGGCAGTTCTCGCTCTGCACTGTGCCGTATCAGCTGGAGCACATGCGTGCTGGCAATGATGCTCCACTTTGCACGATTCTGCGGTAGATGACATTGGACCTCAGACACCATAGAATGCTGCAGTGAGGAACAGATACTAGCATGAACCAATTTTAGTTAACAAGTCACTCTGCAAAGCAAGGCCTGCCTGCATATGTGACTAAGAATGATTATAAAGGATATGAGACTTCAAAGATAGATTTGTAGAATAAAAATAGATTACAGTAAAAAGAGACCTAAGAGATTATCGAATACAGCCCTTTCTTATTATAGCAAAGAAAATGGAGGCCAGGGGAAGCCCACTGACTTATCTAAGGTTTCTTTCTTAGACAAACAAAAATTATAACAGCAAAAGAAGGACAAAGAGGAGGAATGGTTCCCAGAGCCGGCTACTGCTTCACAGGGAAAGCGATCTGTGGGAAGTAGGTTTTGAACTAGGGTTTGAAGGACTCCTGAAATGTGTTTCCTCTGGTGTAAATTGAGGGGGGCTGGCCTAAAACTCTAAGAGCCTTTTCAGCTCTGACATGCTATGATTCTGAGCAATATGTACTCAAATTAGCAAGTCATATACAGAGCATAGTTAGCAGGGTGGCCTGATTGGAGCAAAGAGGCACGTTAAGGAATAATGACAGCCCAGGAGGGTCAGCGGATGGATGTCCGGCTGGGAGTTCAGGGTTGATACTCCTCTGAGTGGCTTAGGGGAATATGCTATCCCCAACTGCTACCCTGTGCCTGTGTGTGTGAATCAATGAACCAACCCACTTGTTAAAACAATAGCACCCGCTATCTTCCCATGGAATGGGCTGGAACCATTCCTAGAAAAAGTTGTCCTACGGGACTGTAATAGCGGAGGTTCCCTATGGTCTTATTAGGAGATGCAGCTGTAATTTTTTATTCTGATTCTCCTAGAGTACATGTGACTTCCGGCGGATGTGCACAGTCCCTAAGGCCAGGGTCGAGGGATACACAGAATGATTGTACAGGGATATAATGAGGGATATACAGACTGAAGAGTGAATAGAACGCATTCCAGTAACTATATGACAATCCTGCTCATAGGCGCTGAGCAGGGTTTGCTGAGCGTTTTATCCCCTAGTGGAAACATTTACTTTTCATATGTATAGAAGTTAGATGGTAGGAAAAAGAGAAAATTACCCGAATTCTTATGGCTTTTGTTATCTTTCATCTTTTCACAAACCCAGACGCTTTTTATCAGATTTTCAATTTAATGGATAAGGAAATATATTCAGTCCCTTCACTGAAGTCCAGTTGTATTTGATATCTTAGTCCATCAGAAAACCAGCATGCTCTGCTGGCTTCTCTGCCTGGCCTCTCCCTGAGCTGCACGTTCACCACCCTCCTCTCATTTCATTCTTTCTCTGCCTTCCTGTGCGTTTGCCTCTGTTCTCTCTACCCACCGCTCACCGTCTGCGCTGCCCTAGGGCCGTTACTCTGAGCTAATTGAGATGTGTCGTCTTCCCCTCCTCTCCATCTCGGGCCGCTTACCCGCACCTCCACTATATTTTTTTAAATGCAATGGTGATATTTACTCTGCCCATAGCCGCCAGATGGGCTCATTTCAAATCAAAGTGACTGGAAGTTATACATTAAAGCTGGGCAGGCCCGGAGTAGATGACGGGAGAGAGGACTTCTCGCCTAGGCTGTCCACCCTCTCTGGGACACTCTCATACTGCAGACAGGGCAACACTTGCTATCATGTTAGCGGCTCTCCTATATTCGCCATTTTCTTCAAACAATCTATTTACTGACTTTAGCTGAAACCGAATTTTATCCTCCAGACGCCTAGTAGAGTCCACCACTCTATTCACTGCACACTAGTGTAGGGACAAAAATCTTTTCCCTTCTTCCCTTCCAGGTTCTTTGACTGGTCTAATAATTAAATTGATATGAGAACAGATTACCAGGAAAAAAACAGATTTCCTATGTGTGGGAGCCCCATAAAAACATGATGCCCAAAGGTAGCCAAGTTATTGAAACTTCTATATATCATCCTGAGCTAAGGAAAAGGTTAGTGGTCTGGGGACACCAAGGCGAGAGGCCATTCATAGGAAGGCAGAGATGCTCAGAAAACAAATGTCCTGTTATGCAGATAAGTGTCTTAGGTAAAAAGGCATCTCTGATCACAGCTCCCTTCCTGGTACGGCCCCCTTTCTAATGTAAATTTAGACAGTTGACTTGGAGGTAAAAAGAGCTTTTCCTGAATCTGCTGGGTTTTGATTGCCTTTAGCTTAAAATAATCCTTATGTCAAAGAGACATATTTTAGGGATGCAAGATCTGCCTCCCTTCTCTGCCCTTCACTGCTTTGCCCAGCTATTTTCCCATAGTCGTCCTCATCAACCTCTTCTTCCTTCCTCCCGCCCTTCAACCTCCCTTCTTTTTTTCAACATCCACATCATAAGCTCTACAAAAATGCTCCCATTATTAAGTTTTTATTTAGATACTCTCCCTTTTCTGGATGACATAGCACCTCTCTTCATCATCAATGGTTATCATTCTCAAAAATGTAAACATCTAAACACATTATATCCTGACCTCAGATTTCTTCTGTTCCTAAACCCTAATAATCCCCAAGTATACTCACATCTTAGGTTGTGTTTTTCTCCCTACCTCCATTTCTAGCCTTCCCTTCTCTAAATTTCACTTCTTTCCTTTCCACTTTCCAGTCTCCTGTCAAATGTAAATCATTATCTTACCATCCTTCCCCTCCCTCCACCAGAACCGTCCACTGACTTTCATTGTACTTGAAATAAAATGCATATTTCTTACAGCTTGCTCTAGGAATGGGTCTGGTTTCATATCCCTCTGTGATGGTAGCACACACAGTCTTCTCCCTCCTTCACTTTCTGCAACACAGGCCTTTCCTCTCCTCTTATAACAAGGCTACCTCAGACACCTGCACGACTGAAGCATAATGTCAACTCCTCAGAGAAAACTTCTCTGACACCCTGTTCAAAGAAACTCCTTAATTTGTTTAACTTTATCCTATTTGTTCATAACACTCTCTGAAATGTTTTTTACATTTATTTCTCAGCTTGCTGACTCTCCAGGGGGACAGGTGGCTGGTCTGTTCGGTTTGCTGCTGTATCTCCTGGGGGTATTACAAAGATCAAGAGATAGCCTTTGCTTTCTGGGAGTTTCCAGTCAAGAAGGCAAATTGGACAAGTAAGAAGATAATTATAATGCCAAGCAGTCACCCTGAAGCAGTGCGATATCCTTATGAAGAATATAGACTGTGACCGGGCTGTCCTGGATTGAGTCTCAGTTTTCCCACTTCCTGGCTGTGTAAGTAGGTAGATTACTTCCCATGCTGGGCTCAGTCAGTTCCTAATCATTAGTTGGGAACACAAAAGTATATATCTTATAGGGTTGTAGTAAGAGTTATAAATGAGTTAATCTTACGCAAAGTACTTAGAACCTGGAATGCAGAGAACACTTAAGTAGTGGGAGGTATTATTAGTTATCAAATCTGCCTTTTCTTCCTCATTCCAGGCCTCCCAACCCTGGCCTGCCGGTCACTTTCTCTTTCCTGGACCACTGAAATAGCCCTGACCTTAGTCTTGCAATTTCTTCCCTAACCCACTTTATATATTGTTTACACACCGGTCCTTTTTTAAAAAACACTTCAGTGGCTTCCCATAACTTTGGATAAAGTCCAGCTCATGAAGGTCACTGACGAAGCCCTTCGTGATCTGATCTCTACTTTCTTCTCTAGATTCTTTGATTCTCCCTTGCTATCCACCCAGCCCACACATATTTTATGCCCTAAAAATACCAAATTTACTGTCTCTTCACCATATCCTGCTATTACTTTTCCTTACGTCTTTGTCCATGCTGTCTCTTCAGCATGGAATAGCCTTTTCCTATATTATGTTTGATCTATTCATCTTTTAGGATCCAGCTTTGAGTTTTAGCCTAGAAGTATACGGTGGCTCCCAAAGGTCAAATTTCTAAAGATCCTAAAATTCTGTATATACTATCATGATCAAATTGAACACATTGCCTTATCCTCTACGTCTGATTCTCTGAATTCTTTGAGGGCAGGCCCTATTTCTTGTCCATTTTCATATACTTAGTGACAAGCCTGGAATACAGAACATTTTTTTATTATTCAATTATTGTCATAACAATGCTATGTAACAATCCCACATTTTAGTGGCTGGACATCTGCTTCTTGTCATGATAGAGAAGCAAGTACAAGACTTAAAATTTCATCATAATTATTAGGAATTTTGACAAAAATAGATGAAGTAACTGTTTTTAGACATTGGACAGCAGGCAGTGAAGAACTGTCCCATGGGCACAGAGAAGGAAACTAAACAGAGCCCAGAAAATCGGTCACTGGAAACAGACTCAGAGATGACAGACAAGATAGCGCTAGCAGGCACTGATGTCGACACACTATTATACTATGCAAACTATGTAAACAAAGACAAGTAGAAAATCTGAGAGAAATGAACTTCTAGAAATGAAAAATACAAATCTGAAATAAAAGTTCTACTTTATGAGGTTAATAATAAATAGGACCCTTCAGGTGAAACTAAATGATCAGTAATTTCTCAATTGTACAAATAAAAAAAGACAAAAAGGGAACAAATGACTGAAAGAACATTTTCAGTACTCTATGGAACATTATGAAGTGGTTCAAAATGTGCGTGACTGGGTGCTAGAGGGGGAACAGAAAGAATTTGAAGACATAATGGCCAAAACTTTTGCAAACTTGCTGAAAACTATAAAGCTAGATTCTAAAAAGCTCAATACAAGCCCAAAGCAGTATATGAACCCCCCCACCCCCTACACACACAGAAAGAGGGAGAGAGTGGTGAGAGCGTGGTGGAATTATATTGAAGAAAGTAATGATAAAGATAAAATCTTAAAAACAGAGAAAAAGATATATTTCATAGAGGTACAAAGATATGTACTAAAGACTTCTTATAATACATTATGAAGAACAAAATGGAGTTGCATCTTTAAAGTGCTAAAAACACTTTAAACTTAGAATTCTATGCTTTACATATGAAAATGCCTTTGTTTAAAAAAGGAGGTCAAATAAAAGTTCTTATAGATAAAAACAGAGAGTAACCAAAGCTCAACAGTAAGAAAATAAAATGATTGGACAAGACCTCATCAGGCACTAAAGAAGATACGCTGATAACAAAGAAACATGTGAAAAGATTCTCTACTTCATATGTCATTAAAGATATGCAAATTAAAACAGCAGTGAGATGCTACTCTACACTTATTAGAATGGCCAAAATCTGGAACACTGACAACACTAAATGCTGACTAGGACATGGAGCAATAGGAATTCTCACTTGTTATTGCTGAGAATGAAAAATGGTATAGCCGTTTTGGAAGAAGACAGTCTGGTAGTTTCTTACAAGATGAAACATACCCTTACCATGCAATACAGCAATTGCATTTCTTGGTATTTACTGAAAGGAGTTGAAAACTTATGTCCACATAAAAACCTGCACCTAGATGTTAAAAGTAGCTCTGTTCATAATTACCAAACTTGGAAGAAGCAAAGATGTCCTTCAGTAGATGAATAGATAAATAAACGATGGCACATCCAGACAGTAAAATATTATTCAGTGTTATAAAGAAATGAGCTGTCAAGCCATGAGAAGATGTGGAAGAAATTTAAATAGGTATTATTAAGTGAAAGAAGCTAATCTGTAAGGCTACATACTATATGATTCCAACTGCATGACATTCTGGGAAAGGAAAAGCTACGGAGACAGTAAAAGTACTGCCAGTTGCTAAGGGATAGGGGTTGGGAGGCATGATTACGAGGAACATAGAGGATTTTTAGGGTGGTGGAAATATTTCACATCATACCATAATGATGGGTATGTCTCATTACACATTTTCCCAAACCCATACAATGTACAACACTAAGAATAAACTAATATTAACTGT
>JAQQAC010026012.1:3012681-3025929 GCA_029783875.1 Phataginus tricuspis
CAAACCCATACAATGTACAACACTAAGAATAAACTAATATTAACTGTGGATTTGGGTGATCATGATGTGTCAGTGCAGGTTCACCAATTATAACAAACGTCCTGCTCTGGTGAGGGATATAGTTAATGGGGGAGACTATGCATATGTGGGTGCGGTGGGCATATGGGAAATTTCTGTATCTTCTCCTCAATTTTGTTGCCTTGAATGTCTCTAAAAAAATAATGTTTTAATAAAATTAAAAGTTAAAAACATCAGAGAGTATTTGTTACCAACAGACATGAACTACAAGTAATGCTACATGAAGTTCAGCAAAGAAAGTTTATCAAATGGACACTTAGATCTCAGCAAGGCATAAGAAATAAGAGGAATTGTAAGTATGTGGGTGAACACAGCAAACTTTCTAATGTTTAAAATTCTTGAAAAGAGAATTGACTGTTTAAAACAGACATTATAGTAATGTATTATAGGTTGTATCACATAGTTTTAATATTCCTATATTATCCATGGAGGGTCGGGTGATCTGTCTCAGACCTGTGTATCCGGGACTCTCCTGGGTCTAGCACTGAAAGCCCCATATCCTGAGGACCTCCCTAGACTTGGCAAACAGGGATGGTTCACCATCCTAACTACAAAAGCAACTGTGGTAAGTAAGCTCCAGATTGTAATATCTTAAAACAACCACTAAAAAGAAAACAAGAAGTATGGCTAATAAGCCAATAGCAGAGGTAAAATGTAATACTAAAACATTTAATCCACAAAAAGGCAGGAAAAAAGAAGGAACAAAGAACAGATACTATAAATAGAAAAAAAGAATGTTTAAATCTGACCATATCAGTAGTCATATTAATTGTAAATAGTCTGAATCATCCAGTTAAAAGACAGAAATGACCAGACTAGATAATTAAAGACCTAATTCTACATTGTTAATGAGAAACCCATTTTAAATATAAAAACACAGCTAACTTAATAGCAAAAAGAAGGAAAGTTATATCATTCAAACTCTTACAACTGGAGTGACTATAATAAATACCAAATAAAATAGATTTCAGAACAAGGGCTATTACCTGGAATTTCATGATGTTAAAGCAATCAGTCCATAAAAGAGACAAAACAGTCCTAAAATCACACATGCATTTCATAACAGGGCTTCAAAAGCATGAAGCAAAATCTGAATATATTGAAAGGACAAATATTCATACAGCAAATTGACAGAAATTCAATAAGAATGCAGAAGAGTTGAACTACACTCAATAATTCGATGTAATTGGCATTGATAGAATATTCCAACATGAGCAGAATATATGAGTTTTTCAAGTTTACACAGTCGCCTGGACTATATTGTAAGTCAAAAACAGATTTCCAAAATTTAAAATAGAATTGAAATTCTACAGTGTGTGTTATGTAAGCATAAAGGAATTATATTAGACACTATTAAACAGAAACTTATCTGGCAAAATCCTCAAATATTTGGCAATAAAATAGCATGGCTCTAAGTAACCCATGGAAGAAAGGAGAAATCATGAGGAAAATTAGAAAATATTTTGAAATGAAAGAAAACTAAAACACAACATAGCAAAATCATGGGAGCAGCTGAATTTGCTTAGAGCAAATTTTATAGCTTTACTTGCTTATTGGAAAATATAAAAATTCTAAAATCAGTGATCTAAGTTCCCACATTAAGAAACTGAAAAAAAAAGCAAATTAGAATAAGTAGAAAGATGAAAATAGCAATGAAGAGAAGAAATTGATGAAATAGGAAAACACTGAGTGATGCAACAAAACTAAATCTTGTTTTGTTAAAAAAAAAGTCCTCAAAATTGATTAACTTCTAGCTAGACCGATGATAAAGAAGGGAGAAGATAGAAGCTACCAACATCCAGACTGAAATAGATAGAGGGCAGAGTGAAACAGAGATCAGAGTGTTAACTAGAGGTTATTATGAAAAACTATACCAATAAGTATGCCAACTTAGATTAAAAAATGGACCAATTCTTGGAAAGACACAAATTACCAAAACTTACTAAACAAATCTCATTGCAGTTGGATCTGTAACGATCCCTCCCATGTAGTGATTTTTGACCAAGTCGCCAATGACCTCACTGCTGGTGAACACAATGAACCACTCAGTACTTCTCTGTTTGATAGTACTGAGCACTTCTTGATAATAAGACTTCCTTACCTATTTTGGTGACATAATGCTGTCTTTTAATTTATTCCTACCTCTAGGGCTATTCTTTATCCTTATCCTTCATGTATTAATTTTCTTTTGTCCACACCTCAAGTATCTGGGCTCTCTGATCTCACTGTAAAACCTCACTCTGGGTGATCTCATTTATTTTCAAGACTTTATTACCCTCTGTAGACTGATGGATCTCATGTCTGTGACTCCATCAGCCAGTTGGGTGTGGGTACCTGAGTACAATGCAAGCACCACAAACTCAACATGCATCTCTACAATTTCCTTATTTTCTTGGAAATCAAGAGTTATCCTTCACTGCCTTATCACTCACTCTCACCCTCATCACTTAACTAGTCATCAAGGTGTACGGATTCCATCTGACTAGCTTTTTGCATTATTACCTTCTGAGTTTTGGGCATATTTCTTCTTAGTTTACTGAAATAGCCCCCTACCATTTTCTCTTATGCTATTTTTCTCTACTCTAATGTATCCTCCACATGTTGCCAGAGTGATATTTCCAACTGATCATTCTCCTTAAAACCCTGTATTGCTGCCCTTTATAATTTGGAGAAAGACCCAACCCTACTGGAGTGTGCAATGAATGTCCTTTATAACAGGATCCTTGTTTTTCTCTCTCACCTTATTAGCTTTTGTTTAATCTCTACAGTTTACCTTCTCTTCACTCACTGCTTGCAGTTTCATTCATTTATTCCCCCACCTCCTCCTCTTGAGTTCCCCACCTGGATGCTTTCTCAGCCAAGACAGCTTTCCCCACCCACCTTGGGCCTCACCAGTCTGAGACAGTGTCTCTCCTAAGGGCTCTTATACCACTCTCTTAGTACGACTTAAATAATACTTATTAGACTTTGGGAAAATATTGAAAACACATAACAAAATTTTGAAAAGCTAAGTCACAACTCTTACAGACAGAGGAAATAGAAACATTAACACACTCAACAGTTCAAGCTTGGTTAAATGGAGATTATAGAGGAAGATAATAGCAACAAATATAATTGATGGATTTTAACACACAGAGAGAAATGAAAGAAAGCGAAAAGAAAAGGGAAGGCTTGTTTCCAGTAACATCATTAGTGGTAGTAGAATGAAATTCCGCAAAATGAACATGGGCTGCTTCTCCAGGGGAAAAATCTCAGTGATTAGATCCACGGGTCTGTGGTTTGGTCTCCTTGGAAAGGGTGATAAGTCCCATCATTTAGGAATTTTTTATACTGAAACTATCTTGAAACACAAACTTGGAGAAAGGGAAATATATTTTAAAGGGACTGAGATTTCTGGGGTTTGATAAAATTTTTCTTCTTTCTAATTTTTAGATAGCATTAATTTCTGTGAGGCATCCCCAGAAAGCCAGGTTCTGGTGAGCAGGAGCTGTTAGAGCCCAATACATAAAGCTTGCCATAAATCTTCCCCTTCCCCAGGTCTAGAGCTTTGATTTTGTGTCTGGAAAGATTCAGTCCAGGGTCCACAGACACAGGAAGTGTCTTCCAACTGTAGCCTGCTGATGGGAGGACTGCAGACTTACCATTCTCCAGGTATGGTGCAGGGCACTTAATGCGGTTCAAGGGCAGCTGAATTGAGCATTTGGGAGCCACCCGGTGCAATTACTCAAGCAGTTTGAGTGATTGACCATTAGAAATGTTTTTACTTTAAGAGTGTATTATTAAAAAAAAAATTAAATTAGTTCAAATTTTGAGTTTACTTGTTTGTTGTCTTACGTAGGCAGCTGCTAGGAAGTATTTGAGACTAAGTATTGAGAATTATGGCATCTGCCAAAGGGACTTTAGAATTGGGGTCTAAGCTATGATCTAATTAAACAGTAAACCCTTACAAAGCCGTCACTACTGGTCTGTTAATGACTTCCTGGGGCAGTCCGACTTCCCGGGTCAAGGGCGAGCAAAGGGCAAGGTCATCTGCCCTTGGCCCAGGCCTTTTTCCCCTGAAGAATAATCCCTCTACTGTTTCTCTCTCTCTCTTTCTTTCTGCTCGCTCTCTCTTTTCTATAAAATCATACCCTAAAAGAGTGACCAGAAAGTCATGTCTCAAAACAGCAAGACTAAAATTAAAAAAGTTCTTAACAATCATTTAAAAATATGCAAGAAAGAAATAGCACACCACAGCCCACAGCTCTACCAGATAGAAGCATGAAGTGAGGAAAAAGAGTTCGACAGCTTGAAAACACACGTTGCCACAACGAATGATATAAAGGAAAAGGCAGAGGCTGCACATAGAGACTTTAACCCCAACTCCCACATGTGGAAACATCTGTTCGAATTGTGGCTACACCTGTTGCCCTGTTTAGAACGCAGAGACAGATCTCACTGAGATGCTTATCATCACCTGCCTCATGTAGACTTCCTGAAGGTCTTGGTAGCTACATCCATTTTAGTATTGGTAATTTTTTTTAAAGAGCCACTTCGCTTGTCTAGGTGGAAAATTCAGTAGGATTTTGAGCCTGGAGGACAGTTAAATCTCTTTCAAACTGTTTTCACTAAGTACAAACCTAATACTTAAGAAAGAACAACAGTAACAATGCATTTGAATTAAAGGTGAATTAAGGAAAGTAATAAAAAATTTCTGTAACAGATGCTGTTTCACTATAAAGGGCTACTTTTGAATTCTTGTTTTCTAAACAAAGGAAAACTTTTAAGATTTAGATTAACTGTATTATTTTAGGTGACAAATGTGCTTTTTCCCTGCATCAATTCACTTGTGAGATCGTTTGCAAATGGTGCAGGAGCTGCCTTCAGGCTGTGACTTAAACCTTTTTGCGTAAAGTAGCCAGATAAATATAGGACATCTGGTTAAATTTAAACTTGGGTGAACAATGAATAATTTTTAGTGTAAGTATGTTCCATGTAATATTTGGGACATTTTTATTTGCTAAATCCAGAAACCCTATTGTCACACTATATATGTTTTTAAATAATTGGAATCATTCTGCCTTCATAAAGAAAGGAGATTTAGAAAGTGTATGCATGTAATACATTTGACACAAACCAAATTAACTGAAAAAACATATGATTCTATTGGAAGAAAATGAAGACTTTATAAGGGTCCTATGTTTCAGGGTCTTCACACAGTCCACAGAGCCTTTTAATCTCCTGAGGGCTCAGTTAGCAGCAGAGGCCTGAGCCCATCCCTAGAGAATGGAGATTCAGATTCCTTGGGTCTGGGTGGGGATTGGCATGTGACGGGATTCTAGGACACGATTACCACTGGTCATAATTCTCAAAATCATTTGTCTGTCTATCGTGTGTACAGCATTGTTAATTACTAAAAATTCCCTTTCAAACTTTTCCCATATTTATGATTACATCTTAGAATATGGCCAGGGGAATCTAATTTAGACAGGTAAAACCGATACACTCCCTTAATCATCCTGGTAAGGATTCATTCACCTTCTCGTCCTCTAAAACACTGAGCTTTCTTTTTAAGTTTTTAATTCAGCAAACATTATCCTACCTGCTGCTTCCTTTGGGATTTCTGCATGGTTTACTCTAATTACTTCTGATGCCAGACCTTGTACAACTTCAAAGAAAAGAACTAGAAAAGGAACAGTATGCTGTTTCTTTTTTCTTTTTTAAGACACTGTATCAAGGAGACAAGATAGCATTTTGTTCTCATAATGTGATGGACAAATCATATGGATAATCTGTAGGATGATGGATGGTATAAATTTTAATATGAATCATCAACCGTAGTGAATTTCTCCTAGAATGTCTTTGAAACCGAACTGCCTCTGTTTGGTCCAAATTTAATAGTCAGGTCTCCAAGTTTAAAACTTCTCTGGATATAAAAAATTGATTAATTTAAATTATATTCATTGCAAGAACCAATAAAATCTTGGTTTCAGAGCAGTTGTTTCAGGAGGAAGTTCCTTAAAATGAATCCCATTTCCTGCCTCAAGGCTAAATAGTATCTTACCTCCAATGTCTTTTTACCCTAATGCTCAGATAAAATGCTGTTTCCCTAGTTTTCATTTTTCTATTTTTTTACATAAAGCCAAATGAGCCCAATGAAATTATTTTTGTTTTGTTCTGCTTTGCTTTGCCATCGACTCTTTATTTTCTTAAAATATATTTTGTTTAAAAGATTTTTTTCTTATGTGCCTATTCTGTGCCACAGTCCACATCTCTCGGCTTTGTAGACCATGATTCTTATCCCCCAAAACTGTCTGTTATTGATCAGGCAGGTTAAAACAAAGCAAAAGTGAAGAATGCTTTGCTGGTCATACGTGCCAAGTGCTTTGGGGGCACAAAAGTGGAACAAGTAACTCATACGTGCCATTTTGTGATTCTTATTAAAATATAACAATCATAGAATTCTAAAGCGGGAAAGTACCCTTCCTACTGGTTAAAATTAAACAGACCTACTTCCACAATCTGACTGTTACTTCTCAGCTGGGCACATTTTAAAAATCACTTAGCCTCCCTGAACTTCAGTTACTTCTTCAAATATGTATATTAATACTTATAAGGTTTCAGGCCGTGAGAAATACATCAACAAGCTAGTTCCTGGTCCCCACCATCCTGCCACAGCTACTACTGGCTGACATTCATCCTTGAGCTGTGGCAGACACCTTGTCTCTATTGTTCAAATAAACCTCACTACCACTGCCCGAGGTTCCTGTTATTCATGTTCCCATTTTACAGGTGAGGACATTACATTGAAATCTCCCCTTTTATGGATGAAAGATCAGAGGATAGAGAGGTTCAGACACTGGAGGAAGTCACAGCCAGTAGAAAAATCTAAGATGAACACTTCTGAGAAAGTTCAGTACAGTATATTGTTACCTATTTTAATATTGAAAACGGATTGTTAAATTGTAAAATGTTATTATAGCTTTTTTAACTAGGAAATTTAGTATTCTTGGCTTGCCTCAGATCAATGCCCCAAAATAAATTAACCTGAGGTAAATTGAGGGGTGTCCTCTTTCTGGAGAGTGACTGAGGCAGCATCTATGAACACCCATTTCGTAAGTGATTTCTGTGGTCCTGGAAAGAACCTGCATTCAGGGAACTTGACATCCTATTTTCCCACCTGTGTATCACAGAATGATAAAGCCTTCAGAGACTGAAGGGCCCTCGGATCTCACCCTGACCCCAAGTATTTCAAAAGCTCGAGGTGTGGCCCACGGTCCGAACAGTTGATTGGTGTTCAGAATGTTCTTTAACAAGAAAATTAAATTCTAATTATTACATCTCCCAAACTGCCTGTAAAGCAATTATTTTTTAGGCTTTTCAACTGGACTCATCTAACAATTTAATTCTCTTACTGTCTCACCCAATGTTAGCATCAAAGAAGCTGAGAAATAAAGGCAGACTTCACTGTCACTTAGAAAAGGGAAAAGGATCTGAAAACAAATTCCTCTTTCACTAGAAAAATAATATATCCAGAAGTGACAATGCAGCACTGAAGGAAAGAAAAACAAAGATACCAGATTACAATACCCTGTGTTTTCACGTATCTGTTTGTGTTTCATTATTATTATAATTGAGTCCCTACAATGTAACTTATACTGTGCTGGTCACTATATTTGTGAAGTTTAATTAAATCCTCACAAACAACTCTGCATGGTAGGCAATCTTATTTCCATTTTGCAGATAAGGAATCTGTATCTCTAAAAGCTTAAATAATGTGCCTGAGGTCTCCCACCTTATTTGTGGTCGAGTCAGGATCACAACTCAGGATTTGCTGAGATTCCAAAGCTGGTGTTCTTTTTACCACATTAGCTGGCCTCTAAAAAGGCAGAGGGTTTAAGTCCTACCTGAAAGAGAAAACACATAACTTGGGATGAGAACACGGTATAACTGGGCCGGGAATCAAATCCAGATCTTTAAATACTTTTCCTCAGTGACTGGGGCATTAACCCCCATCATGTGGCTTGGGAGGAAAAAAGCAGCATAAAAAACAGGAAGGTGGCAAAAAGGCCTTGCCAAGAGTGACAGCAGGTTCTCCAAAGCCATGCTCTTCTGGAACAGACCTTCGCTGTGGTCTGCAGCATAGTGCCTGCATATTGTCTTCCACCTCGTGAGTCAGTAGTCTAATATTCCAATGTACCTGATACCATCATTCCACCTCTCCTAATTTTGCCCAGAGAGGAAAGAGTTGTTCATCTTGTCTTTGGTTGGTGATAGAAATAACATTGTTCTTCTCTCTGGCTTTTGAGAGAACAAGCCCATTCCTCATCAAATATATTCTCACCACAAGACATGATAATGTTCACATTTGAGTCAGTCACAGAAAGAGTTTGATGTATTCTTAGGTCAGCTTAAAAATGTGTGGGTCAGAACAGGGACGGTGTCATGGTTAACCATGATGAAGCAGGCATATCCAGGTTTATATGATGTCTTTAAAAACGGTGCGACTACATTTCATGCTTTCCAGAAATATTTTTAAACTTGAAAATGGAGGGAGACAGAAAATTCAGCCTGAGTCACTGATTCTATATTTTGTGGAGCAGAATTAAATTATCTAAAATATTGCATAAGGAGGATCACCTAGGGACTCTTGTTCATAGGAGGACTTTTTAAATTCTCCACCCAAAGTTCCAAATATTTTAAATTCTAGAAATTCAATGGAGATGCCAAAGAGTCTTTAAGCAAAGAAGAAGTAGAAATCAATGCTAGAATTATTATTTTCAACAAGATATTGACAGTATAATAAAGTTATTGCAACCGGACCTGGGAATGTTAAGTCAGTTAATGGACTTTATTTAGACAACATTAGATAAGGACATTAGTAATAACTGTTATCTTGATGGATAACCTTAAATTCAAGAAAATGTTTCCCCAGACATGAGTAGTTGTGAATCCCTTTCCCTTTTATCTTATAGTAGGCAGAAGATTGCAGCCTCCTATTATGAAATAGCATCATAAAACGCAGAGCACAGCCACCCTGACTACAACTACCTTTCTCCTCTGCTGATACAGACAAACAAGCATAAATGCTTTTTGAGCTCCTGGCGTGCAAATAAATTCCTGCCGATGTCCCCAGTAGGACTGGGAGATTGAAAGACTCAAGGGAGAGAATAGCTGAGTCTAGGAGAATTTAACATGGCAATTAGCAACCCTTTGGCTTTGCTGGACCCCACAGCACAAGACAGGATACAAGCAACCAAAAATGTTTCCAACAGAGTAAATGATAAATTGGTTGGGTCCCAGGGGTTGCTGGACATAGTTTCTATCCAAAGGCAGGACTGGATGGTGTGGAAATGTATGTAGCGAGGTCAGAAAATGAAACACGGGGCTCTAAATTCCCAAGGAGAGTGCTTTTGCTAACTTCTCAATCTGTGTGCCCTTTCCCCTCATTTTGGAAGGCTCTGGATAACATCACATAATCTGTATTTTCTTCTCTAACATAACAAATAGCTTCCAAATTATCAACTATATAAAACATAGTAACCATTATCACCAGTGAGTCTCTCCTGGAAAAGTTAGAAACCTGAAAGGTAAGTTTTAAATAAAAATATGTAAAGATTTCAGGAGATTTTTTTTTTTTCCCCTTCAGCAGAAGGGGGGTGTGTGGAGGAAGAGGAATCTTAGTCCTCTTTCTGTGCTCAATGCCAATAGCTGCTTTTAGGCATCATATTATCCCGCTCATTATGGTTCATAGCAACTTTAGCACTGCAGAGAAAATTACTCTTTATACTAATTTTTTAGAGCCTTTGTTTCCTCATCAGAAAAAAATGAGGCTAATATTATTATCTACTTAAAAGGTTGCTGTGAAGATTAAATCAGTTAATATATGTGAAATACTAAAAGAGTGTCTATCACTGAGAAAGCTCTCAGTATGTGTTCGCATTAATGATAATAATGATGAAGAAGATGATAATGGCCAGAATGATAATGACAATGGTGTTCAAACGGCATTCTAGCTAGATTTCATAACCCTAGAGCAAGGACCGTGTATGCCTTGTCTATACCTAAACCCCAGCATCCAAAATGCCGACAGAAGAGCAATTCATATTTATTGATTGACAGAATGAATGATTACATGGTTTTCTTAATGCTGAATTCCACACTTGCGTTACTATCAATTTAACTTGATTATGAGGATTATTAGCAGTCATTAAAGAGGAAGTGGGAAATGGATTTAGGAAAATCAATGTCATCAGTATACATTTATTGAAGAACTACTATGTGTAGCGCACAGTGCTTGGAATATCAATTTGCAATGGACATAAAAAGGAAACAAGATACAGAGGTAGCCTAATATGCAGATAATTTTCTAACTGGCATTATAAGGAGTCATGTGAGAATTCCACAGACATTTCAATTCTATTTTTTGCAAATTTCAAATATTCTTAAAAATGTCACTGTTGAGGGTCCCTCCTTCTCTCTCTCCCTTCCTTCCTTCCTTTCCTTCTTTCTTTCTTCCTTTTCTTTTCTTTTTGTTCTTTCTCCTCTCTCTCTCTCCTTCTCTTACTCTCCCAAATATCCTTAAAGGCTACATCCTCAGATGTCCTAAGCGAAAAAAAAAAGAAAGAAAGCCTTTGAAATTGGCCCTTGAGATTTTCCGTTGAAACCCTGAGCCAATTCTATATGTGGGTTCTATAGCTTTGGCCAAGTAACATTCCTGATGGATCAACTAATCAGGGCTTCAGGATTGAAAGAAGGGTTTCTCCTCTCTATTTAGTTCCTCTTCTCTTCAGAGCCTAAAGTGATATTCAGTGGCTTGTCCAGCAACACTGATATTAAAATTGAAGAGTATTTTAGTTTATCAGGCTCTTTACCTTTTGTAATACTTTGTCCCCACTGCCTTTCTTTATCTTCCACTGGCATTTCAAAATATACAATCACCAATTTGGGAAACATTTAGGAAGGTAAAGGCCAGCTGTGGATGGGCGAACACTGTTTAGTTCAAATTTAATAATCTGGTGTCTACATTTAGCGCTCACGTGAACTTGTAAAATCTTAGCTCAGTGCAATAGTTTATAAGGAAATGCCTGAAAATGAATCACATTTCCCATCCTAATCTACGCATTGTTTGAAGTTTAATGACCAATTTTTCTCCCGCCCTGACAAAAGGCCATTTGCTTAGCCTTGTTGTTCACAAAGCCAACTGATTCGCAATTGTTTTGTGCTGTGCTACGTTAGTTTGCTTTTGTGGTCGGCTCATTCCATCATGCATACTTGATTCTACCATTATCCGATTTGCTTGATAGACATCTATTCATTGATACTTTGGGCTAGGCATTCAGGGACACAGACTAACGCTAAACAGGATCCCTGTCACCCAAAGGCTCTCCTGGTGACCCTCCATGTAAACCCGCTGCCTTCCTGCACCTTCATCCTCTGTCTCCTTTATCCTGCTCTAGGGGTCCTCGTATCACATATCTAACATGTTAGATATCTATTCATGCTTTTTGTCTTTTCCACTGTACTGTAAGTATAATTGGGACAGTGCTTGACTCAGTAGAGACACAAAATATATCTGCTGAATTAATTAATGAATATTAGAGGAACACTTTAATATGCATTCTAATATTAGGCCTGAGGGCTGGTCACAGAGGCGTTTGCTTTGTGTTCAATCAAGGACCTGCACACTTCTGATCTGTGGGATTCTTGTTTATGCATTATACTTCACAATAAAGAAGGTTAAAAAAAATCCCAAGCCTCTTTTAGGATTAAAATTCACATTGAATTACGTATTTATTGGCTACACCAACTATTTCTTAATTGCCAAAGTCAAAATGCACTAGTTGAATAAAATCTCTACATTTTATGTTGTCAAAGCTTAATCTCGGTAGGAAAATGACTGTCTACTGTCTAGCTTTTCATTTACAACCGAAGTCCTATTGAGTGTCTACTCTGTCCATCTCTCACTATGTAAAAGTAAGTTTAAAGGGCATACAATTTTTTAGAATACGATAATTCCTCACAGGCCAGAGGGCATAAAGAAGAACAAAGCCATCTAACCTCTCAGGCCCTGAAAACACTTCTAGAGCTGTAGATTTTGGAGAAATCCACTTGGATGAGGGAGTCGAAGCCTTCACGTGGTTCACAGAGGAAGGTGGGTAGACCAAATACTTAGTAAGATAGATCTTTTTCCACACTGAAGTGGGTACAAAATTATATCCAGATTTATTGTAAAAAGTCACAGATGCAACAAAAAATTCCAATTTGGCTTCAGTATTTAAAATAAATTCATTTGATGAATGTGTTTTGCTTTTTAGAACCATAAATCTGTTTCATAGATAAAATGTGGCTGGCAAGGATGGTGGGGATTCAGCATGGAGAGGGTACATGCTTTTGGCATTCTTGTCATTGGGCTCCCCTGGCAATGTGTCCCGGCAAGAGGTGACCGCCGGCAGCAGACACCGCCTGCACGCCTGTGAGCTGGTGCCAGTAGTTAGTGCCTGGGACTATGGTTATACTTGGTAAACACGTTAGGGTCAGTTGCATTAAATAAATATTTTTATTGCTTATGAAAGCCAATATTTTAGAAACCAAAGAAAATAATTATGTCCTACTTAAGGGAGGTTTATTTCAGATCCTAGCTAGGGTCCCGGTGTGGCCACTGCTTACATTTTTCAAAATTGATTTTCTACCATCTAAACAGTTAGTCTGAAGTTACATGTGACATTTCCTCCCAGCAACAATGATACAGTGTCTTTGAAACATTTCCTGGTGTTTCTCATTTTTTCTTCTTTCTGTAATGCTTATTTCTTTAACATATTTTCTCCAGGAAAACTTGTGCCAGGGTTCTATCATACTAACTACTGCCCTCTGTTACCCTGGGAAATGGGGAATCAGGAAACTTTATAAGCAGAATTGGAATCGCTCCTTGGAAATGAAGGCTTTGCATGCATTAGTCTCCCCTCAATAAGTGTTATTCACTTACACGTACAAAGCGTTAAGGCCTACACTAATCGGTTCTTGCTATATTGCTCCCCAAGGCAAACTTGGGAAGGAGAAGTTGGTCTTTAAAGTTTATCCGAGCTCCCTTCCTCTATCCTCTCTCCCTTATTAGGAACGCTAACTATCTACTCCTTCCCTGAGGCCCCAGTGCGCCCACCTGCTTCCCTGGGCCTGGAAGTCTGCCTGGGG
>JAQQAC010026012.1:3026029-3141468 GCA_029783875.1 Phataginus tricuspis
CCCCCCCCCCCCCCCCACCCATGGCAGGACCTCACAGCTCAAATCTGTCCTGCTTCCTCGAAGCTCACCTGCCTCTGTTTTCATCCATATGACCTCTGCCTCCTAGTTCCCAAGGTAGCTACGACAGGACTAAGCAAAGTCGTTAATAACTGACAAAGGACCTATAGATGTTTTCAGAGGCAGACATCTCAACGGTCTCAGAGAGAGAAGGCCTCAGTTCCAGGTTCCAGCTCTCCCAGTCAGGGTCTGGGTGGCAGATCTCATAGTTATAAGCCTTGGTTTTCACACCCCTAAAGTGGGGTTGACAATACATGTCCTGCAGTGTTACGAGGCTCAAATTAGGTGAAGTAGGTGAATTTTCTTGCCAACTTTTAGCTTTGCAGCAGTACAATATTGTTCTAATTATTGAGATTGGGGGAGAAATGTAATCCTTTACTCTCAGCAGGGGCATTGTCACGTGCTCCACCAGGGCGCGGGGCTCTTCTCGAGGAGCAGAGGATGGTCTGCTTTCCCGAGTCAAGAAACAGGTACCCAGTTTCTCAATCCGAACCCCACCCCCGGCCCTCCGCCCTCAATCTTTTCATTCATAAATGCTTTGGCTCCAGCAGACTCCAGTGTGAAAACTCCCCAAGAAACCCAACCCTCCCTGGGCACGTGGCTTCCCATGGAGGCTCAGGGCACATACAACGAGAGCATTTATAACGCAGCGAGAACCATGCCTCTGTTTCAGAACTGCAGCCCCACTGAATAAATCCAGAGGAAGTGGTACTTGAGAGGGATGGAACATACCTAAAACCCATTAGGAACCTCTGGCAAGAAAGGCCAAGTGTAACTGAATATTGTGTGGCAAGGCGTGACACCTGGGTGGAGTTAGTTGTCAATGGAGCCCTCTCCTTACAAAGTTCTCGAGGACAGGGGTCAGGGGGTGTCTACTCACCCATGTCTGTGCCTTTATTTCCTAAGCGCTCCCAAAATGTGCAAGGGTACAATTTGAGATGCTAAAGAGGAGCAGAAAAAGAAGACGTATTCCAAAAGTGAATTTGCTGAAAACCCACACATTGCCCAGTCTTTGCATTAGTACGACTAGGCACACTAGATATCGTGTCAGGCCTCTGAAGAGGAGGAAGGTGAAACAAATCTTCATTCCTCAAGGCTCAGGTCAGTCAGGAAGGGTACATGGCCAGCACTGCAGAATTCTGCAAGGCATTCTAATGGTGGTGGGTTTTCTGGTCTCCCCTCATTTGGAATTGGCTCAGAGCTTGAATTAAAATGGAATCTCAATGAAAAATCCCCAAGGGCCAGTTTCAGTAGGAAAAATACTTTCAGTGATTTTTATTGGCTTGGAACATCGCTGCAGGTACACCTAGCCATGTCTTGATATGATTCTAGTCTTAAAAAAAAAGTCTGAATGCCTCAAATCTCTAAGTTAAAACTTCTTTCCATGCGTTAAATTTAAAACACACTAGTATAATTGCATTATTTAAATTCACCATGAAAGGAAATTCACAGAAACAGAAGATCCTGCATTTCAACAGAATGATTACTTATTGATATATTTATTGAATTGGTTACAATCAGTCTGTTTAACATCACCTAAATCTGTTGCCGTTTTATGGTGGTTAGCATCAGATAATGAAAATTTTGTGGGTAAAATTCTCTCCTCCGTTCCAAGGATTGTCGAAAGACTTCCTAGCCAACTGTTTGAATTACCGTGGTTCCTAGAACATTTGATTTGAGAGGTATGTGAGCAGGGCAGCTGCCTCTGTTTTTCTAGCCTTACTGTGGCTTCAGAGCAGGAACTCATGGGCTCATTTGAAAATTCTTTTAGTGTTTTCATCCCAGCTCATGGCATCACATTATATTTTGGTGTATAGAAAGCACAGTATGTGAGGAGGATAATATCATATCAAAAAGAACCCTGGAGATAGCTGTAAAGTATACCAGTTAGCAACTCGGCAGAGAACCTTCCATCAGACAACCTGAAGTGAGGTTTCTTTGTTCATTAAACTGACCTACATGAACCATTATTGCTATTTGGCTCTGAATTATTAAAAATCAGTAGTAAGATTTAGCACATCCCTAACTCCAGGCTCTCCTGCTCTTCAAGATAAAAACAGTCTCTCTTTGAGCTAGTTAGAAAACATATGTGAACGTACTAGCACTCAGCTTCTCGTGATAACCTTGTTAGTGTCTGTATGACTGTATGTAACCACTCAGCATGACATCCTTTTCCATTTCTCTTTATGAATAATTTTGTTATACCTCATCCATTTTCTAGTGCTCTTTATTACAGCATGCTACTACATTTATTAGAGTTCCCATCAGAGGGTTCTTCTTCTTATCCTTAATAGTGCCATGTACTGCCCTCTCTTGACTGTAAGCCTGGCACTGTTCAAAGCACATTTATTAGTTTATAACCCTTACATTTTAAATTCCTGCCAAGAAGTTCCTAGGTGAAGAATAAGTTTGCAATAAATATTCATACACACACACACACACACACACACACACACACACACACACACACACACACAGCACCACTGCCATCACTACAACTTCTATTAGAATTACAACAAGTATCTGCCTTTTAGCACAGAGACATCAGAAAACTCATGGGTTAATAACTTCTTCATTGAAACCTGTTACCATGCCTTCAGCAAGCTCTAAGAAGCGGGAGCTTTCATCAGATTCTAGAACACATACTTGGTCTCTAAGCTTCGAGTTGAACTGGGGGCCTGTTGGTTTTGGTGCGACACTGTTGTCCCGGGTTTTTACTGTGTGGACCACCTCACCCCGACTACAGGCAGAAATAGACTGAGAGTAAATAGAAGCCTCAGTCTTTGATGATTCCTCAATAGCCTAATATAAAACCCTTCTCAGGTCAGCCAGATTAGATAGCTGCTTGATACTGATATTGGGGATGGCCTCTCTGGGTTCCTTAGAAGACCAGCTTTGAGACATGGCCATCGGGATGCAGAGAGATGGAAAACGAGCGCGTAGCATGTCCTTTTGTTGTTCAATCACCTGTATCTGAATACAGGTTTCTTCTCCCAAGGAACGGAGAGGGTACCCTGTGTTTATCTTCTGTTCTTCAGAGGGAGGAGGGAAGAAGTTCCAAAGGGAGGAGCCTCGCCCTTGGGAGCAAGAAGAGAAGAGCCCGCACGGGAGGGAGGAGCTCGAGGGAAGACCGTCACTACCATGCAAAGAAAACCTTTCAGCAGCGGAATTTGCCAACTGTACATTCACGTATAACCATAAAAATCACTAAAAGCTTTCACCACTTTTGCTTCAAGCGGATTTACTTGGAGTTCACAGAGCCCTTTGTCATGCAGCTGGTTCCCCAGAGTCCTAACAGGGAGCAAGAGGCAGCCATTGACTATAATAATGGGAGCCGGTTGTGAGGGGAAAACCCACTGGGCTTCATTCATGATTAGGTTCAACTTTGATTCTGAGATGCGTGTTTCCCACTATCAAGTCCAGGAACTGCTATACATACCATTGAGAGCAGTCCTTGGACAGAGAGGCGGCATATCCTCTCTGCCTTCTGTGATTATTAGCTTTAGTATTATTCTACACCAAACCTTCTGCTGCCATGTTTTCCCCTCTTTGCTATTGGCTTCTAGAATATAGCTGCTGTTTGCTTTCTAGGAGGACATAGGTCTACCAGCCTTTGCCACTGCTACTACCATGTCACAATTACAAACGGATGTGGAAGCTTTAAAGACAAAATATCTAGAGGTGGGAGGAGCTTGAAATTGAATTCATCCCAGTAAGCTATTTTTGTACTTTTATACAATGACTGTCAGAATGGTGGCAGTTTTTTCTTTTTCTTTTTTTTTTCTTGGTCATCCACAAAAGACAAACAACACTTCATACCCCTTTTCCCCTTCACTACCCATCTGCTTCCTGATATTGAGTTTTCTACAACTGCATCCGTAAATACTAATTGTATGGTACGTTCCATTTTCAGCAGACTGGAGGTGGTTTTGTGTCCAGTTAAGAGCATTGCCTACCAATCCCTGCAATTCTGAAGACATGAATTCCGGAGTATGCTCAGAGATAAAGCTTCAGTGATGTCTTAGTGAAAAGTGTGACGGTGGTATTTGAGGTACAGGAAGAAGAACAGGCCCATGAAGTCTTAGCGTAAGGAGACCTCTTTAACTAGAATAATACCATCTAAAACAGGGCCTAGTGAAGTAGACCCAAGACATGGCAATATGAGCTGCAGAATCAAGAGAGGTATTAGTAGGCGGAAATCCAAGGACATTGAAAACCCTCCAGAAGTTCCATCATGTTGGTGAGAACAGAAGATGGAAGAAGAGAGGTATAAATGTCAGGATGAAAAGCCTAGTCTTAAGAAAGAAGAGCAGCCAATGGGATAAGAGGCTGGGGTTACACATGGAATCAAAAGCCAGCAAAAGGAGAACTCTTCAGGGAGTTAGCATGAAGTAAAGAAGACCAAGTGCAGGTGCTTAGGCTTTTCATGTATTTTATTCAGTGTAGGGACTGTTGGTAGGGGAAGAAAAATGGTAACGAGAATAAGGAGGAAAATAGTACATTTTTAAACCCCAAAAAACTCTCAGCCAATTACCCCTACAAAATTGTTCAATATATTGAAGATGAAACTGATTGCAATTTGATTACTACTGATCTGTACATAATACAAAATGTGCAGTAAACGCCCCAAGCTACCCCCAGGTGCATGGGAATTCCTGCTTAAATAAACACAAGGGGCCACAGGTGCTGCATCTGGAGCTGCCCATGGACAGCATCTGCATGCGATTCCGCCGTCCTTCGTCCCTTGTCCCTCACTTTGCAAGCCCGCCTCCAATCAGAAAATCATGGTTTGCTTGCTCTTACTCGGTTTTGCTCCCGTATTCCCTCATTCATTTCTTGACAGTATTTTTAATTCAATAAACCATTTTTCTTCCCCTTGGTGAGAGTAAGTGCTTATAATCGCAGATCTTATACTTGGTCAAATGGTTAAGATTCTTCCTGAATGATCTTTTCTCTTGATGCATAATTCACTGCTAGACCTGTCCAGGGCAGAACTTGGGGCCTAGGAAAAATTAAGTACAAATCGTAGGTTTACTATTTATACTTAATTTAGAGAGATTCCTTACTTTACCTTCCTGAGCTAACTTGGAGGTAAGTTAACTACAATTATATAAAATTTTGAATCCCTGCGGATGATTGTAAAATTTCTCCTTTAACTCCTTGCACGTGTCACTGATGGTAGATAAGGAGAATGGATCAGTGAAGGTGGCTTCTTGACATTCTTGTTGCTATGCTCCTTGTAAGCATTATCCAGCTTCTTAACTTCTCTACCATAACAGACAGGAACCATTACTGTTGTATTTTTCTCTACATTGGGATTTACCTGTCCTCTGCTCACTCGCCAAACTTTAAATCCTAATACTAGTTCTTGTAATATGCCACTTACCAAGTAAATGCCATTTTTTTATCTCAAGCTTTATAAAGTGTTATAAGTTTTTTTCCCAAAAAAGTTGTGAAAAAAGATTTCCTTAAAAGAAACACAATTTACTGTATCCTAAAAGTTTCTCTTCAGATTTCGTAGTTAGTTATCAATAGTCCTCTAATTCCTAGATATTAATATGTATGTATAAGTAACAGTCATTGAATGGCTAACCTTTGGTTTTCCTGACTATATTGCTACTGTTTTCCTTCAGCCCTTGCCATCCACCAGTGCAATTCAAGCATTGAAAGTAGATGGAGTTCACCCTACAGTTTCCATTTTGGGTTTACCAACATGTGCTGTTAACTAAAATTCCTAACGAAGATTGTCCTATCTGATCACAAAGAATAGCAGAAGGCTATGGGAAGGCCCATGGATCTTAAGGACGGCAATATTTCGGTGTAAAAGCCAGCTTGCGATATACAACTATATTACTCGTATGAAAGTTTACATGATTAAATGCAAGCATATTGATAAGTGAACTTTTCTTCATGGATTTCTTGTTAGGAAAGTCTTTTATATTACCTGAATCAAATAAAATTGTCCAAACAGAAACAGGTTGTTTGCTTAATGGTCTGTGAAACTAGGACCAGTGATTGCACTTGTAATTTCTGGCACTAAGACTTTCAAACATTTAATAAAATCATCACATTGCTAAAATTTCTTCTCTTGCCTCTGTGCCCTGTTATGGCTCAGAGATTTAATTTCAATAATGTAATCAATAGTGTGATGAGGAGATTGTGACTTTCTTTTCAAGGATGTATTACACAGAGAAATTCAGGGAACCCCTCTCTCAGCTAGTATAGAAAAAGGATGTTAGCAACGACAATCCCTTTTGACTCCCTGTAACTCCACTCAAAATATTCTTTCACTACTTAACTGACTGATCTCCAAATTATTGGCTGTTCATTCCTGCCTTTATAAAATTCAAGATACCAAAACCCAACCTTCTTTATATGTATTTTATTAATTATAGTATCTCACATTCTCTGAGTATATTAAAATATATACATGAGATATAAATTTATAAGAATGAGATGAACAAAATAGACATTATTTTTAGCAAACTTAGCTAGTATCTCAATGCATATTTTCCATTTGAGTTTTACTGTTATGATAGTGGATTATAAATCCTTATTTCAAGTAGTTTTATTTGATATTTTTAACTTATTTTGAAAAAATATTGTAAGATCCAAATAAATCTTCATTGTTTTTTTCTCATAGAGTTTATTCTGTGAGTGGAAATGTCAGCTCTATAGGTTTTTTCTACTTATCAGTCCTTGCATTGCTGGTACTATCTTCAATCAGCATTATTTCTTTGCTGGGAAATTCATGAACCACTTGTCCATTTTAGGAGAGTTAGTTTAGTTGATCTGATAACATAAACTGAGAATACCCATCACTGGTCCTACATCAACTATATACCACAATATGCATAAACAAAAGAATGAGTTGAAGGTGACTCCGTTAACCATTTTACCTTACAGAATTTTAACCCTAGTTCCAGGGACCATTATATGACACATGGTCCTCCACATGGACTGTGTGAGGGCCATTTTAATCTGTTATTAAATCTTAGTAAACATTAACTCCATTCTTATTCTTTGTATGGACAGCAAACAAGTACATAAAAGTTGCATTATTTTCTTGTACCTCAATGAATTGTCTTGTACAATGAATCATGACATGGAGGCTTCTGTCCTAATTGATAAACTTGAAATTTGGTCTCATATATGTTTCTTTTTTTTTTTTAAGGTGATCTTAATGTTAAGGTCTCCTTTCATCCTTTTAGTTTGGGGGTATAAAAAATTTGTTGTATATGTGTTTAGGGCTGCTCCACTGGAGGCAGAGACAACTTTAGGATGATTTCTCAGAGAAATCTAACTCTTTAGAGGCTCATTACCATTTCTAATATTTAGTTATTTCTCTGGATGATTTTATAAATTCTGAAGAACACAGACATACCACCAACCCAAATTTCTCTTCTGAGCTACAAACCCACATGTGTAATAACTACTTATTGTACAGCTCCACATGAAAATCCTACTTTTCCAAAATTGAACTTATGTTTTTGATTAATGGCTTTACCATCCATCCTTTGCCCAAATAAAAAACCTTGCCCTTTCCTTCTTTGCTTGCCTCATTCATGTCAGAGATTCCTTTTATTCGACCTCTCAAAATCTCTCCAAGCTGCCACCATTGACCCTGCCTTAGTTAATACTTTTATTATTTCTACCTAAATGACAGGAATTTGCTGGCTGATTTCCTCCAGTCTTACTAACATCCAACAAATCCTTATGCTATTTCTGGAGCAATCTTTTTATGAGACAAAAATCTTTTAAGAGACAAAAATTATGTCATTCTGTTTTAATAACTCCACATTAATGGTCCTCACATTGGTCTGAATGCAAGATTAAAAGTTTCCTTCTCAAGAGCTCAAAGACTTTCCAAGATTGCTGCCCTCATCTCTTCTTTCACACTGTAGGCTCTGATCATTCCAAACTATCTGAATGTACTGGGTGCACCATGGCTTTCTACAAATCCGTTGATTCTAGGCTCTTCTCTCTGCCTAGAATGTCCTCCAACTTCAATTTATGCTCATGTGTAAAAGTCCCACTAACTTGAAAACCTAAATTTTCCATCTCTAAATTCTGTGGGCAGAATTGCCATTTTCTACCTCAAGCATATATCTTTCACTTCACTTTAATTGATTTACTTATTTTCTCTCCCAGTTTATGGTGAGTACCTTCTTAGCAGGAGTTATTTTTTATCTATGTTATCAGACTCTAGCACAAAACGTGGCATACAGCAGCAAAACATTTCATTAGCATTGTATGTCAGGACTGTCCTAGGTGCTGAGGATTCAGGAGTGAACAAACAGACAAAAATCTCTGTTTTTGCAGCATACATTGTAAGTTACAGTGGGTGTTACCATATATTATAATATATATAATAATACACTATAATTTATATCACATTGACTTAAGAGAATTGCCCCAAATAGTAAAAATTACTTTGGAATCACCAAGCTGACCATAGACTAAAAATTAATTCTTCTTTCTAACAAGAAAACTTATATCTTATAATTGGATCAAGGAAAACTCTTTCCTGAATTCAATCTACATGGCATTCAATTTTTTTAAATAAAGAACAAATATTTATATAAAATGAAGAACATTACCTTCCAAATGACTTTTTGATAATGTTTAATAACCTGCACCTCTGTAGCATAATTTCTGTGATAAATAATACCTGCTAAATAGGAAGTATTCAGTAGTTATTTGCAAATATAACTAAATAATGATGACCAATTAACCTGGTTCAAGAATGTACATGATTTTCATAAGTTCCCTTCAGGGAATAAAGTTATATGACAGATTGAATAAACTGGAGCTAATGTTAGTTTCACCATACACATTTCAGGTAACACTCAATGTTCTACTTCAGCTTTTATAAAGCATGGGTCCACAGGCCTGATTCTGCTAGCTTTGACAATTTCAAAAGTTTGGCCAGATATAATAATGATAAATTACTATGTGCCAGATACTGTATGAAGTGTTTTCTTTCCCCTTTTTATTTACATAATGTATGAATTCTTTTATTGAATCTTCACAACAACTTTGTGAGCTAGGTTTTCCTATTCTTCCCATTTTATAGATGAGGAAACCGAAACTTGTTAAAGATGAATAATCTGCCTATTATCACACTGCAAATAAACAACAGGGCAAGAATATGAATGCAGGAATTTTTGGCCATGAAATGCCCTGGTTCTACCCTCGGCTCTCCTGCAACTCATGCACAGCACTGATGCTGAAGGAGGTGCCTCAAAGGTTAAAATCACCAAGCACTGTCTGCAAACATCTGTTATGCACTGGGATTAAGGGATGTTCACAAATAACACACAATAAAGGGAGGAAGTGGAGAAGGGAAGAAATGCTAAATGAGACCTGAACATGGAAGTTATCAGTCTTCAGCCTCAAAAAGTTTCAAATAAGAACTTGTCATTGGCTCAGGAAAAATGAAGAGGAAATGGTACCACACTGATTATTGTGGAAATTGTTTATGGGAAAATACATCGGAGCTACTTTCTGTCTCTGCTTCATGTCAGGTTTTTTTCATGCAGGCATGCTCAATGTTAAAGTGTCCTGATGGTGTTTGGGACAGCAGAGTAGGCTGGATGGAAGGGCCAGAAACACAGCACTGCAAGTTGAGATGGATAGATTTAGTATAAACTGGTCTATCAGGTTAGCTCTAGTCACCAAGCATGGTCTTAATAAATAAGAGTGAGTCAATCAGGTTTTGAAAGAGTATTGAATTTGGATTTGGTGAGTTTAGGACAGAATGAGGTCAATGGATATCAGAGTGAAAGACTGGGGAGGATGATGATAGGGAGATGGATGAAAGGAGAGGCAGAAAAAAATTCCACCTTTCTCTTCTGTATGGCTATTTCCATGACTTCTCACCTTGCTAACTCCTTAATGAATGCACACCTCACAAATGAGTTCCTTATGATGACCGAGAGCAAGGAGCTGAGAGGCAGACCTTTGCTCAAATCTAGGTTCCATTTCTTATTAGCTCTGCAAGTTTTTATCTCACTGTTAGTTTTCACTTATTTTAAATGGGAATAAGAATATTTATCTCTCAAAGTTGTGAGGATCAAAGAGATAATGTATAATTTCCCCACTATAGGACATAGTAGGCAGTCAGAAATTTCAGTTCTCTTTCTTCTTACCCAGTAATTTCACTACAAGAATAAATGTGCCACCCATAAACAGATTCACACACAGTCATAACACACACATACACACACACCACACAGATCATGAATTAGAGGAGAAAAAAAGGAAACCAGACACCATTCAAATGTGGAAAATAGAAGCATTATGCTCTGACCCGTTTTCTTCCTATATGTTGTATTAAAACTTTACAGTGGTCTTTAGAAAAGAGATTGACATTCAACAGTCACAGAGCTCAAAGGGCAGCTTCTTAAAAAAGTTAGACTGCCCAAGTTCTGCTAGGAAAGTGCCCTGTCCACCTGCAAAGCTGATTCTTACCTTTAAGAAAACTTGTTTAAAAGAAATTTCAGATTTTCTGAAGAGTCAACCATACCTAATCTTAAGTGTCAAAACCCTTTGGGAAGTAAAATCTGAGACCAATATCTGCTTGAGACTCAAGTTAACCAAGATCAAAACCACGATCTTTGCTAGAGATGCTACCTTGTAGTCCAAAGTGCATCCTCTGTCCCACCTGGGATCCACCTTTGCATCTCCCTTAAGTACAGTGTTTCATAGAGTGCTGCTTCTTGCCCTAGACTGTGTCTAGCAAAATTATAAAGGTGGGATTTCCTACCCACAGTCACTTTCTGACTGCATGTGACACATAATTACTACAATAATGATGTTTTATGTTCGCCTCTACATAGCTCAAAATACTACTTCATTATCAGTCAGGATGTCTGGACAAGAATTTAGAGAATTAAACCAGCTCCCTAAGATAATATTAAATAGCAAATGCATAGTTCTTTTATGTGCTCAGCACTGTTCCAAATGTGTATCATAAGTTAATTCATTCATTACTCCCCAAAACCTTATAAGACTGTTACTATTATTATCCCTATTGTGAAAATAAGGAATTTTAGGGACAGAGAGGTCAAATAATTTGCTTGAAGTGAAGTAGCTGGTAAATGCAGAAGCTATTTTGTGTTCTAATCTATGCTGTCATATCACCATTCTTCATGGCACTTAGAACACTTTTTGCAAAATAAGGTAGCTTCTTCTTTCCCGTGTCAAAAAATTTCCTAGCATGATGAAATTCTTGATCTGTTCCACCCTTTTCCCAACTCCTGGAAGATGGACAAACAACTTCTTTTACAATATGGAGAAGTATTATTGTAAAATTTACTGCCAGGTTGAGCCCTTGCATGCCACACTAAATTTTTATGACAGTTATAAACACCTAAAAAATCTAAGTCTATCATGAGACTACTTATAAATCCTAATAGTAACTCTGACCGAGTAACAGCATAAAAGAGGAGAGTGGTTAAAGTCAAGTAAGCAAGAACAAAGGTTTGGAGGATATCTTTAGTTTGATGTTTGGCCATTTTTTCAAGATATTAAGGGAAGGGGGAAGTGAGGAGAGGTGGAGGAAAAAGGAGGCTTCCCATAGGAGCCCCACTAGATCTAATTTGCTGAACTCCAGTTTTCTTTTAAGTAAAATGGTATTCAGTAAATTGTAACGTCCTTTGAAATTCCATCTTACTAAATCCGCTCAGGATTTAGGAGGCCAATTTAATAAGTGATTGGAGAATTCCCACTTTCTGAGTGCTGCCTCAGGAGTTATTCCCCTGTTGTGTGTTTCTTTTTAAGTATTGGAAGGCCTGGGGAAATACTAAACAGTATTACAAAAATGAATTATACAAGCTATGACTTTAAAATAATGAGACTAATTCTACAGACCACACCTGAAAATCAATGCTATTGCCATAATCATACTTGGGTTTTCAGTCAAAAAGGCACAAAACACAATCAGTGAGATTAGGAAGCAAAACAAGATTAGAAGAACACAGATCAAATTCAGAATAGTGGTTACCTCTGAGATTAAAAGGGATTCTAGTTTCCTCTCTAAGGTTCTAATTTTTTAAGTACTGTAAGTTCATATGTTTTTAAAATAAATCATCTAATACACTCTGGTCGAAGAATAGCTAAAACAACTCCCCAAATTTTTTGTTCAACCTTTTTTCATGAGTTTTTAAAGGAGATTTCATGCTTTCAAAGTAACCTTTCCAAGATTTCAATTCTCTGGCAGGACCGCCTGCTCACATTACTTCCATTTTAGCGCTGGCATAATTATCATTACTAATTAGAAACAGAATAACCATTTGCTGTGAGTGGGATCTCCCTGGTTTCTTTGATGTAGGAATCGGACCCTGTCACACTTCTCCCTAAGCTTCATTTGTTGATATATTCAGTCAGGCTCTCAATATAGTTGTTTCATCATTCATTCATTTCTTTTAGTTGATTGATAACACTATCGCTCACTGGAGTAAACCCAACGATTGGGTTCCATATACATTCTGAGACAGGCAAGAAGAAAATTCACTTTCTCTCCTTAGAGGAAAAAAGGCAAAGAGAATCCATTTATTCCTAAACTTGAATTTGTCACTCTAAGCAAGGTCCACTAGATGACAGTGGGGAGAAGTGTGTCTTCAGGCAAAAATGATCTCTCCACTGGCCCGACTCTTGGAAGAAGTTAGATATATACCATAGAATGCCTAATGTTAAAAAATGTTTATCTTGGTAAAGACTCAGGGAAAAGTATATTTTAATTTTACCCACGGTAAAAATATTGGTCAACATCAAATGAAAAGTAAAAAACAGTACTCCTCCTTGTCCGTTCCTCGCCTCACAAAAAAATATCTCAACTTCCTATAAAGTCTTTAAAAACAAAGTAACATGTATGTATGTGTTTTTTTCTACTAACCTTCTATTGGTGTTTATAATGTGGTATAGAAAGCCTTTTAAGAGGGGAAAATGGCAAGTTATAACACATGCCCGTGTGCTTAGCTCCGAGCTTGCAGAGGGTTCCCACTCACAATGTGGTGCTCTCTCACCCGGCAGGTAGAAACAGAAGAGCAAGGGAAAAACAGAACTTATGGCTCTCCACAATGCCTCCAATGCAGAAAAACAGCTTTTCAGAAAGAACATGAGGGAAAATAAACCTGTAGTCATTCTCATTGGTGCAGATGGGCATCTATGTATATACTCACATACACGATTATCGACAGTAAGATGCAAGTATGGTGAATCATAACCATTGATAAGAACTTATCGAGCCTTCTTGGATAGGCTACTAACAGTATGAAGTAGAAGAGAAATCCCTGTGGAAGGACTTGGGATGAGACATTCTTGGCTCTTTATTAAATAGTGAAATTAAGTGAGAATGCCTCATACGACTGCACCCTGAGGCCAAGTGCTATTCAAACATGAACACTTCAACCCAGGAAATTAAGGTATAAATAATAGCTTCAGTCCCTCCAGCAGCCTGCTCCTCTGCTCTGTGCTTATAGGGGGAGCATGTGTGCATTAGCAAATAAGACATAGTGGGAAAATTAACTCCTAAAAAAAAAAAGTTAACTCGTGAAAAAAAATTCAAATGGGGCATGTTTATAAATATGACTGTAAGTTGAATTTTTTTAACCAATGGATTTTAAGAGAATTAAGAAATAAACTGTCTATCATTAACAGAGGTCAGAGGTATAAGAAAAAATGCCCAGATAATATTAACATGTCTCTAATGCTTAAGCACTTGTGATATTGTGGCCACTCTTACAGTTATTTGTGTAAATGACTGATCAGCTTCTAAATGCTGATCTCCTGGAGGACATGTGTGGACCATTTAGAAAGAGCAGGGATTTGGGAACTTTATTCAGCTTCATTTACTAGCTATATGTCCCTGGTCAAGTCATCTAACTTCTGGGGTCTTATTTTCTTTATCTGAAAAATGGAGATAATAAGATTTACTTCACATAATTATGCAACATGGATGTAATACATTATCAATCTGGAACAAAATAGGTCTTCAATAACTGGTAGATAACTTTAATTTCTATCACCGGTAAAATGAATGCCATTATTAAAAGAGCTTTACTTTCTTTTGGGAGTAAAGAGGAGAAAGGACATAGCATCTATTCAACTCCTAGTACATGCCAGGAATTTCAGTTTGCACTTTATATATGTTATCCCATGAAATTGTCCCAGTTATCTTAAGAAGTAGGTATTCTTAGATCTGTTTAAAGATGAGATGACTGAGACTGAATAAGATTAGACATCCTCCTTAAAGTCACCCAGCTATAAATGTCAAAGTATCACGGAATGAGGATTTCTGGAATGTTGCTTGTTCGTCATTGCTTTGCTAATTGAGACCTTGTATCTTTCCAACTAAGATGGTGTCAGGTGTAATATCCACGATCATAAAATTCCAGTTCTCACTAAAGATGTCTTCTGGCAAAGCTTTGCAAAGAGCTGCAAATACTGCTCAGCACTTTTGTGATGATGTCCAGAAATCTTAGTAATGCAGAGCTTGGAATTTCAACTTCAGTGTTTCATAGATCTTCACTATAAAAAAAGAGTTTATTTTTCTTCATCATGGTGAAAGAGAAAACCTTGCATTTTCAAGGTTCAAAATAGACCCTTCCATTTCCTGCATTGCCTTCAAATCGCCTTGGGTGACAGTTGATCAAGTATTCTATACTACGTCAAAGCTGTTTGCGGAAAAGGTCCAGGAAATTATAAATTTCAAAACATGTAGACTTGTTGTCTTCAGAGTACAATAGCTAATAAAGTCCTAAGGGCATTAAAGCCTCATTTTTACCCTGTGGGCTCCCAACTTGCAAAAACCACAGATACACACACATGTTCCCAGACAGAAAGTCACACATAATCTCTGGGATTTGCCAGATCATTGGAACATTTGTATTTTCAAAGGTTTGAAGAGATTGAGATTCTATTCAAAAGGACTAATGCCAGAATTGTCAGGGTGATTGTAAGATAATGCACGGGGCACAATTGTGGTGTCGCTCCCTGGATGTTTCAGAACAACTTGAGTGAGTCATCATAAAATGCTCCTAGTAGAGCCCGTCTCATTAAAATAAACCACCACCATAAATAGTTTCTAAACGAATTAACAAATTATTTCAAGATTTAAACATATCACAATTATCTTTCTCCTTTAAAATATATAAAAACAACATTTGGTTAAAGTTCACAAATAAATTGTACTAAACGCATGTTTTCAAAATGAACAAGTTGACTCTCACTTAACTAATTCCTAAAGAATCTATTAAAATCTATGCACAGAATATGCAAAAGTGTATCACAATAACAAAACAGAAAGCACACATAGAAGTACTCCTATGTATTTATAAACATCTTAATCTAGGTAACAGTTGTCATTTCATGTTCCAACCATAAAAAAGGGAAAGTATAGAGAGAACTATGGGCTCAGTATTTATTCATTCCTGAGGAAAATTAAGCCATTCAGAAAGCCACATTACTTTAACAGGAATACAAAGATTAATATTTTTTGTCTTACTGAGGGCCGCTTGTTTAGCATGTTATCTCTATGGAGAATTCCAGATCCTTATGAAGCTGGTAAGTGAGAATGGCCAGACATTTTGGCAAGTCATTTAACATTTCATTCATGTTGCTATCTTTATTACAATTCCTCATTGCCCTCAAAATAAAGTCCAAATTCCATAGCACGGCATTCAAGGCTTTGATAATCGGGCCTTATATTCCAGTATCAGCGAAGGCTCTTTGATTTCCATCAACAGACACTGGCGTGGCTTGCATGTGAAAAATCAAATTCATTAGAAGGATGTACAGCGCTGACAGGTTGGAAAGGAAAGCTGCAGAACCAGATTCAGAGCTGTGAGGAAGTGGGCTGTTCCAAAGGGTCTCAAAATTAGAAACTGCCTGACTGTTCTTTGTGGGAATGCTTCTGTAAACACAAGGACCTCAGCAGTTTCCAGTCTTTCTGCCACTCTTTTTGTCCTCAGGCTAAAAGAAAGCAGGGCATTCTGTCAGTTCCGCCCGGTGGTATCAATGGGGAGTATCCAAATAAAATCAGGCTCAAATTGCCAAGAGAAAGGAGAATGAAGGCGTGCAGTCAGATACCAACAATTGTCCATCTCTCTCCTCCAACTTCTTTTTCTCCCCTCCCTCTTTCTTCAGCCACACAGAAGAATCTGCATCCATGAACCTCCAAGTGATGTCATTCCTCTGGGCCTTTACATATTTTTTCCTCTGTTAACCCCGCCCCCATTCCTTCTCTGCCCTTATGACATAATTCCAACCCAGCCTCCGTGTCTCACCTTCTTCTCTGCAGGGCTCTGGGCACATCTCTTCCCCAGCCTCATTCCTCAGCTGGCTTAGGTGGCCTTCTCCAGTCTTTCCGCAGCATTCCCCGCTCCCTTCCACCATACCTCTCACCACGGGTACTGTTTCAAGTGCTGGATTCTCTACCTTCCCTTCACAGGCCTGTCCCTAAATTTTGCCTGGAGCTGTCCACTCTTCATTTCCCACCTTTTTCTCTTTCTTACACCTTGTGAGCCTTTCTGGCAGGAACCTTATCAGGCCTAGGGATGAGTGGTGTGCCCCTGGGAGGAGGAGCCTGTGGAAGGAGTCCTAGGCAAGCCCAGGAAGTAGGACGTCTGAGGTACCTGGTGTGGGGCCTAACAGGGAGGGCGACTCAAATTCTGGGTAAGCACATCTCCTTTCCATGGCCCCATGAGAAGAACAATCAGAGGGCAGTAGGGCCTCTAAAACTTGGTGTCCAGTGCAGCGGGCCTGGTTACCTAGGTTTAAGGGCAATACTGCCTCCACTAGGCTGGGAGTTCCTTGAGAGGAAACAAGGTTTGGCTGTCCGCAATCCCTGTGGCCATTGCGTGAGTACTGTCCTGCATAAAAACCAAATGAAGTAATTTATGAACCCCAGCTTTCTCTGCAAAATGGAGATACTATTATCTGTCTGTCCACTTTCCATGGCTGATATGAAAGAAAGGAAGTATTGATGGAAGGATGGTTTGAAAGGAATGAACTTTTTAAAGACTTTCTAACAACTTCTCAGGCAGACTTATTTTTTGTTGCCTTCCCAAAATAAGAAATAGCAAAATGTTTTATCAAATCAAGTAGAATAGAGTTCAGATGGTACATCCTAAACTCTCGGCACAGAACCTTAAGAATTAGGTTATGATTATGAACGATAATATAAACAGAAACATTAGTGGTTTTAATTCCAATTATTTATACTTTCTCCTCTCCTATTAAAAAAATGCTAGGAAATCTATAATAAAGGACCTTAAACAGGAAGAATAGAAGCACCAACTTGCATAGGATATTGATTATTCTTAAGATACTTACGTTCATGCAAGATAATTATTTTATTATACCAGCCTCAGGCTGAATTCCATTTTGAGTGTATAACACAATTTTCTTTTCTGGATATTTACTTATGTAGGAAAGATCATCTTCTGAGCTGTGAAATAACCTGGTAAAGTGGGAAGGATAACTAGGATTTCGTGCACATAGGTTCTACTCCTGAGAGCTGTGCTCATTCATTCATTTATTCATTCATTATTCATCCAGTGCAGACCAGTTATCGAGCACCTATCCTGTGTAGAAGATGTAAAAGGTGGTGGGAATAAAACAACAGAATGACATGAGATCTGCCCACAAGGAAATTTCAATCTGGCGAGGAAGACAAAAGTAAGCCATCCAGTGGAGAAAAGGCTGTAATGGTAAATATAACCATAAATCCTAATATAGAGATAAACATTTACTCTACTCTTCTTAAACCCTGAGGATTCCTGAACTTCCACATTTACAAAACTGATGATAAAGAGAAATCAGCCCATCTACTTCATTCCTATTATGTTCTAGATTTGCTTAATTTTCAGTTTTATTTTATACTTCTCATTAAATTTGTCAACAGATTGGTCGAGTAATTACCATGTAACATGGTGAAAATGAATGTGGCTTATTCAGCAAGGCCAACGCTGTCTGTGGGACGGGGACAGTGCATTTCATTCCCTCTACTTACTACTTAGATCAGTGTCATTCAGATTCATTTCGTAAGTGTCACTTGATAAGTCAGATGTCTGCATTCAGGTCTTAACTATGTATCCAAGCCTCCTAATACATAGCCAAAACCTTTGAACACTACATGCCTGCTGTAAGAAAAGTGTAGTTCACAGGAACTGAGCTCACACTCACTTTCACCCCCACGCAGAGCTCACACTTGCGTCAGTGGGTTACAAACATGGGTTGAGGAAAAAATGATGTCTCACCGATTTCTCAAGGTAGATTAAAAATAACATGACTCTTGACGGTAAATCAAATTTGACGATTAAAACCCACAAAAACTAGGAATACCAGCTTTACGGTAATCAACAGTTTTCACAATTGTATGATGCCATGCTGAGAAAACTGTAGCAGGGGGACCTGAAGAATTCCAAAGAAGAAACAAATAAGAGCCTTTTAAAAGAGTATTGACTCTGATACCCCACCCTTGATACTCAACACCTGAAATGATCACGGACCATGAAGGGCCTTGTGTCACATTGTATATGTAATATTTTCTGAGTTCCTGGTACAAGTCTGTATTTGTTTAACATCAGTAGTGCATTTACTTCCCTCCCTCCAGCCAGGCGGATTGCATGTACCAGCTGTTTACACATCTTCCGGAGAAAGAAGGGGAGTGACCCGCTCGCTCTGCACACTGTCTCATGTCAGAGAAGTTTCCAAGTCACTGAGGGATGTGTGAGACCACAGAGGTGAAGGAAAGTTCGGTGTTTAGTGTTTCCCTTTCTGTCTTCTTACATTAAAAGTACTGGTCACAGGCTCAACCAGGCACTCATTTCATGGGGCGACTGCACTTCCATGTTCCCTGATGACCAGACTGTATGGCTGTCAATTGTTAAACCAGTAATAACTACAGAACTTTTATAACCTCCCCAAACTGTCTAGGGTATGATTTAATGAGCAACCATCCTTCGGGGCTTTTGTTTCAGCAGCTGAAAAGGTTTCCCCAGGAGAATAGAGGGGAGAGGGAGAAAAACCTGCTGATGGTAAAGAGAAACTAAGCGCGTAAATAAAAACGATATGAAAATTATTCAATGGCGTAAGTACGTTCACCCTTAACACTGACTCACTGGATGCCCCTCAGAGTCCTTGGCCGGCAGTGTTCTCCTTATGAGTCCAGGCACCAGATCTTTGCAGCCACTGCTGAGAGATGGGTCACTTGTGAAGACAGTGCTTTCATTGCTTAGATGGCAGAGAAGAACTGTGATTTAAGCACTTAGTTTCAGTTGTAGTTTTAAAAGTCACTTTACAGAGCAAGATATGTACTAGGGATGAAGTAATAGAGGCGTGAGAAATAGGAACAGACAGCTGTACACCCTTTGGAGAACTCGGAAAACCAGTTCACCCAGCCTCCAGGTGAGCAGAATAATAATAAAAAATAATAAAAAAAAAACCTTCCAAACGCAGGGAGCCTCAGCTGTGCAGAAGGCAGTGCACATGGATGTGCCAACATGATCATAACCCACGGGCTACGCTTAAGGGGTTTCACAGGCAAGTGCTAACTTACGCGGCACACTCGTAAATATGAGCTGTGATCCTCTCTGCAGCGCTACAAAGTGGGGTGGGCACCTAGGGAAACAGCCTCTTCTAGTATAAGCAGTGTTTCCCAAGGCTGTGGGAGTAAAGTGTGGAGGAGCCGTGCTTGTCTTCAGACGCCGGCTCCTGGGCCCTTCATGCTTACAATTAATACGTGACTGAGTGGTTTATACCTAGCAAGAGAGAGAAGAAATACGTAAGTACCGAGCAGCCCATAACCTTGGATACAATATCCTAGGAATATAGTCTCGTATTTTGTTTTCTTTTTTAATCCATCCATAAACACATTTATGACGATCCTTTGAATGGTTACTTCCTTGCCCCAAATGTTGGTCAATTAGAAATGAATACTTAACATCCATTATATCATGGTAATATCATTATACCAGTTTTATTAAGAAGAAGGGAAGATTTCTTAAGATTCATCCATATGTTTAATTTTGCTCTAAGAATTAAAATGATTGGATCTTCCTTGAACTTCTTAAATTTCTTTTACTTTTTTATAATAAAATACATAGGACTCTGTGAATTTTCAGAAACACGTTCCTGCTGATGATAATGGAAATCCAAGAAAAAGAAGCACACAGGGTCACAGACACACGCCACGCGCCCACAACAGGCCCTGAACGCCTTCCTAATGTCCTGCAACATTCTTCCACCATCTGGGCACTAGCGGTGGCAACTTTCCACCAAATGCACCAAATGGCAGAGGGTAAATCATAGTTCTCCTTGCTTTCCATTTGGTATGTTTGTACTCACAACCGTGATAGCAATAAGTAAACCTTCTGTTTCTTTTTCAAAAATTTTATAGAAATGCTCTCGTGTCCTTTTCTTCCCCTGTTCCTCCCCCACTGCAATTCAGCTCACTCAGAAATGCTATAAAGTTTCAGAGAAGAGGTTTGCTCAAAGCAACTACCAATAAAGTGCATGTACATAAATAACTTAGCCTGACTTTTTGTTTAATGTCCAAGATGATTGGAACAGATTGTATCATGAACTACTTTCCCTTTGGCTAATTAAATAGCAGTCCCCACTTACCATAAAGCATATTCTTATTAAAACAAGTATCTATAGTCACTCTGCTGGATAAATTACTCCCAAGTAAGTGCCATAAAGCCCATTACATTCCTGCTTTAGGAATGGAGCAAGTCCAAACGGACAATCAAAGGATTTCACTGGGATTATTTTAGATTAGAAAACCTAAAGACGACCGGTTGCACTGACAGGATCGTAAAGGCATAAAGGATGAATTAGCGGTTCCATACCAAACAAAGTGCGCTGGTGATATCACAGTATAACCAAAAGTAAAAACAAATTCCTACTGTATTAACCTCTGCCAAAATGGAAATCTGTTTATGCAGAAATAAAAATGTCATGAACAACTGTTATCTCCTGTGCAAATCAAAATGACTGTTTTGAATAATAATAATAATAAAAAAAAACCTTCCAAACCAACGACTAGGGAAATGTGCCATAGGAAAAAAGATATCTTCATTTCAAAAAATTGCATTTTACATTTAATAGGAAAGGTTATGTTATGATTTGTCATATTAGTGAACTGTTATTGCATAACCATATTTTTATTGCAATATATTACCTGCTAAATGATGCCTTTTTTTTAAGAGAAAAAATCTCATAGAATTGATTCTATGGGAGTTTTTCTTGCTGCCAGTTGTTAAACCTTTCAGAAGCTGTGAACAGCCTCAGAAATCAAGTTCAAAATACCATCGCCCACATGAGCAGGGCCATAGGCTAGTCTATTTTTAAGTTGTAATACAATACCTGCCAGAGAAATACCTAAACACAAAAGATTATTTAAAATGAGATCATCTTATCTAGCTTGTCAATGTAAAGGACAAAGTCAGTGGAGTGAAATTCAACCCACGACCTCTATAAATATCACTAGACATTTGAGAGCTAAGTAATTTTTTTGAGGCTAATTTTTTCCTTAAATTCATTAGGCCCCAGAGCCTTCACACACTCACTCTCACAGACCCTGTCCGTGTTGGACATAAGATACAGGACGCTGACCACCCAAGGCAGCCAGCGGGCTCAGTTTCCTCCCTTGCCTCACTCAAGCAAGCCCTTCTACTCGAAGGTGAGTGGATGGGAGAGCCATTGGCATCTGCCCTGGAAACTTTGCAGGAGAGGAGCCCTGTGTGTTTCTACAGATGGCACTTAGGATTTGCCCTGTGTCTGCGAGCATGCTTTGCCATACTGCTTCTAAATGGTAAGACTCTGTCCTCGACATCGCAATCAGCAGGACCAGCTGGGATCCCCCCAGAATATTCCAAGCCTATGACAGCAAGCTAGTTATCTGATGGAAACAGAGGTGGGACATTTGGGGGTATCTTCCAGCTTAAGCTGCCGCTGCTGTCATTTTCTCCAAGTGGAAGGAGTGAAGAAACGAAGGTATGTGCTGTCATTCCTTAAGGTACTGCCTGCCTTTGCTGTTGTCTCGTGGGTGTGCTCACCTTTGGCTGCACTGATAGATGTTACAGCCTGCCGTACATTCCACAACGTTTTTAAGAGTATAATATGTGGCAGCTGGAGACAAAAGTGAATGAGACAGAAGAAGTTCTTACTCTCAAGCAACTTTAAGTCTCGTAAAGGAGACAAATATTAAATAAGTATTCAAAGAGATTGGATATTTGGAATCTGTAAAAATGTAAAAATGGAGGTGTGGATGAAGTGAAGGTTCCTATGGTCCGTTTTCTCACCTGGCCCTGGTCAATTAGCTCACTACGCATGTGTGGGCAAAATGTTGCTATTGACTCTATATAAAGAGCCCTGCCCAGTGCTCTGAGCGACAGGGTGGCACGGCTGTAGGAAAGCAGAGATGAGACTGGAGTGGTGGCAGTACTGAGAACAGAGACTGACACAGCTGTGGGGGTGGAGAGGCCCAGAGGCAGAGACCAGCTTGCTGTATGCAGACTTGCTCTGTGTGGACGGATTCTAGTGATTGACCTGCCATCATGGGAATAAAGTTGGGCATAAACTCTACCACCCCAAGAACGTTCCACGGTCATTTTTCAGTGTCACTGAATACATACTGAACTTGTCTGGGGCTGAAACCCATTGGCAAGACAGGAGGAAATTCTTACCACATTTTTTTCTTTTTAAAAATGATACAAATATAATACAAATATATTCATGCTGCAAAAGGCCTAAACAATGTAAGTAACACCTAGTGCAGTACCTATCTATGAATTTATATGTATTCACACATGCACGCTTATTGTACTTTTTCAAATATATGAGGTTGTACTATAAATAGTATGCAACTGCAACTTATATATTAGGACATTTTTTTGTGTAAAAATATAGACACACCATTTATTGCAGTGATTAAGTTACCATATATGGACACAACATAATTTTTGTAACTATTCCCCTCTTGGTGGGTGTACTAGTTCCCTGTGGTCACTGTGACCAATTAACACAAAGTGGATGGTTTAAAACAAACAGAAACTTATTGTTTCACAGTCCTGGACACCAGAATTCTGAAATCAGGATCACTGAGCTGAAATCAAGGTGTTGGCAAGGCTACAATCCCTCCAAGAGGGAGAGGCTTTAGAGAAGAACCAATTCTTACCTCTTTCAGCTTTTGATGGCTGCTGACATTCCTGGACTTGAGGCCACATCACTCCAGTTCTCAACAGCATCTTCAAATCTCTCTCTGCTCCATCTTCAAGTGGCTTCTGCTCTGCTGTGTCAAACCTTTCTCTGCCTCTTTCATAAAGACCTTTGTGATTGCATTAAGAGCCCATCTGATTAATCAGAGATAATCTCCCTATCACAAGATCTTTGACTTAATTATATCTTAATTTATAAGTTAAATGTATATTATAGTCCTATTATAGTCCTTTTGTCATGTGTCTTGCCTGAGGGTTTCAGCCTTGGGAAAGTTCACTATGGATTCAGTGAGTCCAAGAAATGACAATGGAACATTCTTGGGGGAAAAGAGTTCATACCCAGCTTTACTCTCCCAGTGTTATGTCGAGCACTGGAATCACGTCTGCATCCAACAGTCTGCAGGCAGTAATCCTCTGTCTCTGCCTCCACCCAGAGTGCTGGGCACAGCTCTTTGTATAGTGACTGAGTCAATAATAGCTTATTGCTTATGGGTGTGGAAGCATTAGCCTAGCAGCAGGCCAATTAGATCATCAGGTAGTTTAGGGTCAGCTGAGGATCTTAGCCATAGGAACTTCTATTTTCCCCGTATCACAGCAAGTAACTGTCACAGGTTCCAGACAGACATTGGTAACTTTGGGGGTCATTGTTTAGCCTATTACAGTGGATATTTAGGTTGCATCTTTTTCTTAATATAAATAATGCAGCAATTATGATAATTGAAACATATTTGTGCACACATGTAAATATTTTGGTAGGTGAGTTTCCTAAAAGTGAAATTACAGAATCAAAGAGCACATGTAATAAAATATTGTTAAATAATGCCAAGGTATTCTACAAAAAACTGTACCCCATCACTGTATACTCCCGAAAATACTTTGTGGAGTGCTCATTTTCCCACATTTTTATCAACATTACATAATTTTTTCTTTGTTCTTATCAATTTAAAAAGTGAAAATTGGAAACTTGTCATTGTTGACTTGAATTCTCTTCATTATTAATAGGTTTAAAAAATTACTGTTTGCATAATTTCCCATTCTTAGTTCATTTTTTACTTTTCTCATTGATTTTGCAGGGATTATTTATATATTAATATTGATGGTTAATATTTTAGCCTTATATATGCTACAAGTATACTTACCAGTCTAGTACTTGTCTTTATTGGCTTATTGAAAGAAATTACAATTCATGTTGCAACTACTACCGATATTTTCCTTTGTATATTTCCAGTTTTGCATCTTATTTAGAAATACCTTGCTCATCCTATATAAATGAAAATATTCTCCCAAATTTTATTCACTTTTTTTGTTGTCAGGAATTTAAGTTTTGTGCATAGTGTAAGGTAGAAGTCTAGCTTTATTTGTTCTTTCCAGTGGAAAGCCAAGTATTTAAAAATAATTTATCTTCTGTCCCACTAACTTGAAATACTATCTTTATTATATACTGGGTACTTAAATACACCCAGATCCATTTTTGAGCTATATATCATTGATCTATTTTTCCTATTTCTGAGAGTTCTATGAAGACAGAAATTTTGTCTATTTCTCTATTCTGTACTCCAGTGGTATACAGGGTAAACATAAATATGTATATATATATATTATATATATATATATGCATGTGTTTAGTTAATAAGGTGCCAGATAAAATATGGGACTTCTAGTTAAAACTGAATTTCAAATAAATAATGAATAATTTTGTAATATATCTGCACTCCAAATATTTAATGAGACACACTTATGCCAAAAAAATCATATATTGTCACTCAAATACGTACTTAATTGGTGTCCTATATTTTGATCTCTTGAATCTAATAACCCTATAGTCAGCATACATTGAGTTAGTGAATGAACACCCTATTGTAATTTTATTCTTCTTTTTTTTTTCTTTTGCTATTATTAATGTACAATTACATGAGCAACATTATGGTTACTAGACTCCCCCTATTACCAAGTTCCCACCACATACCCCATTACAGTCACTGTCCAGCAGCATAGTAAAATGCTATAGAATCACTACTTGTCTTCTCTGTGTTATACTGCCTTCCTTGTATGCACCCCATGCTACATTGTGTGTGCTAATAGTAATGCTCCCTTTTCCCCCCTTATCCTTCCCTTCCCACCCATCTTCCCCAGTTCCTTCCCCTTTGGAAACTGTTAGCCATTCATGGGTTCTGTGAGTCTGCTGCTGTGTTGTTCCTTCAGTTTTTTCTTTGTTCTTATACTCCACAGATGAGTGAGATCATTTGATACTTGTCTTACTCCATCTGGCTTATTTCACTGAGCATAATACCCTCTAGCTCTATCCATGTTGTTGCAAATGGTAAGATTTGTTTTCTTCTTAAGGCTGAATAATATTCCATTGTGTATATATACCACATCTTCTTTATCCATTCATCTACTGATGGACATTTAGGTTGCTTCCATTTCTTGGCTATTGTAAATAGTGCTGTGATAAACATAGGGGTGCATATGTCTTTTTGAAACTGGGCTGCTGCATTCTTAGGGTAAATTCCTAGGAGTGGGATTCCTGGGTCAAATGGAATTTCTATTTTGAGTTTTTTGAGGAACCTCCATACTGCTTTCCATACTGGTTGAACTAATTTACATTCCCACCAGCAGTATAGGAGGGTTCCCCTTTCTCCACAACCTTGCCAACATTTGTTGTTGTTTGTCTTTTGGATGTTGGCCATCCTAACTGGTGTGAGGTGATAGATATCTCATTGTGGTTTTAATTTGCATTTCTCTGATGATTAGCAAAGTGGAGCATCTTTTCATGTGCCTGTTGGCCATCTGAATTTCATCTTTGGAGAGGTGTCTGTTCAGCTCCTCTGCCCATTTTTTAATTGGCTCATTAGCTTTTTTTTCTTGAGGTCTGTCAGCTCTTTATAATTTGGATGTCAACCCCTTATCGGATATGTCATTTATGAATACATTCTTCCATACCATAGGATGTCTTTTTGTTCTATTGATGGTATTCTTTGCTATACAGAAGTTTTTAGTTTGATATAGTCCCACTTGTTCATTTTTGCTTTTGTTTCCCATGCCCGGGGAGATATGTTCATGAAGTAGTTGCTCATATTTATGTACAAGAGATTTTTGCCTATGTTTTTTTCTAAGAATTTTATGGTTTCATGACTTACATTCAGGTCATTGATCCATTTTGAGTTTACTTTTGTGTATGGGATTAGACAATAATCCAGTTTCATTCTCTTGCATGTATCAGTCCAGTTTTGCTAACACCAGCTGCTGAAGAGGCTGTCAGTTCCCCATTGTATATCCAGGGCTCCTTTATCATATATTAATTGACCATATATACTTGGGTTTATATCTGGGCTTTCCAGTCTGTTCCATCGGTCTATGGGTCTGTTCTTGTGCCAGTACCAAATTGTCTTGATTACTGTGGCTTTGTAGTAGAGCTTGAAGTCATGGAGCATAATTCTCCCACTTTATTCTTCCCTCTCAGGATTGCTTTGGCTATTCAGGGTCTTTTGTGGTTCCATATGAATTTTAGAACTATTTTCTCTAGTTCATTGAAGAATGCTGCTGGTATTTTGATAGGAATTGCATTGAATCTGTAGATTATTTTAGGTAGGATGGCCACTTTGACAATATTAATTCTTCCTATCCATGAGCATGGGATGTGTTTCCATTTATTGGTATCTTCTTTAATTTCTTTCCTGAGTATTCTTGTAATTTTCAGAGTATATGTCTTTCACTTCCTTGGTTAGGTTTATTCCTAGGTATTTTATTCTTTGGATGCAATTGTGAATGGAATTGATTTCCTGATTTCTCTTTCTGCTAGTTCACCATTAGTGTATAAAAATGCAACAGATTTCTGTATATTAATTTTGTATCCTACAAATTTGCCGATTTCAGATACTAGATCTAGTTGTTTTGGAGTGGATTCTTTGGGGTTTTTTTATGTACAATATTATGTCATCTGAAAACAGGACAGTTTGACTTCTTCCTTACCAATCTGAATTCCTTTTATTTCTTTGTGTTGTCTCATTGCTGTGGCTAGGACCTCCAGGACTATCTTGAATAAAAGTGGGGAGAGTGGGCATCCTTGTCTTGTTCCCGATCTTTTTTTTTTATTTATAATTTATTCTGGTATCATTAATCTATAATTACATGTGCAATATTATGGTGATTAAACTACCCCCTTTATCAGGTCCCCCCAACCAACCCCATTAAACTCACTGATGGCAGTGTAGTGAGATGCTATAGAATCACTACTTGTCTTCTCTGAGTTGTACAGCCCTCCCCATGCCCCCTCAACATTACTTCTGCTAATTGTAATGCCCCTTTTACCCCCTTTTCCCTCCCTTCCCCCCCATCTTCCCCAGTCCCTTTCCCTTTGGTAACTATTAGTCCGTTCTTGGGTTCTGTGAGTCTGCTGCTGTTTTGTTCCTTTGGTTTTTTTCTTTGTTCTTATACTCCACATATGAGTTAAATCATTTGATACTTGTCTTTTTTGGCTTGGCTTATTTCACTGAGGATAATACTCTCTAGCTCCATCCATGTTGTTGCAAATGGTAGGATTTGTTTTTTTCTTATGGCTGAATAATATTCCATTGTGTATATGTACCACTACTTCCTATCCATTCATCTACTGATGGACACTTAGGTTGCTTCCATTTCTTGGCTATTGTAAATAGTGCTGCGATAAACATAGGGGTGCATCTGTGTTTTTAAAACTGGGTTGCTGCATTCTTAGGGTAAATTCCTAGGAGTGGGATTCCTGGGTCAAATGGTATTTCTATTTTGAGTTTTTTGAGGAACTTCCATACTCCATTCCACAATAGTTGAACTAATTTGTATTCCCACCAGCAGTGTAGGAGGGTTCCCTTTTCTCCACATCCTCGCCAACATTTGTTGTTGTTTGTGTTTTGAATGTTGGCCATCCTCACTGGTGTGAGGTGACATCTCATTGTGGTTTTAATCTGCATTTCTCTGATGATTAGTTATGTGGAGCATCTTTTCATGTGCCTGTTGGCCATCTGAATTTCTTCTTTAGAGAAGTGTCTATTCATGTCCTCTGCCCATTTCTTTATTGGATTATTTTCTTTTTGTTTGTTAAGGTGCGTGAGTTCTTTATATATTTTGGATGTCAACTCCTTACCAGATACGTCATTTATGAATATATTCTCCCATACTGTAGGATGTCTTTTTGTTCTACTGATGGTGTTCTTTGCTGTACAGAAGCTTTTAACCTTCATATCGTCCCACTTGTTCACTTTTGCTTTTGTTTCCCTTGCCCGGGGAGATATGTTCATGAAGAAGTCGCTCATGTTTATGTCCAAGAGATTTTGCCTATGTTTTTTCTAAGAGTTTTATGGTTTCATGTTTTACATTCAGGTCTTTGATCCACCTTGAGGTTACCTTTGTGTATGGGGTTAGAAAGTAGTCCAGTTTCATTCTCTTACATGTAGCCGTCCAGTTGTTTCAACACCAGCTGCTGAAGAGGCTGTCATCTCTCCCCATTGTATATCCAAGGCTACTTTATCAAATATTAATTGACTGTATATGCTTGTGTTAATGTTTGGATTTTCTATTCTGTTCCACTGTTCTGTGGGTCTGTTCTTATGCCAATACCAAATTGTCTTAATTACTGTGGCTTTGTAGTAGAGCTTGAAGTCAGGGAGCATAATTCCCCCTGTTTGATTCCTCCTTCTCAGGATTGCTTTGCCTTTTCGGGGTCTTTTATGGTTCCATATGAATTTTAGAATTATTTGTTCCAGTTCATTGAAGAAAGCTGTTGGTAGTTTGATAGGGATTGCGTTGAATCTGTAGATTGCTTTAGGTAGTATAGCCATTTTGACAATATTTATTCTTCCTAGCCAAGAGCATGGGATGCATTTCCATTTGTTAGTGTCCTCTTTAATTTCTCTTAGGAGTGTCTTGTAGTTTTCAGAGTACAGGTTTTTCACTTCCTTCGTTAGGTTTATTCCTAGGTATTTTATTCTTTTTGATGCAATTGTGAATGGAATTGTTTTCTGATTTCTCTTTCTGTTAGTTCACCATTAGTGTATAGGAAAGCAACAGATTTCTGTGTGTTAATTTTGTATCCTGCAACTTTGCTGAATTTAGATATTAGTTCTAGTAGTTTTGGAGTGGAGTCTTTAGGGTTTTTTATGTACAATATCATGTCATCTGCAAATAGTGACAATTCGACTTCTTCTTTACCAATCTGGATGCCTTGTATGTCTGTGTTTTGTCTGATTGCCGTGGCTAGGACCTCCAGTACTATGTTGAATAACAGTGGAGAGAGTGGGCATCCCTGTCTTGTTCCCAATCTTAGATGAAAAGCTTTCAGCTTCTCACTGTTAAGTATGATTTAGCTGTGGGTTTGTCGTATATAGCCTTTATGATGTTGAGGTACTTGCCGTCTATACCCATTTTGTTGAAAGTTTTTATCATGAATGGATGCTGAATTTTGTCAAATGCTTTTTCAGCATCTATGGAGATGATCATGTGGTTTTTGTTCTTCTTTTTGATGTGGTGGATGATGTTGATGGATTTTCGAGTGTTGTACCATCCTTGCATCCCTGGGATGAATCCCACTTGATCATGGTGTATGATCCTCTTGATGTATTTTTGAATTCTGTTTGCTAATATTTTGTTGAGTATTTTTGCATCTACATTCATCAGGGATATTGGTCTGTAATTTTCTTTTTTGGTGAGGTCTTTGCCTGGTTTTGGTATTAGAGTGATGCTGGCTTCATAGAAAGAGTTTGGAAGTATTCCCTCCTCTTCTATTTTTTTCTCTGTCTGGTTGTTCTGTCCTTTGGAGTGAGTGGTGTGTTGAAGTCTCCTAAAATGAATGCATTGCTGTCTATTTCCTCCTTCAATTCTGTTATTATTTATAATGGTTATATCTTCTTGTTGGACTGACCCCTTTATCATCTGGTCCGGGGGTTTTGTTCTTGGGTAGTTTTTTGATTGCCGCTTCAATTTCGTTGCTGGTGATTGGTCTGTTTAGTTTTTCTGTTTCTTGCTTGGTCAGTCTTGAAAGGTTGTATTTTTCTAAGAAGTTGTTCATTTCTTCTATGTTTTCCAGCTGTTAGCATATAGATTCTCATAATATTCTCTTATAATTCTTTGTATTTCTGTGGGGTCCGTCATTATGTTTCCTTTCTCATTTGTGATTCTGTTTATGTGTGTAGATTCTCTTTTTCTCTTAATGAGTCTGGCTAGGGGTTTATCTATTTTGTTTATTTTTTCAAAGAACCAGCTCTTGGTTTCATTGATTTTTTCTATTGTTTTATTCTTCTCAATTTTATTTATTTCTTCTCTGATCTTTATTATGTCCCTCCTGGTGACTTTGGGCCTCGTTTGTTCTTCTTTTTCCAATTTCAGTAATTGTGTCTTTAGGCTGTTCATTTGGGAATGTTCTTCCTTCTTTAAATAGGCCTGGATTGCAATATACTTTCCTCTTAGAACTGCGTTTGCTGCGTCCCACAGAAGTTGTGGCTTTGTGTTGTTGTTGTCATTAGTCCCCATATATTCTTTGATTTCTGTTTTGAATTGGTCGTTAACCCTTTGATTAGGAGAATGTTGTTAAGCCTCCATGTATTTGTGAGCCATTTTGATTTCTTTCTAAAATTTATTTCTAGTTTTATACTTTTGTGACCTGAGAAGTTGGTTGGTAGGATTTCAATATTTTTGAATTTACTGAGGTTCTTTTTGTGGCCTAGTATGTGGTCTATTCTGGAAAGTGTTCCATGTGCACTTGAGAAGAATGTGTATCCTCTTGCTTTTGAGTGTAGAGTTCTGTAGATGTCTGTTAGGTCCATCTGTTCTAGTGTGTTGTTCAGTGCCTCTGCGTCTTTACTTATTCTCTGTCTGGTTGATCTGTCCTTTGGAGTGAGTGGTGTGTTGAAGTCTCCTAAAATGAATGCATTGCTGTCTATTTCCTCCTTCAATTCTGTTAGTATTTGTTTCACATATGCTGGCGCTTCTGTGTTGGGTGCATATATATTTATAATGGTTATATCTTCTTGTTGGACTGACCCCTTTATCATTATGTAATGTCCTTCTTTATATCTTGCTACTTTCTTCGTTTTGAAGTCTATTTTGTCTGATACAAGTACTGCAACACCTGCTTTTTTCTCTTTGTTGTTTGCATGAAATATCTTTTTCCATCCCTTCACTTTTAGTCTGTGTATATCTGTGTGTTTGAGGTGAGTCTCTTGTAAGCTGCTTGTTGATGGGTCTTGCTTTTTTATCCATTCTGTTAGTCTGTGTCTTTTGATTGGTGCATTCAGTCCATTTATATTTAGGGTGATTATTGATAGATATGTACTTATTGCCATTGCTGGCTTTAGATTCGTGGTTACCAAAGGTTCAAGGGTTGCTTCTTTACTATCTAACAATAAAACTTAACTTTCTTGTTAAGTTACTGTGAACACCATCTGATGTTTCTTTATCTCTCCCTTCTTATTCTTCCTCCTCCATTCTTTATATATTAGGTGTTTTATTCTTTGCTTTTAGTTAGTATTTGGATGTTCTGCTTTCTTTGCTATGATTTTATTTTCTCTGGTGACATCTTTTTAGCCTTAGGGGTGCTTCCCTCTAGAGCAATCCATTTAAGATATCCTGTAGTGGTGGTTTATGAGAGGCAAACTCTCTCAACTTTCATTTGTCTGGAAATTGTTTAATCCCTCTGTCATATTTAAATGATAATTGTGCTGGTTACAATATTCTTGGTTCATGGCCCTTCTGTTTCATTACGTTAAATATATCATGCCATTCTCTTCTGGCCTGTAAGGTTTCTGTTGAGAAGTCTGATGATAGTCTGATGGGTTTTCCTTTGTAGGTGATCTTTTTTCTCTCTCTAGCTGTCTTTAATACTTTGTCCTTGTCTTTTATCTTTGCCATTTTAATTATTATGTGTCTTGGTGTTGTCTTCCTTGGGTCCTTTGTGTTGGGAGATCTGTGGGCTTCCATGTACTGCGAGACTATTTCCTTCCCCAGCATGGGAAAGTTTTCAGCAATTATTTCTTCAAAGACACTTTATTTCCCTTTTTCTCTCTCTTCTTCCTCTGGTACTCCTATAATGCGAATATTATTCCGTTTGGATTGGTCACACAGTTCTCTTAATATTCTTTCATTCCTAGAGATCCTTTTATCTCTCTCTGCCTCAGCTGCTCTGTATTGCTGTTCTCTGATTTCTATTCCATTAACAGTCTTTTGCATCTCATCCAGTCTTCTGTTAAGCACATCGATGACTTGTCTTATTTCTGCATTGTCTTTCCTCACTTCCCTCACTTCCTCCTTCAGCTCTTGCACATTTCTCTGTAGATCCGTCAGCATTGTTATGACTTTTATTCTGAATTATTTTTCAGGAAGACTGTGCATTTCCATCCCTTCAGGCTCCCTCTCTGGGGTTGTCTGGTGGTGGATTTTAGTCTGGATCATATTCCTCTGTCTTTTCATGGCTATACAAGTGGTTGGTGGTAGTTGCCACGTATGTCAGCTGGGCTCTTTATGACTTTAAAAAGGAAAAAATAAAGGAGAGAAAAAAGAACGAAAGAAAAAGAGAAAAAAGTAAAGAAAGAAAAGAAAAAAATAAAAAATAAAAAACAAAATACAAAAAACAAGAGACAAAAAAAAAAAATGCCCACTGGAGTGGATTCTGTGGTGATGCTGTAGGTGGTGCTGTTGTCCACTATTCCAGAGCAGTGGCCGCGCCACTCCACAGGGTCCTTTATAGCTCTGGCCGGGGTGGGAATGAATGGGAGGCTGTTGATCTCTGTGGGAAGTCTAAGTGCGGCCACCCTTTCCCATCACCAGTTAAGGGCTGAGTGTGCCGGGGCGATCCTGTCCTCCGCTGGCCTCCTGTCTCTTTAAGACCGCTGAAAAAAGTGCGCAGTTTTCTTTTTTCTTTTTTTCCTTCCCGGGAGCCGGCGGCAAGCAACCTGGCGCGTTCCCCGATCAGATCCTGCACCCTCTGTCCCTCTAATCTGCGTTACACCGCACGATGTGTGTCAGCACTCCTCGCGCAGATCACAGGGGCTGGGTATTTCGTGGGCCTGTCCTTCCACTCCCTCCCGGCTCTGAATCCTCTCCTCCTGCCGGTGTGCTGGGGTGGGGGAGTGCTCGGGTCCTGCCGTGTCACAGCTCCATCTTACCCGCCTCACGGGGTGCCGAGTCCTCTCAGGTGTACTTGTATGCTGTGCACTTTCCTGTGTATTCTGGTCTCTCTTTTAGGAATAGTTGTATTTGCTGTATTTTCATAGATAAATATAGTGTTAGGAGGAGATTTCTGCCACCCTGCTCACGCCACCATCTTCCCGGAAGTCTGTTGTTTCCGATCTTAAAGGAAAAGCTTTGAGCTTCTCGCTGTTAAGTATAATGTTGACTGTGGATTTGTTATATATGGCCTTTATTATGTGGAGGTACTTGCCCTCTGTACCCATTTGGTTGAGAGTTTTTGTCATGAATGGATGTTGAATTTTCTTCAATGCTTTTTCAGCAACTATGGAGATGATCATGTGGTTTTTGTCCTTCTTTTGTTGATGTAGTGGATGATGTTCATGGATTTGCGAATGTTGTACCATCCTTGCATCCCTGGGATGAATCCCACTTGATCATGATGGATGATCTTTTCAATGTATTTTTGAATTCGGTTTGCTAATATTTTGTTGAGTATTTTTGCATCTATGTTCATCAGAGATATTGGTGTGTAATTTTCTTTTTTTGTGGTGTCTTTGCCTTGTTTTGGTATTAGAGTGATGTTGGCCTTATAGAATGAGTTTGGGAGTATTCCCTTCTCTTCTGCTTTTTGGAAAACTTTAAGGAGGATGGGTGTTAGGACTTCACTAAATGTTTGATAAAATTCAGTAGTGAAACCATCTGGTTCAGGGGTTTTGTTCTTAGGTAGTTTTTTGATTACCAATTCAATTTCTTTGCTGGTAATTGGTCTATTCAGATTTTCTGTTTCTTTGTGGGTCAGCCTTGGAAGGTTGTATTTTTCTAGAAAGTTGTCCATTTCTTCTAGGTTATCCAGTTTGTTAGCATACAATTTTTCATAGTATTCTCTCATAATTCTTTGTATTTCTGTGGTGTCCATAGTGATTTTTCCTTTCTCATTTCTGATTCTGTTTATGTGTTTAGACTGGCTTTTTCTCTTGATAAGTCTGGCTAAAGGTTTATCTACTTTGTTTATTTTCTCGAAGAACCAGCTCTTGCTTTCATTGATCCTTTCTATTGTTTCATTCTTCTTGATATTTATTTCTGCTCTAATCTTTATTATATCCCTCCTTCTACTGACTTTGGGTCACATTTGTTCTTTTTCTAGTTTCGTTAATTGTGAGTTTAGACTGCTCATATGGGATTGTTCTTCTTTCCTGAGGTAGGCCTGTATTGCGATATACTTTCCTCTTAGCACGGCCTTCGCTGTGTCCCACAAATTTTGCAGTGTTGAATTATTATTGTCATTTGTCTCCATATATTGCTTGATCTCTCTTTTTATTTGGTCATTGATCCATTGGTTATTTAGGAGCATGTTGTGAAGCCTCCAAGTGTTTGTGGGATTTTTCATTTACTTTGCATAATTCATTTATAATTTCATACCTTTGTTGTCTGAGAAATTGGTTGGTACAATTTCAATCTTTTTTAATTTACCAAGGTTCTTTTTGTGGCCTAGCATATGATCTATTCCTGAAAATGTTCCATGTGCACTTGAGAAGAATGTGTATTCTGCTGCTTTTGGGTGCAGAGTTCTGTAGATGTCTTTTAGGTCCATCTGTTCTAATGTTGTTCAGTGCCTCTGTCTCCCTATTTATTTTCTGTCTGGTTGATCTGTCCTTTGGAGTGAGTGGTGTGTTGAAGTCTCCCAAAATGAATACATTGGATTTTATTTCCCCCCTTTAATTTTGTTAGTATTTTTTTCACATATGTAGGTGATCCTGTGTTGGGTGCATAGATGTTTATAATGGTTATATCCTCTTGTTGGACTGGCCCCTTTATCATTACGTAATGTCTTTCTTTGCCTCTTGTGACTTCATTTGTTTTGAAGTGTGTTTTGTCTGATACAAGTACTGCAACTCCTGCTTTTTTCTCCCTATTAGTTGCATGAATTATCTTTCACCATCCCTTTACTTTCAGTTGGTGTATGTCTTTGGGTTTGAAGTGTGTCTCTTGTAGGCAGCATATAGATGGGTCTTGTATTTTTATCCATTCAGTGACTCTATGTCTTTTGATTGGTGCATTTAGACCATTTATATTTAGAGTGATTATCGATAGGTATGTACTTATTGTCATTGCAGGCTTTAGATTTCTGGTTACCAAAGGCTCAAAGGCCCAAAGGCTATATAACAGTCTAATTTAACTCACTTCATATGCTATTACAAACACAACGTAAGGATTCTTTTTTTCCTCCTTTTTCTTCCTCCTCGATTCTTTGTTATGAATCATATTCTGTACTTTTTGTCTATCCTTTAGATGACATCTATTTAGTCTTAGAATACTTCCATCTATAGGAGTCCCTCCAAAATGCACTGTAGACGTGGTTTGTGGGAGGTAAATTCTCTCAGGTTTTGCTTATCTGAAAATTGTTTAATCTCTCCTTCAAATTTAAATGATAATCTTGCTGGATAGAGTATTCTTGGTTCAAGGCCCTTCTTGTTCATTGCATTAAATATATCATGCCACTCTCTTCTGGCCTGTAAGGTTTCTGTTGAGAAATCTGATGATAGCCTGATGGGTTTTCCTTTGTATGTGATCTTTTTTCTCTCTCTAGCTTCTTTTAAAAGTTTATCTTAGTCCTTGATCTTTGCCATTTTAATTTTTATATGTCTTGATGTTGTCTTCCTTGGGTCTCTTGTGTTGGGAGTTCTGTGAATCTGCATGGCTTGAGACTATCTCCTTCCCCAGATTGGGGAAGTTTGCAGCAATTACCTTCTCAATGACACTTTCTATCCCTTTTTCTCTCTCTTCTTCCTCTGGTACCCCTATTATGTGAATATTGTTCCATTTGGATTGGTCACACAGTTCTTTCAATATTCTTTCATTCTTAGAGATTCTTTTTCTCTCTGTGTGTCTGCTTCTTTGTATTCCTCTTCTCTAATTTCTATTCCATTTACCGTCTCTTCTACTACATCTAATCCGTTTTTAAATACCTCCATTGTATGTTTCATTTCAGATATGGAATTTCTTAATGATTGAATATCCATCTTAAATTCATTCCTGAGTTCTTGAATATTTTTCTGTACTTCCATAAGCATGTTTATGATTTTTATTTTGAACTCTCTTTCAGGAAGATTGGTGAGTTCAGTTACACTTGGCCCTTTTTCTGGGGTTTGTGAGATTTTGGTCTGTACCATGTTCTTTTGATGTTTCATATTTCTGTGTGGTGCCTTCTATTGCCCAGAAGCTCCAGTCTCTGGAGCTGCTAAGCCCCTAGAGTGAGGTTGGGGTCATAGAGGAGCAGAGCTGGTGCCTGAGGGGAGGAGAGATCTTTTTCCTGATTCCTGGCTGCAGTCCCTGTCTCCAGTATCTCAGCCAGTGGACTGAGCACACAGGTGCAAGCCTCTGTGCTTGGCATCTCTAGCGGATGTAAGTGAGACCTCTCTCTGGCTGGCCTGATGCCAGAGCAGTGACTGCCGGTTTGTGAGCGGGTGCTGTCAGGTCAGGAGGTAGGTTCAGCAGGCTACGTATCACAGTGGGGGGCCTCAGAGTTGAGTAGCCAGCCAGGCGGATTGAGCCCCTGAAGCTTCCCAAAGTTCCCAGTGTGCTGGGCAGAGTGCACCCAGGCAACCTTGTCCCCCTATCTCTTCTCCTTCGCAGGAAGCTCCATGCAAACCCCGTGCCTTCTGCAGCCCTCTTGCTCCTAGGAAGCCTCTCAGACTGCCTGCCTTTCCCTTGTCCCAGAGCATCCTGGTGTGGATTCCATCCTCAACAAATGGCTGGAATCTGCCTCTCAAGCACTCTGCCTGTCCCAGCCCCCCATCCTTCAGAGCACAACACAATGTAGATTTCTCCTCACAAAGCAGATCTCCAGGGCTAGGTGTTCAGCAGTCTCAGGTTTCCATCCCCTCTCCTGCTCCATTTCTCCTCCTCCCACCAGTGAGCTGGGGTGGGGGAAGGGCTCGGGCCCTGCTGGACCAAGGCTTTTGCACGTTACCCTGTTTTGTGAGGTCTGCTCTGTTCATGAGGTCTGTATGCAGTCTGGTGCAGCCTTCTTTTCTGTTGCTGTTTTAGGGTCAGTTGTATTAACTGTATTTTCACACTATCTGTTGTTTTGGGTGGAGTTCTCTGTCTCACCTCTCACTCCACCATCTTGCATCCATCCTATTGTAATTTTGTAACTATATTTGTTTTATTTTGTAAATATATTTGTTATCATGCAGACAAAATTCCTTCCCATTGTCCTTTTGTAAAAGTTTTCTGGCCTTTTTTAAGCTCCTTTCTGTATACATTTCAAATCATTTGTATCACCAAGTATTTTTGCTTGGATTGCATTGAATTTGCCAGTAGTCTTCATTTTACTTTCTGTATTATTATTTTTGATACTCAGCTGTGTTGAAAAAGGGGATGAATAAGTAAATAAACAACTTACTCTTTCAATATCATGCTTAATAGGTAAATACTATAGGCATTATCACTGCATAAAGAACAAGGCAAGAAAGGAAACTATCACCACTGGAAAGGGAAAGGAATGAAAGGTACAAATACTGAGACAAGGAAATAGTTTGCCTCTGATACAATTCCTCACCTATAAATTCCTGCTTAGGAAGCCCAAAAGAATCCATGAAGCATATTCAAATTAATATGAACTAGTCTAATAACTGGATAATTTGCAAAATAAATATACGAAAAGCAACCTTTATATAGTTCAATAAAAAACAGTTTGAAATTATGGCGAAACAAATCTCTTAATTCTTAATAGGAAACAAAAAATGTAAAGTACCTAGAAATAAGCTAACAAAGTATATGCAGAGTTTATATAAAAAACCCAGAAGTAGACAATTTCACTAAGAGATACAGGAAGCCTTGAATATATGAGGTGATTTGTCATATTCCTGGATAAGAAGTTTTAATATTGAAAATGATATTTTTATCAAAATTACTCTTACATTTATTATAATATTTATTATACAGTGTAAAATTTGATATGTCTTTTATAAGTTTGAAAATATGTAACATATCCTGTACTTATTCTTATAATGAAATCTCATGACTATCTCTTCCCATGTCTGTGGAATATTATGATATATCTTATATTTCTCGTTATTAACTTAAAATATATATAACCTGAAATGATGATAAATTGTTTGATTGTTATCTTTACACGTCAAAAAATGGTTCTATGTATACCCAGAGTTAATAAAATTGCCTCAATGAAAAAAATATGATCAAGATCGATCAGGAAAAAAATACCACTAATAAGTAAAAAATAAAGAAGTTGGGGGACTTGTATTAGCTGATATTAAAGAATAAAATAAAGTTGTAAAAATCACAGTAACTGTTTGATATAACAGGCAGAATATATGGCAGAATGGAAAATGCACAGAACTACTAAAAAAGCACATAGCACTATCCTCTAACCCCCTTCACCACTCTTTGCCCTCCCACTGAGGTCGCAGTCTTTCTACAAGGAATCTTTCCTGTAAGAGCCTGTTTAAAATGGCAGACATGTGATTCTATCTTCCTTCCCTCTCATGTCTCCCTTTAGTGCGGGATATGCATATGTACACATATATGCCACACAGTGCTAGGAAAACCAAACAAGGGAGTAAGAATAGACCAGAAAAAGAATGAGGAAAGCCTGGAAGTTAGAGAGCAGATGGTGTTGGATTGACCAGGAAAACACAACAGGGAAAAACTGCAGCTTAAAATAGTAGAGGTAAGAGTTGTTTTTCCCTTCTGAGGAAATGTCAAGTGTAGGGCCATATGTTTCAAGAATAGGTGAGTGGGAATGGGCAAACATCAAGGGAATTAGTTGAAAGATTCAGAATGACTGAGCAGTTTGTCCCTCTCCCTCACCAATTTCTCTGTGAAGCAACGGGAGAACTTTATATGAACTTTTCTCTAATTCTTCCCTTGATTCTTAACGATTCCTTTTTCATGGATTCATAGTTTAAAAACTTGTATGTGCCCTTTAGGTCATTTTAACCCAACCGAGATGTACAAATAGAGTTCTGGAAACAAGTTATTGGAAGATATTCCTCCATGTTATTTGTTAGCCATTAATGATTTCAAGGTGACCTCTTCAGCCGTATTGAAGAAATTAAGAGTAAAATCCTTTTAAAATTTAATTAACTCTAATCTGTGTTATAGTCACATCAAAACTGCTAAGTTTTGGAAATGTGGGTACATCGTGATCCCGCATCACCCAGGAGGATGGGCACACTCTGGATCCAGTTAGTTGCCCCGTGTTATGGTCTGCCCCACGTGTTTATGATCCATTTGTCACCTGACCGTTACTTGATGGCAATAACGTTTAAGATAATCCAACTTCGTTCCTCATTGAATATATTTCCCACATAGCCTTCCCTTTAAGAAAGACAATTCCACACAGCTAATAGAGGTATTTTTATCAAATATGTCTACTTTTTTAAATGAGCAGATGGGCATTCTAAGATATAAACCCATCTATTGTGAGTGTGGTCAACGGCAATGGGTGCTCATTCCTAATTTGCTCCGCCCACCCCAGCTGAAATTTACGCTTGAATTGATTACATTGTATTCTTTGTGTTTGAAACCCGGTATTCATGTTAACCCCATTAAATAATCATCTGATTTTTCAGGATGTACTTATCGAATGACTGCATTGTGACACCGAGACCACAAAACCTTAACTATTCTGTGGACTTTTCTCATAATTTAGTTTTGACCTCTCTTCCTCTCACGCCCTGTTCTACCCCATTCGTGTTTGCTGTGATAACTCACCCTCCCTTCTACTACCCAAAGGCGAAATTGTCATTTGGTCAACATAGCTGTCAAAAATTGCATCTAACATCCGTAGTCTCCCACTCTCCCATGACTAGAGCTCTGGTTTTCATTGTTATCAATTTATAAATATCTGCTTATCTGAAAGTAGGGACTCTATTTTTATCATTCAACTCAACTCAGAAATGCAGCGTATATCTGCTTGGGCCTATTATTTTGCTCCACATTTGCTCTTTGGATAGATCTGTAGTGTCTCATTTTAGCATAGGATGTGATAGACAACTGTAAATTTTAAGCATCAAAGTACCACTTTACCACACAAGAAGCTGGAGAAAAGAGTGAAAGAAGCCGTCTGGGACAGGAGTCCATAGCCCCACATTGCTGCGTCTCTGGCATATCTTGGCTCTTAATAAAAGAGTTCTTATGTGCCATCCTGCTTATCGGTGTGTTCACAGGTGTGTGAAAGACTGTCCTCTGCAGAATAAAACACCCTGTGGCACCATGACGATAAAAAGTGGTGACTCTCATCTATCTTTGCCCGAGGAAGAGAAGGCTTGAGAACACATTGAAATAGAACATGGAAGAGAAAAAGAGGCCACAGGCAAAGTTTAAACTGTTTCCAATTTGGGTCAGCAGAAGGGGTGTGCCCCACACAGAGCTAGGAGGCAGTGACCTTGCAATCCAGCAGGTGCAGCCACAGAGGCAGCAAGACGGCCCCGTACAAGGCCCTGGTTGGCACAGATGCAGCTGTGACCTAAATTAAGAAAGCAGAAAGCCACATTAAGGAAGCAAGATAAGAACCTAATCGCATCTTTCTAGAAAAGGGAGAGAAAGATATTGTTAATAGAATAGACTGGGGAGAAAGGACAAAAGTACAAAGAAATATCCTGAAAAGCAGACAAATTCCCTTTAAATACAAAATTGAGGAATCCAGTTCTAGAGGATAAAAGTGGGCCAGTGGGCCGGAAGTTCATTCGCGTTGCTTCTGTATTAACTTTATCCTCTCTGGCACAGAAAACTTCCTGCTAAACAGGATGAGGTCTTTTTTTTAAGAATAAGAAAAATGTTATCTTAATAAAGTTTACTTTTAACAGTCCAAACTATTCCTAAGGGTTCTCTATATTAAAACATGAATTGATTTCAGTGGATTCTGGACTGAAACTCAGGGTTCTTTTCTCATGATTAGCGAACTAATGTCACTTTCATAGTGAGGCGAAACAAGGATAAAAAGCGGAGGCGAGAAGTCTTCGTAATGTCTCCAATCTGATCATCAGGGCACACATTGTTGCCTGAATTTCACTCTAAGTGGCCAGAGGAAAAGTGTCCTGTGACCAGAGAGCGAGGGAGGCTTGGATGATACTATCATTCAGGAGGACAGTGGGCACCTCAGCAGAGAAAACCGAAAGTTGGGCCTGATTTGAAACAATGTAGCTTCTTTTCAGACCTAGACCCCTGGTAGGCCAGCTATTAGACTGGACGTCATAGGCCCAGTATCGATTTTCAGAGATGTCAGCAATTCAGATATGGGGGAAAACACACATTCCCAGACACACAAAATAAACTGTCACATATTGAAGGGCATTGATTTCTTTGTACCTAGAATGCTTATGCTTTTGAATGGAGCGTTCTGAGTGTGAGAGGGACGCACATGACACACACGGCGGGGGGCAAAGGCTTCCACTACAGCAGCGTGAGGTTTATACCATCCTGAAGAGCGTGCTAAAGGAAAAGGTCTCTACGTGTGCAGAGTGGATACATTTTACTAGGTTTCTTCCTCTGCACAATTTTACCTTCCCAAGCTTGAATTTATAGGCTTAGGTTTCATTGTGTAATTACAGGGTTTAATACCAGAGAGGAGAGCAACTTTGATTTTCAGAGTGTGTTTGGTGTTTATTCAAGGGAAACAATCTCCAATGCAGTTTCATTTTCTTTTCATTTTCACGGAGGGGTGGAGGAGGACGGATGCTGATGTTTATGGAGTTTAAGGGTCTGGCAGCACTGGGAACTGCAGAACTGTGTTTATCCAGAGTCCAGTTTCAGTCCTGAGGGTGCCAATGCAAACTTCTCCGGACGACCAGGCCAAAAATGTCAGCCTGTCTTGGAGGGGCAGCTTCCCCAAGCAGGGAGAGGTCTGCAGCGCCAGCTCGGTCTGAGACTGAGCAATGAGAAAGCACAAGCACCAAGCCATGCTGTCTCAAGCACAGCAGTTTTAAAAATATGCTTTTTATCAGATTTTCCTCATAGTTTGCCTCATATTTTTTATCCCAGCAAACGCCTGCCATCACCAGCTAAGCTGATTGACTGTGTCCTCCACTAGCACCCGCCTTTGATATTCAAGTCTTCAGGAAAGTTCTATCCCTTTCACTTACACACTTGCTGGGGTCTCTCTACTCACCCACTATTACTACAGTTACAGCATCTGTCCCCCAACTGGGAAGGAAGCCTTAGCTCATCAGCATCACCTGCATATCTCCTAACCGTGGGTGCCATCAGAAATGCAATGCTGTCAGCACTTTCTTTCCATTCTTGAGACATTACGTCTCCACAGCCTTTCGGGTGTTTCATTCTAACAGCTGGAAATTCCTGATTTTCAATACAATTTGCTTCTTCCTCCTCATATTGCTTAGTCTCAGGGCCAACTTTGTAAGGCAGTTTTTAATGAACCCATAGCCAGTATGTTAACTATGTTAGTTGAGTTTTTCCATAAAGTTTAGCTAATATAACATGATTGTTTTCTTAGGCACCCTATGGGGAACAAAGAACATAAAGGGTAGAAAAAGTGAGGGTGTGCAATTGATATAGTTGGAATAGTGCCAAATTTATCCACCTTTCAGGACCCCCCACCCGACAGCGAGCTGATGGCCTTCGTGTTAGCTGAGCTTTCTAAAATAAGGAGCTCATCTATGGACTGGAGCCAAGAAGGACTCAAACTTCAAGTATAAGCCTTTGGGAGAGGCTGTCATGCTGGGGAAAATTAACTCTTAATAACTAGCACAGACCAACTTTGAAGTTGAACTCCATGCGTGTCGCTTTCTGTCTCAGAATTCTTGTCACTGCAAAAGTATCTAAGAAGATCACTACAAAACTATCTGGAATGTTAACCAAATGCAATAAAAAGAATGATAGAGCTGCATTTCTGTAACTTGTGTTGCCTGTGGCCTAAGTCCAGTGCCTAGTATGCCGCAGATTCTCAGTTGCTGGAAACGGTTTCTGGCTATTCCTGTGTGAGATCACTACTCATTCCGTGAGAGCTGGCAACTATCTGTCCATAGCCAGGGCAGTTAGTTAAACTCAAACCTTTTAAACTGTCAAGTGAGAAGTTAGTGTTGAAAATTAAAAAAAATAAATAAATAAAAATAAAACACTGACAAAAAAACCCAAAAAAACAAAAACCCAAGTGTGATCAACTAGTTAAAATCCCAGACTGAATTTGAGTTTCATTTCCAGACATTTACTACCTGGATGTTGGATGTGGGATGTCACTACAATGTTGGATAAATGTCCTGCTGTTTTTGTAGCTCGGTTTTCTCATCTATATAACTGGATACAGTGATGATATTTACTCATTTTATTAGAATGAAAATTGATTGAATCGATATCTGTAAAAGGTTGGTGCTTGGTACATAATGAGTGCACTTAGATAGCATCTGTTAAATGAAATACTCTAAGATGTGGTCACTGATCAGAGGACATCACTCCCTTGTCAGATCTGAAAGCACCGAAGATGAGAGGCACACACATAGTGCAAGGAAGGACTGAACCCATCAACTATAAAATATTCCAGGAGCATGGTAAGTATCCACATTAAAACAAACTATTGGAAACTAAGCATTTACAGCCTTGCCAATGATTGTGAATTTAAAGAACTGAATACAGTTTAAAGCCAAGCTGATAAAAGTTTTGAATTCAAACTCAGACATTTACACACTATGTGACTAAAATTTCTATCTTCTAGTTTCCTCATCTGAAAAATGTTTTTTTATAACACCTCTGGTTATAAGTTATGGTGAGGACTAAATAAGTGCTTAGCACTGTGTCTGACATATAGTAATTATATAATATGGAGAATTTTGTCTTTTCAATTCGGAGGCCATAAAAAGTCTGGGGCAATGAAATTCTAGTATCTTGTCTAGTTATCAAGAAATAAGGTTTTTAGAGCATAAAAATCCCAGAAATTTTAAAAACTCAAGCAACAAAAACTAAGATTAAATAATAACCAGTATTAAAATTTGCTTTTCTTTTGTGGTGTATTTTGGGACTCTTGTAGATATCAAGCTATGACACATATGGAAAGGAAAGCTTTTTTCCCTTTTACATCAACATTCAAAAAAAGAGAATTGGTAAACATAATATGAATGATGACAATTGCTCATGGTTAGCAAAGCTCTGTGTATTTTTCAGATAATGGTAAAAGAAAAAGTATATAAAAAAACTGGAAATTAGATTCAATCTGGCAGCATGAGAGGTGAGACAGAGAACTCCTCCCAAAACCACAGATAGTGTGAAAATATAGTTAATACAACTAACCTTAAAACAACAACAGGAAAGAAGGCTGCACCAGACTGCATACAGACCTCATGAACAGAGCAGACCTCACAAAACATAGTAACATACAAAAGCCTTGATCTGAGAGACCCAGGCGCTTCCCCCACCCCAGCTCACCCACTGGAGGAAGAGAAATGGAGCGGGGGAGGGGTTGGAAGCCTGGGACTGCTGAACACCTAGTCCTGGAGATCTGTTTTGCGAGCAGAAATCTACATTGTGTTGTGCTCTAAAGGATGGGGAGCTGGGACAGGCAGAGTGCTTGAGAGACAGTTTCTGGCCATTTGTGGAGGACAGGATCCACACCCGGCCGCTCTGGGACAAGGGAAAGGCAGGCAGTCTGAGAGGCTTCCTAGCAGTGAGAGGGCTGCAGAAGGCGCAGGGTTTGTACAGAGCTTGCTGCGTGGGAGAAGGGATAGGGGGACAAGTTTGTCTAGGTGAGCTCTGCCCAGCAGATTGGGAACTTTGGGGAGCTTCAGGGGCTCTCTACCCCTGGCTGGCTACTCAGCTCCGAGGCCCCTCACTGTGATACACAGCTTGCTGAGCCTTCCTTCTGGCCTGACACCACCAGCTCACAAACCAGCAGTCACTGCTTTGGCATCAGGCCAGCCAGAGAGAGGCCTCACCTACATCAGCTACAGACGCCAAGCACAGAGGCTTACACTTGTGTGCTCGGTCCACTGGCTGTGATACTAGAGACAGGCACTGCAGCCAGGAATCAGGAAAAAGATCTCTCCTCCCCTCAGGCACCAGCTCCGCTCCCCTACGACCTCCAATCTCACTCTAGGGGCTTAGCAGCTCCAGACACTGGAGCTTCTGGGCAATAGAAGACACCACACAGAAATATGAAACGTCAAAAGAACATGGTACAGACCAAAATGTTACAAGCCCCAGAAAAAGGGCCAAATGAAACTGAACTCACCAATCTTCCTGAAAGAGAGTTCAGAATAAAAATCATAAACATGCTTTTGGAGGTACAGAAAAATATTCAAGAACTCAGGAACGAGTTTAAGATGGATATTCAATCATTAAGAAATTCCATATCTGAAATGAAACATACAATGGAGGGATTTAAAAGTAGATTACATGTAGTAGAAGAGATGGTAAATGAAATAGAAATTAGAGAAGAGGAATACAAAGAAGCTGATGCACAGAGAGAAAAAAGAATCTCTAAGAATGAAAGAATATTGAGAGAACTGTGTGACCAATCCAAATGGAACAGTATTTGCATCATAAGGGTACCAGAAGAAGAAGAGAGAGAAAAAGGGATAGAAAGTGTCATAGAGGAGGTAATTGCTGAAAACTTCCCCAATCTGGGGAAGGAGATAGTCTCAAGCCATGGAGATTCACAGACCTCCCAACACAAGGGACCCAAGGAAGACAACATCAAGACATATAATAATTAAAATGGCAAAGATCAAGGACTAAGGCAAACTTTTAAAAGCAGCTAGAGAGAGAAAAGATCACATACAAAGGAAAACCCATCAGGCTATCATCAGATTTCTCAACAGAAACCTTACAGGCCAGAAGGGAGTGGCATGATATATTTAATGCAATGAAGAAGAAGGGCCTCAAACCAAGAATACTCTAACTGGCAAGTTTATCATTTAAATTTGAAGGAGGGATTAAACAATTTTCAGATAAGCAAAAGCTGAGAGAATTTACCTCCCACAAACCACGTCTACACTGCATTTTGGAGGAACCACTATAAATGGAAGTATTCCTAAGACTTAATAGATGTCACCCAAGAGATAGACAAAGAGTACAGAATATGATTCATAACATACAAAGAATGGAGGAGGAAGAAAAAGGAAGAAAAAAAGAATCCTTAGGTGGTGTTTGTAATAGCATATGAAGTGAGTTAAATTAGACTGTTAGATAGTCAGGGAATTACCCTGGAACCTTTGGTAACCACAAATCTAAGGCCTGCAATGGCAATAAGTACATACCTATTGATAATCACCCTAAATATAAATGGTCTAAATGCACCAATCAAAAAACACAGAGTCACTGAATGGATAAAAAAACAAGACCCATGTATATGCTGCCTACAAGAGACTCACTTCAAACCCAAAGACATCCACAGACTTAAAGTAAAGGGATGGAGAAAGATAATTCATGCACCTAATAGAGAGAAAAAAGCAGGAGTTGCAGTACTTGTATCAGACAAAACACACTTCAAAATAAAGAAAGTCATAAGAGACAAAGCAGGACATTACATAATGATAAAGGGGTCAGTCCAACAAGAAGATATAATCATTATAAATATATATCCACCCAACACAGGAGCGCCGACATATGTGAAACAAATACTAACAGAATTAAAGGAGGAAATAGAAAGCAATGCATTCATTTTAGGAGACTTTAACGTACCACTCACTCCAAAGGACAGATCAACCAGACAGAAAATAAGTAAGGAGACAGGGGCACTGAACAACACACTAGAACAGATGGACCTAACAGACATCTACAGAAGTCTACACCCAGAAGCAACAGAACACACGTTCTTCTCAAATGCACGTGGAACATTTTCAAGAATAGATCATATACTAGGCCACAAAAAGAGCCTCGGGAAATTCAAAAAGATTGAAATTGTACCAACCAGCTTCTCAGATCACAAAGGTGTGAAACTAGAAATAAATTACTCAAAGAAAATGAAAAAGCCCAGAAAAACATGGAGGTTTAATAACATGCTCCTAAATAATCAGTGGATTAATGATCAAATAAAAAGAGAGATCAAGCAATATATGGAGACAAATGACAACAATAATTCAACACTGCAAAACCTGTGGGAAGCAGTGAAGGCCGTGCTAAGAGGAAAGTATATTGCAACACAGGCCTACCTCAGGAAAGAAGAACATTCCCAAAAGAACAGTCTAAATTCACAATTAATGAAACTAGGAAAGGAATAACAAATGAGGCCAAAAGTCAGTAGAAGGAGGGACATAATGAAGATTAGAGCATAAATAAATAAAACAGAGAAGAATAAAACAGAAAAGAAAGAATCAATGAAAGCAGGAGCTGGTTCTTTGAGAAAATAAACAAAATGGATAAACCCCTAGCCAGACATATCAAGAAAAAAGGACAGTCTAAACACATAAACAGAATCAGAAATGAGAAAGGAAAAATCACTATGGACCCCACAGAAATACAAAGAATTATGAGAGAGTACTATGAAAAATTGTATGCTAACAAACTGGATAACCTAGAAGAAATGGACAACTTTCTAGAAAAATACAACCTTCCAAGGCTGACCCACAAAGAAACAGAAAATCTGAATAGACCAATTACCAGCAAAGAAATTGAATTGGTAATCAAAAAACTACCTAAGAACAAAACCCCTGAACCAGATGGTTTCACTGCTGAATTTTATCAAACATTTAGTGAAGTCCTAACACCCATCCTCCTTAAAGTTTTCCAAAAAGCAGAAGAGAAGGGAATACTCCCAAACTCATTCTATGAGGCCAACATCACTCTAATACCAAAACAAGGCAAAGACACAAAAAAAGAAAATTACACACCAATATCCCTAATGAACATAGATGCAAAAATACTCAACAAAATATTAGCAAACCGAATTCAAAAATCCATTGAAAAGATCATCCAACATGATCGAGCGGGATTCATCCCAGGGATGCAAGGATGGTACAAGATTCGAAAATCCATCAACATCATCCATCACATCAACAAAAAGAAGGACAAAAACCACCTGATCATCTCCATAGATGCTGAAAAAGCATTGAACAAAATTCAACATCCATTCATGATAAAAACTCTCAACCAAATGGGTATAGAGGGCAAGTACCTCCACATAATAAAGGCCATATATGACAAACCCACAGCCAACATTATACTTAACAGCAAGAAGCTGAAAGCTTTTCCTTTAAGATTGGAAACAATAAATGGATGCCCACTCTCCCCACTTTTATTCAACATAGTTCCAGAGGTCCTAGCCATGGCATTCAGACAACATGAAGAAATAAAAGGGATCCAGATTAGTAGGGAAGAAGTCAGACTGTCCCTGTTTGGAGATGACATGATATTGTACATATAAAACCCTAAAGAATCCACTCCTAAACTACTAGATCTAATATCTGAATTCAGCAAATTTGCAGGATACAAGATTAATACACAGAAATCTGTTGCATTTCTATACACTAACGGTGAACTAGCAGAAAGAGAAATCAGAAAAACAATTCCATTCACAATTGCATCCAAAGAATAAAATACCTAGGAATAACCCTAGCCAAGGAAGTGAAAGACTTATACTCTGAGAACTACAAGAACACTCATGAGAGAAATTAAAGAAGATACCAATAAATGGAAACACATCCCATGCTCATGGATAGGAAATATTAATATTGTCAAAGTGGCCATTCTACCTAAAGCAATCTACAGATTCAAAGCAATCCCTATCAAAATACCTAAAGCATTCTTCAATGAACTAAAGAAAATAGGTCTAAAATTCATATGGAACTACAAAAGACCCTGAATAGCCAAAGCAATCCTGAGAGGGAAGAATAAAGTGGGGGGAATTACGCTCCATGACTTCAAGCTCTACTACAAAGCCACAGTAATCAAGACAATTTGGTACTGGCACAAGACCTATAGACCAACGGAACAGACTAGAGAGCCCAGATATAAACCCAAGCATATATGGTCAATTAATATATGATAAAGGAGCCATGGATATACAATGGGAAAATGACAGCCTCTTCAACAGCTGTTGTTGGCAAAACTGGACAGCTACATGTAAGAGGATGAAACTGATTATTGTCTAATCCCTTACACAAAAGTAAACTCAAAATGGATCAAAGACCTGAATGTAAGTCATGAAACGATAAAACTCTTAGAAAAAAAACATAGGCAAAAATCTCTTGTACATAAATATGAGCAACTTCTTCATGAACATATCTCCCTGGGCATGGGAAACAAAAGCAATAATGAATAAGTGGGACTATATCCAACTAAAAAGCTTCTGTACAGCAAAGGACACCATCAGTAGAACAAAAAGACATCCTACGGTATGGGAGAATATATTCATAAATGAGATATCCGATAAGGGGTTGACATCCAAATTATAAAGAGCTGACACACCTCAAGGAACAAAAAGCAAATGAGCCAGTTAAAAAATGGGCAGAGGAGTTGAACAGACACTTCTCCAAAGAAGAAATTCAGATGGCCAACAGGCACATGAAAAGATGCTCCACATCGCTAATCATCAGAGAAATGCAAATTAAAACCACAATGAGATATCTATCACCTCACACCAGTTAGGATGGCCAACATCCAAAAGACAAACAACAACAAATGTTGGCAAGGATGTGGAGAAAGGGGAACCCTCCTATACTGCTGGTGGGAATGTAAATTAGTTCAACCAGTATGGAAAGCAGTATGGAGGTTCCTCAAAAAACTCAAAATAGAAATACCATTTGACCCAGGAATCCCACTCCTAGGAATTTACCCTAAGAATGCAGCAGGCCAGTTTGAAAAAGACAGATGCACCCCTATGTTTATCACAACACTATTTATAATAGCTAAGAAATGGAAGGAACCTAAGTGTCCATCAGTAGATGAATGGATAAAGAAGATGTGGTGTATATACACAATGGAATATTATTCAGCCTTAAGAAGAAAACAAATCTTACCATTTGCAACAACATGGATGGAGCTAGAGGGTATTATGCTCAGTGAAATAAGTCAGGTGCAGAAAGACTAGTATCAAATGATTTCACTCATCTGTGGAGTATAAGAACAAAGAAAAAACACAGCAGCAGACTCACAGAACCCAAAAACTAACAGTTACCAATGGGAAAGGAACTGGGGAAGATGGGTGGGAAGGGAGGGATAAGGGGGAAGAAAGGGCATTACAATTAGCATATATAATGTAGCAGGGAGGGCATATGAGGAAGGCACTATAACACAGAGAAGACAAGTAGTGATTCTATAACATCCTACTACGCTGATGGACAGTGACTGCAATGGGGTATGTGGTGGGGACTTGATAATAGGGGGAGTCTAGTAACCATAATATCGCTCATGTAATCATACATTAATAATAGCAAAATAAAAAAAATTAACACTAGGATGAACCTTTTTCAGAAAAAAACTAGAAATTATTGGATAAGCATCCATAGCATTCTAAAAAGATATTAAATAATTACAAATTTCTAAGAAATTTAATCTGAAGTTTATATTTTTATTTCAGTTCTTTCAAAACTTTCATTTCCATGTCATACAAGTTCCATTTCCAGGCAAAATTGATTTGTCTCCACCTTCCTTCAAACTCCTCACACATTTGGAATTCAAAGTTATACAATCTTTGTGATAGAAGACGCATTATAAATCAACTAGTCATATCTCCCCTTGAAGAAACTGAGGCTCCGAGAGGCAGAAGTAACCAGCCCAATGCCCCAGAGATGGTCAGAGGCAAAGGCAGGTTTAGAATCTAGAATTCCTGGTATTCTGCCCACTTAGTAAAAGAACTTTGTTAAAGTTGCTGGAGAAGTGACAACAGCTATCACTTTTAGTTTTGGGTTTTTTTTTGTAAAGTTTGCATGTGTAAAACTGTTTATTTCCTTTCAGATACCATATCCACAGCTCTGAGACCTGTCACCAAGTGAATAATGGTGTCTAGGTGATGGTCTTCTGTGTAAGAGAAAAGTCTTCCTGTATAGACTGAGTATTCAATGTTCCCATTCGTGTGTCCGTATGCAATTTGTATGTGTGTATGTATATATATATATATACATACACACATATCCATATGCATATAAGTATATACAACTTTTGCCATTTTAACCTTTTGCTATTTTTAACTCACTGAAATTATATTTATGTGTAAGGTGGAACTTAAATATAATGCTTAAGTGAAAATAAATACCATCATCAATTGTTAATAGTCCCAGCTAAATCCATAGAAAGCAAGATTCACAATAATTATGAACTTAATCTAAGAGGCCATAGCTATTTAGTAGCATTTGGGAACCTTCAGATAACAATATTTAATCTTTCCATGGGATTCTATTGATTTCTGCTTGTAACTCATCCCAAGTAAGGTATGACATTCCCTTATCAGAGCTATCAAACAACTTCCTTACTGTCTAAGTTCCCAGCTCTGCTATCATTTTTAAAAAAGGGACAACTGATTTGGTAAAAAAAAAAAAAATGTATAAAGAGGTTTAGTCCTTACAACAATCCTATGATATAGGTTCTGCTATCATTTTGCCCTTGAGGAGACTAAGGCACAGAAAGGTTAAGTCATTTGTTCAGTAAGTAGCAGAACTGAGATTTGAATCCACACAATAGGGCTCCAGAGTCCATATTCTTAACAGCAGTACTGACGACAATCTATTTAATAATCCAGACAGCTCCCTCTAAAAGAGAAGGTCCTGTTCTTTTCCACCTGAAATGTGATGGAAAAGCCAATTGTTTAGCATCCCTATCTTCCCCTAGCTCATCCCTAAACTAACTTCATACTCAGAGAGTAAGCTCACACTCTATTTAATAAATTATGCATTATTTCATATCATATATTATTAATATTATAAATCTTATAATACATGTAGGCAAAATACCATGGAATTTCAAAGTATGTATATAAACTACACATGTAGTTTTGTCAAGGATATCTTACATTACCACTACATTTTGGAGAGGTATTCAGGTTTTTAAAATTATTTTGAAAGTTGAGGGCAATTAATGATGATGCATTAAAAAATTTTAACACTTGAGCAAAAAATTCTGAAAATAACAAACAAATAGAAAATGTATATAATAAAATTAAACATACAGAAAGGTTGGTATAAAACATGCATAACCGTTGTGGTACAGTACTAAGGTATAAAAACCAAAGAGCATATTATAATTGCTATAATAGTTATTACTTACATAGAAAAATCATACTTTTACTTTCTTCCAATTTTGTTAGTTCCCAGAATCTATAATTATAGTGATTGTCAGCAGATTTTCCTAACATATATAATTAGATCCTGGTTACCTACTCACATTAACATGAATATCGGAAGATGATTTCCCAAACTTAACAACTAGTATCTAGGGTTCCTCTACTTGAAGAGTTTGCTGTAACCCAGAAACAATGCTCTGTGCATATTGTTCTTCCTAATGTCTTTCTAGATCCCATACTGTATGCTATCTAGATCCAAATATGAAGTTGCTTCTGACCCAGATTGTAAAATCATCCACCAAGGGTTGTGTGTCCCCAAAGCGTAAGGACAGGGAGATTCTAGACTATCAGTTTTAGAAATGGGAGCTTTAGACAATGCCAGCATCTCCCCCATACTAATTCAATCACTACCCTGCAGGACTGGTAGCTGAGCTATTGAATGTGTATTGATTGAAGTCTGATGGAGAGTACAACATGGGAATGAGCATTCCAGAACCTTGCAGAAAGTAGACGTCAGCCACATGTGGAAAGTGGCAGTAGGGAGGAGAGAAAGCCGACAGCTATGAAAGGGAGAAGAGAAGGATTGGGAAAAGCAATGTTTGGCATCAAATCCAGAAAGGGAGAAATGGGCTTGGGAGGATTTGAGAAAAGTGTGTTCAGACCAGGGAGGATGGACTCTATGTCTCTGGTCTCTCCTGCAAGAAGCTGAAGATCTGCAGAACAGCGGGTCTCCTCTTATCTCCAGAAATTTTCCAGTGAGAGTCGACTCTTTCATGGACAGGGGGATGGCAAATCTGAGATCACTGCTAAGTGGATTATTGCTCTTAGATTCTCTCTGCAGCATGAAGGAATAAAAAGAAGTGAGAAACTCCAACTCTTTGTCCGTAGCTTATGTTAATAACTCTGCACCTCCAGAGGGAGCCTGATGGGTACAAATATAGGAAATATCTAAAACTCTAAAACCCCTCCTGCTTTATATCCAATGTACACAAAAAATGCTTCCCTTATTTGCTTACCATGAAATACACATTTAAAGTTAGAGAATAGGCTTAAATGGCCATTGCTCTTGGTAGCAGTACCATATAATTTTTATTCATGCTAAATGGTTGAGCCCTCTTGTACCTGAATTTCAGTAGATATGGGTACAAAGGAAGAGAACTGAGCTACTGAAACAGGTGTAAGGAGGCATCTGAAAATGTACACTGGATAACTTAAAGAAAGCTTGGCTAATCTATGCTTCCACCCTAGAATACTACCTCAACAAGTTTGGCAAAACAAACCACAACCATAATCAAGATGAAATAGCAGCAGGCAAGGACTCTGGAGTTCACTCATCTTCCGTGACTACTGGTTTCCTCATTCGTAAAATCAGGAAGTTTTAATAGAAGACTTCTAAACTCCCTTTAAGTTTTAATATCATAATTTTTTTTATGATTTTAAAACATTTTTAAGCTAACAGAATTATTTTTCCAAACAAATCTGGCCATAAAAGCACCAGTGTGATTAAAGATGAGGTTGGTAAGCCCAAACCCTGTGTGCCGAGCTTCTTCATTCCCTGAGTCCCAGCACTTTTGGAGCCCAGGGTAAAAGTGCAAATGGCAACCCTACATCTAAATATTTAGATTGAACCCTTATAAATGAAGCTAAACAATCATTATGTAAAACATATTCTGTCCTCCTACTTTGCAAATATATATTCATAACGATCAACATATTCAAATATAGAGCTCTTGGACTTCTCAGACTTTGTGATGGAAAATTCTGGAATGATGTAGACCAGCTCCTGGCCCACTTGCCTGATATCCTGCCTACAGTCTTTTCTTACCAGTTCTTACCATCTCATTTTCTTACATTCCCAGGATCACCCTTCACAGTGGGACTTCACATGCATTCCGTGGGCACCAAGCCTACAGTTAAAAACATTATCTACCATCTCTGCAAACTGGCCTTGTGGTACAGACTTTGATGGTAAAACTTTGGGAAGAGGACTGTTCAGGTTCAGACCATTTGAGCAAAGAAATGCAGAGTCTGGGCTACCTAGATAACGGTCTAGAGAGAAGCCACAGGCTCCTGGCGGGCCCGCCCGCATCATCCCAGAGACCTCAGGCTGTAGCCCACAGGGAGCATTAGAGCCACCAAGGAAAGGTGCTCTGAAATGCAGGACCTTGACCCAAGGCCTCTCTTGCCCAAATCTAGGTGATACCAACCAGGCAGAGTTAGAAAACTATCCATGTGGGTCAATGAGGAGTTTCTTTTGAATGCAGCTTGGTGGAATATTTAGTGGACACTGAGGTCTTCATGATCAATCCACTGCTTATCCCACAGCGTCAGTTCTACTGAGTCTCCATATGCCTGTCTGCTTCACACATGCTGTCTGCACAATAGCAATGAAGCAATTAGTTCCTTAAAATAAATGATACGTATCTGCAGGCATACCTCAGAGATATTGTAGGTTCAATGCCAGACCACTGCAATAAAGCAAATAATGCAATAAAATAAGTCACATGAATTTTTTGGTTTTCTTAACAAACAAAAGTTATGTTTATACTGTACTACAGTCTATTAAGTGTGCCATAGCATGATACCTAAAAAACAATGCATATGCTTTAATTAAAAAATTCTTTGTTGCTAAAAAATGTTAACCAACATCTGAGCTTTGATGAATTGTATTCTCTTTGCCAGCAGAAGATCTTGCCTTAGTGTTCATGCCCGCTGACTGGGGCGGTGGTGGCGGAAGGCTGGGGTGGCTGTGGCATTTTCCTAAAATAAGATAACATGGAGTTTTGCATCGATTATTGTTCATTGCATCAACGATTTCTCTGTAGCATGTGACGCCGTCTGCAGCATTTTACCCACAGTAGAATATCTTTGAAAATTGGACTCAGTCTTCTCAAATCCTGCCTCTGCCTTATCAATTAATCTTAGGTAATATTCTAAATCCTTTATTGTCATTTCAGTATTTTACTATGCCTTCACGAGGAGTTTAAAGAAACCATTGTCTGCTCATCTATAAGAAGCAACCGCCTCATCCATTCAAATTTTATCTTGAGATTGCAACAATTCAGTCATATCCTCAGGCTCCACTTCTAATTCTAGTTGTCTTATTTCTACTACATCTGCCGTTCCTTCCTCCACTGAAATCTTGAACCCCTCAAAGTCATCCATGAAGGCTGGCATCAATTTTTTCCAAATCCCAGCTACTGGCGATAGTTTGACCTCTTCCCATGAATCACAAATGTTTCTAATGACATCTAGAACAGTCAACCCTTTCCAGAAAATTTTCAGTTCACTTTGCCCAAATCCATCAGTGGTATCACTATCTGTGGCACCTATACCCTTAACAAAACATATTTCTTCAATAAGAAGACCTGAAAGTCAAAATGCCTCCTTGACCCATGGGCTGCAGAGCGGATGTTGTGCTAGAAGGCACGAAAACATTAATCTCACTGTACGTCTCCATCAGAGCTCTTGGGTGACCAGGTGCACTGTCATTGAGCAGTAATTTTGGAAAGGAATATTTTTTTTCTGAGCAGTAGATCTCAACAATGGGCTTAATATATTCAGTAAACCATGTCATAAGCAGGTGTACTGTCATCCAGGCTTTGTATTTCCATTTTAGCAAAATTCTTAAGGGCCCTAGGATATTTGGAATGGTCAGTAAGCAATGGCTTCAACTTCAAGTCAACAGCTTCATTCGCCTCTATATCAAGAGAGCCAGCCTGTCTTTTGAAGCTTTGAAGCGAGGCATTGCCTTCTTCTCCCTAGCTATGAAAAGCCTACATGGCATCTTCTTCCAGTTGAAGGATGTTTCATCTACACTGAAAGTCTGTTGTTTAGTGTAGCCACTTCCTTAATTATCTCAGCAAGACCTTCTGGATAACTTGCTGCAGCTCCTATGTCAGCACCTGCTGCTTCACCTGCCCTTTGACGTTATGGAGATGGCTTCTTTCTTTAAACTTTATGAGCAAACTTCTACTAGCTTCCAACATTTCTTCCACAGCTTCCTCTCCTCTCTCAGCCTTCCTAGAAGTTAGGGCCTTGCTCTGTATTAGGCTTTGGCTTAAGGGAATGTTGTGACTGGTTTGATCTTCTAGTCAGACGACTAAACCTTTCTCCGCATCAGCAAAAGGTTCTTTCACTTTCTTAGCATCCAGGTGCTCCCTGGAGCAGCGCATTTAATTTCCTTCAAGAACTTTGACCTCACACTCACTTCGTGGCTCTTCTCGCTTCCGGTTGAAGATGACAGACTAACCACTCTTCCTTTCACTTGAACAATTAGAGGCCACTGTAGGGGTGTTAATTGGCCTTATTTCAACACTGCTGTGTCTCAGGGAACAGGGAGGCCTGAGGAGAGGCAGAGAGACAAGGGAACAGCTAGTGTGAGCAGTCAGAACACACAGCATGTATCCGTTATGTTTGCTGTCTTACATGAGCGCTGCTCATGACACCCCAAAACAAAAACAGTAGTAACATCAAGGTCAAAGATCACAGATCACCATAAAAAAATTTAATAATAATGAAACAGTTTGAGATATTGCAAGAATTACCAAAATGTGACACAGAGAGATGAAGTGAGCAAATGCTGTGATGAATGGAGCCAATAGACTTGCTCGATGCAGGGTCGCCATAAACTTTCAGTTTGCAAAAAACACAGTATCTGTGAGGCACAATACAATGAGGGATGCCTGTATATGTATCAGACCTTCGGTCTGGCAGTTACCCTGTGTGACTGGGGCTAGTTCCTGACTTCTCTGACCGTTCATCACTCTATCGGTATCATTAGAATAATAACAGCAACTTCTGATCTGGTGGAAGATTGAAGGGAGATAAAGTATGGCAAACTCAATAGTTTGACACAGAATAACAACTTCAAAAAAAGTAATAACCACGGCTTATTATTATTATTACCATTAACATTGGAACAAAAACTATCAAGCTGAAAGTTAGTTAACATAGGAACATCAAAACATTCATTTACCATAATACAGAAACTGAGAACATGGGCTTTGCACTCAGGCCAGAGGTGTTCCTGTGTTCGCTCAATCGCCTACTTCATCTGAGATCTTGGGCCAGTTACTGAACTTCTCTGTGCTCCAGGTTCCTCATTTGTAAAATCTCTCAAGGAATTTTAATGAGAAAAAACAAGATGATGTATGTGCAACAATGGGAATATAAGTACTCAATATATGTTACCTGTCATGTTTGTTATAACAAGTATCATTAATTCCTTTAACAAATGTTTATTATATAAAATGCACTACAGAATATGCCAGACACACTCCCTGACCTGCAGAATCATGGCCTGACTTATACGAATGCAAAACACACACAAGTCTGCCATGACTAACTATTAAGTCCTACCGTACAGACTTACATTTTATCTTATTTTTTTAAAGCTTGCTTTTAGTTGAGGCTCTTCTATTTGAAAAGCACCGCCAGTTCTCAAATGTAGAACAGACATTAAAGAGTAAGATCTTGGGGTGGTTTGGAAAACTGAGTCTGGCAATGGCAGAATTATACAATTTTTGGACAATAGCATGGCAGCTTGGAGGAAACAGCTCATTGTCTTACACCACTATTATACTTGTAATTAGAAACAACATTACAGTCAGGATGCATGAACATCCAAAATGTTTCCAATCCACAGAATCTTGCAACATTTAATTTGTAAAGTAATTTCACTGATGACTTTTCGGTGCTGCCCCACTGGAAGAAATAAAGTTTAAGTGAAACAATTGTTTTTTCCTGACTGCTAGAAGATACTTAAGGATATGACATTTAATATGATAATGCCATAAGTTTCTCTGTTACCTAGCCACTGAAGGTTATTTTTTTTAACATAAACTATATTTAGACGAAAGAAAGCAAGACCAGGAATGACAATTGTCATTTTTATGGAAGCCAGATCTCTCTAAGATAATTGCATGTGTACATTCAAGGAAAGAGATTTATAGCTGAAGCACGCTTTGTAGATTTCAGTGACAGATACAGGCCTTGAAATACACCTCCAATACAGGAGATCAAACAGATTTTTTTTTTATTTTTAGTTAAAGCTCATGATGGCAGGGTAAGAAAATGAGCTGACAATATACCGAGTTAATCTGTCCCCTTTCACCTCCTGTACAATAGATTTTTCACAGTTCCTACCACTTTTATTGTCTCTTATCTCAGACATTCTCCCACATCACACCTGGAATTTGTGACCACTGAGTCAGGCCCCTGAGGTTTTTCCCTTTTGGCAGGAAGCTCTGGCACTGAGGGCACCCTGCTTGTAAGAGTAATAAGTGGTGCTAACAGGGGGATTAATCAAAGCCAAGCCCAGGGGTTCTCTAACCCCTAGAAAAACGGGTCCTATCCCTGGAGCTGAACTCTTGTTTGTAAGTGTTAAACCTTATAACAACCTAGGGAAACGTAACAACGACATGTACCCAACCTCTAGTTCATCAGGTGTGGAGTGTCAAATTGCTGCGAGCTCCATATATTAACATACTGAAGAGCTGAGTCAACACCTAAGCTTGTTTTCTGAGTAAGAGATGCATGGAATCTCATTCATGCAAAGAACTTTAGTAGTTGGGGGAAAAAAGTGGCTAAGGAAGGGCAAAAAGGGTAAGGATGACAGAGAGAAAAGATAGGCAGATGTGGGGGCCCTAGAAAATTTTCAGGGAGAAATGAAAATCTAAAATGTTCAAGTTAAGTCTTATAAAAATTTTTTTTCAATCCTCCAAAATGTTTCTAAGTCCTAGCAAATACTTCACTTATGTTAAGGGAGATTTTATGTCATGAAAGTTTCCTACAGCAATGGAATTTATATGACCCTTTGCTGTGGTGTAAAACAAGGACTACATAGCAAAAGTTTGTAAGACGTCTTGGAGCCTGGCAGACCCATGCTCAAATCGTATATCTACCAATTCATAGCTGGGTGGTCTTGGCCAAATCACTTGGTCTATAACCTTAATTTCCTCATTTGTCAAAAAGAAGTAGTTTATTATTGAGTCTAGTCTATAATGGGTGTGCTGTAAGTAGAGGTTATTATTATAAAAGAATATGACTTTCAGTTAGAAAAATATGCTGGGCTGTAAATATCTGGCAAAATACACTAGGTTAAGCAGTCAATAGTTAGAGTGGTCATATATCCCAGTTTGCTCAGGACAATGCCTGTTTATACCTGTTGTCTTAGCAGAATTACTGAGAGTGCTTCCTTTCATTCTGTGATAGATGATATGCTTGCTCTGGTTGTAAGCCAAATACTCGCTGGTCACCTAAAGCAGAAATGAGCAGGTGCAGGAATCAGGCAACCAAGAATCCTAGTGAAAGAAACAAGGGGGCCTATTTATGATGTTGAGCTATCAACCTAGGTCAGCCCCCTACTCATTAGAGAGTCAGAATCCCTGGAGAAATGTCCTTATGTATAAAGTTTCTGGAAATAGTTTTTTTTTAATCAAATATTATTGGGTATATACTAGGCGCTAAATATTAACCTAAAAATGTCTGTCTTTTAAAATGTTTCCCCTATTGTCCAAGAAAGACCCATAATAATTCCATATTATAGTAGCTAAATTAGAGGCTCTAATAAGGGTCTAAGGGGAAGATCTCTAAGGAATATTTAATTTCCTAGGAAGAAAGTAACAAGGGACAGACTAAGCACCTGGCTGTGAAGTTTTGGGTAGGTGTTTGTAGACACAGTGGGGTAGGGGAGAACATCTCTTTTTCCGGAGTGAAATGCTTTAGGGCAGAGACATAAAGGATGCCTGACTCCCCAGACAATTCCGAGAAATCAGATGTGAGAACAGAGTAGCTTTTCTAATGGCAGATGAGGATAAGGTCACCCAAGTCAGGTGAAGACAACCTTGTATGGACCAGAATAATCTTGAGCCAATTTAGGATTCTTTTATGTAATAAAATGAGTGAAAGGGGTGAGGTTGTCAGCATGCTTTTGAAACCAAACCCTTGGGTTTACTTTTAGTACAATTTATGAAAATGAATATTTGAGAGGGAGAAAGAAAGATTACAGGGAATGTGACACAGATATTTGTTCAAGTTCTATTTCACAGCCACTGAAAATAAACAGAATTAGCTCTTCATTGTATTGCTTTCCATATCTCCTTAAATTTTTCAGATGCCTCTTCGTCTGAGTCTGGAGTCTCCTTCTTGACTACCTGTGAAACCCAATGTCCCTCTGCCATTAGTGAATAAGGACAATTTCTTCTAGACTGTTACTCGGTTGAAAGTATGGATCCAGTCTGAGCCATGGTATAGACTTATGAGTAGATAGCATTAGTAGTTTGTGAATGTTTCATTGTGCTGTTTTTATTCAGCTCTATCTCTCTGTGGTCATGGACAAATTGATTAACAGACTCTCAGATATCTAGAGGAAATAAATCTTATATGGGCTGTATGTCTAAACAGAAGTATTTATCCAAAATAAGGTGTGGCAAGAAAATGTTTGTCCAGTCATTTAATCCTTTAATTAATGTATTTATTCAATAAGAATTTACTATGGGTCAGGAGATATTATAGATGTCATGTGGGGCACAAAGTTTGATGATCTATAATTCTTGCCTTAAAAGACAAAAGAGTCCTCAGATACACCCAGATGCACGGTAGAAGGTTATGTATGGAAGCATTCTGGGACAAACTGGTGATATTAAGACCACATTAAAAAACGTTCACTTCTGTTCTGTTACCAGGACCATGTTGTGTTTCCTTGATTCTTGTCTTCTCAAAGGAAAGAGTCCAATCAAGAGACAGACTTAGGATAATTTTAAACAGCAGGAGTTTATTAAGCAAAGCATAAGTACACTCTCAAGAAGGGTGGAGAGTGGGCTGTCTGGAAACCAGAAGGAGTCTGGTTACTAGGGTTAGGTTTTTTATTTTTTCTTAAGATGGCAGGAAGTCCTGCCCTGCATCTTATGTCATTTGATTGACAGTTTTATTGACAGCTCTAGGTTATATAACTTTTTTCTCAGTGCACAGACACCTTACCCATAAGTACTTAAGCAAAGCCCACAGGGAGACCAAAACCACAATGCTAATTAGATTTAGACATTATTCTAATGAGGTGTGGTTACTTTCAGACAAGGTCTGGTGGACCAGGTACATGCCCTGTCATCAGGGAAGTCCCTGTAGTCTTGGGTCTCTTGACAGTCTAGGTGTCCTTGACTGTCTGGGCCTCCTGATAAGTGAGGCATCCTTGACTGTGAAACTGGGAACTGAGGAGGGCTTAGGGGTTGGTCAGAGAGCATTCTTCCTTGGTGATGGGCTGGCTGTTGTCTCCTGCTTATGTCTAACTAGCTACCTACTCTAACACTTCCAAGTGCTTAGAAATGCCAATTTAGATAGGGAATTTTTCTTTTCAAAAACATACAGCTGACCTTGAATGTAAGAAAGGGAAAGCTTCAAGTACAGATACAAAGTCCAAGTAGTTTAAATAACTTAATGAAGGAAATACTTGAGAGTGGGGTTTTAAAAACCATATGCTAATAATAGTTGAAAATGCACCTTGTATATAAAGGAAAGTTAAATTCGTATCATAGTCTAAAGTTGGGAGCTAAAAACAAGCTAACTTCCAAAAGAGGGAATTTGAATCTCTCTATCCTCTAGCTAGGTTGAAGTCTAAAGGCAGCTTCCCGTCTTGGCCCACAGATATAAATGATAATCCGTGATGGGTAGAAATCAATTTTCAGGGATTAGGGTTGAATTTGAACCATATGTTATGAGAATAAAAAGCATAAATTCATTACTCTGAAAACTGTAGGGCCTAATTACATATCAACTGTAAAACCACCTGTCAGTGGACCAGGGTTACCACAACTAGGCAACACATGGAAAGTACTAATCAGAATATGAGGAATTAGGCTATCAATGAGAGATCATGTGCAAAAAAGGGAAAAATGTATTCTCAGGATATTAGAGAAAAGAGAGATAAATTTTATCAGTGAGGTTATGAATTAAAAATAAGCAATTAGATAGACATGAAAAAGGATAAAAAAGAAATGGAAATAACAATGTAGTCATTTCAGAAAATCAAGGTCACCAAGATGGTGACACAGGCGATTCCTAATTTTGCTCCCCTTGGCAAAAAGGGCATCTAAGAACTATTTGAGAACATGACTGTAAGTCCGGAGAGAGGAAATCCCGGGGCAAAATACCTCTAAAAACTGAAATCAGCCAAAGGGAGAAATATAATTTAAAATACATTTATTGCTCACAAACTGCAGTCCTGGGCCATCTCTCTTTCCTGTTCCAGCAGAAGCAAAACCAGCCCTCCCCTCACCTCTCTGGGGCAGATAAGCCCTTGGTTGCCCAGATAATTACCCAATGATATGGAGATGAACTTCTCTCCACCCCTGAGGAATGATGCAAATGCACTAAAGCCATACTTTGTTCTACCTCTGAACGCCTATTGATATGCAGAAGTGCTAAAGCCAGGCGAGATATTCTGGTTTTCACCCACAATGACACCACTGAGAGAATCCTAGAACCCACAGAGGAGAGACGGAAGCACCCCCTATACCACACAAACCAAGACAGACTGCATTGGAAGGGTAAGAGAAGCGGTTGGGTGTTGACTGCATTGCCCTTCCCCCAGGCCAGTGCTGAACCACATGGAGAGGCCTCCCCTGAACTGACAGTTCTTCCAGCAGGAAAATAGAACTCAGGGGCAGCCAGTCTCCCCTGCATTGTGGATCACTTTCTCAGAGCACCTCTTCTGATCTCGCCTGTAAGTCTGGGGAGAGGAAATCCCGGGGCAACATATCTATAAAAACTGAAATCAGTCAAAGAGAGAAATAAAATTTTAAGCCCATTTATTGCTTACAAACTGCAGTCCAGGCTCTTCTCTCTTTCCTGCTCCAGCAGAAGCAAAACTGGCACCACCCCTCACCTCTCAGGTACAGATAAGCTCTCTGTTGCTCAGGTAATTGCTCATTGATATGGAAATGAACTTCTATCCATCCCTGAGGATATGTAAAAAGCAGTAAAGCTGTACTTCTTTCCACCTCTGAATGCCTATTGATATGCAGATGTACTAAAGCCAGGCGAGATATTCTGGAAATATTACAGTTTTACCCACAGGCCACCCATCCAGAAATCTCACCTTACGATCTATTTGTTCCCCTTCTTCCAACCAAACTAATGACATACAATAGCAACAGCAATAAAATCATGATAATCCTCAAGCCAGAGGATTCAGCCTATGCAGATTAAGTAAATGTACTTTACAGCACAGTCTCGTACTAAGCACAAAATATGTTTCTACACTTGTTTACTCATTCCTAACAACCATGCTAGATTGCTCAGAAAACTTTTACTGAACATTGGACATAGTCGAGATTCTTTTTAAGCATTTTTTTCTTGACAACAGCAACATAATCATGATAATTCTCAAGCCAGAGAATTCAGTTAGGTTCAAAGTCCCACACAGATTAAGTCCAAAACTCGTCCATTCCAGCCATCACGTGGCAGCTGCAGCCAGGGGGCGCATTCAGGCCACAAGGACTGTAGAAGCAAATAACCATGATTTTGGAGGGCCACTTTGCTGTTATTCCAGGAATACACAGGAGGCCAGCTTCCAGGCCTCTTCCACAAGGTGCCCAAAGACCCAGCCATCACCAATCCATGTGTTGAAATGTCCAAGACCACGTCCATTTTATTCCTAATTGCCGTACCCATCTTTGCAACGCATGTCCAATAAAGTGGGTGCTTTGATTGCTCTTAATCACCTGTGGCCAGCTATAGGCTGCAAAGAGATGCTCCAGGCCCCTCTTGGTAATTTACTGATCTGCACAATGTGTAGGGAACTCCTTCTGGGCTTGGATGACTTTTTCAAAGGTCAATGGCAAGCCCCACCGATGGGCTACAGCCCACATTATCTTTTGCCCACGTGCAACAAACGCTGATGTAGCCACTGCGCCACATCAGAGGCAGGCTTTCCTTCCAGCCAGCACACCTGGGCCAATGCGTCTGCTTCATCATTCCCTGGGATGGCACAGGCAAATGGCCAGTCACATGATATACGGTAGGTGTCTGTGCCACACCACTCCGTGGCTTTTGGGTCCAGTCTCTCACCTACTCCGCGATGGGATAGGTGGTTATTACCTTAGTCGGAGCTGTTCCGGCAATGGGCTCCATAGCCAGCAAGGCGCGGTACACAGTAGCCAGTTGCTTCTCTATCAAGGTGACCCGGTCCTCCTTTCCATAGTTGTGACCAGCCTCTGGCCGGCAGCAGGAGTAGCAGCAGTGGCAGAAGCAGTAGCCTTAGGCTCTGGCCAAGGGCCGGGGTTGGCTCAGCCATCAGCCGTGGTGGTGCGTCCACAACCACATGAGTGTAGGCACGTGTCCCTCGGCACGAGCACTACTTCTTCCCATCATTTCTAGGGGTAGCCCTCCCAAAGGTCTCACCCATTGTAACAGATTTCGGGTTCAGAGGAATCCTGCCGATTACGCTGGATGTAAGTCCGGGGAGAGGAAATCCTGGGACAAAATACCTCTAAAAACCGAAATTAGTCAAAGGGAGAAATAAAGTTTAAAATCCCTTTATAGCTTCCAAACTGCAATCTGGGCCCTTCTCTCTTTCCTGCTCCAGCAGAAGTAAAACTGGCACCACCCCTCACCTTTCAGATATCACAGATAAGCCCTCTGTTGCCCAGGTAATTACCCATTGATATGAAGATGAACTTCTCTCCACCCATGAGGATATGCAAATGCACTAAAGCCACACTTCTTTCCACCTCTGAATGCCTATTGATATGCAGATGTACTAAAGATGAGATATTCTGGAAATATTACAATTTTATCCACATTGCTCTATGGGATTCCAGGGGAATCTGTAGAGCTTAACCACTGGGAGTCTATGATAGAGAAGGGGGAAACGGATTGCAGCACCAATACATGGATCTTGGTAAATGTCTCACCTCAAGGTTTCAGCCTTGGGCAGATTCACTGTGAATTTGGTGAGACCGAGAAAAGACAACAAAACTCTCTTGGGCTAAAAGGGTTTATACCTCGCTTTATTCTCATGATGCACTAGAATCCTATCTGCATCCAGAAGTCTGCAGGTCCATAATCCACCTCCATCTCTGCCTCCACCCAGAGCACTCTTTATATAGTGACTCCTTCAATAATAGCTCATTATCTGTGGGTGTGGAAGCATTAGCCTAGCAGTAGGCCAATTACATCATCAAGTAGTTTAGGGTCAACTGAGGATCCTGGCCATAGGAACTTCCATTTTCCCCACAGCAAACCAAGTTCATATCTGCAGGGCCTAAGTAGTAATCCCAACCAGAACTGTGCTCAGCTGCAGAAACGGGTTCATATCTGTCTGATTTGGATTTTCAAATGAAGAGTTTTACCAGTCCTAGTGCCCAGTTTTCCCATGCCCAGTCAAGGAGCTTAATCACAGCTCCCCCTCCCCCATTATGGGGAGTGTCTCCTGGTCCATGTGACTAAAAGGGTTGGTGACAACCCTCAGCTCACAAGTCGTGGGGCCCAATAACACTCAAGCTAAGAGGAAGATGGGCAGGGCTGATTGCCCCCGTAGCATGTTTTTGGTGACCAGTTTTGAGGAGTACTGGTCAGAGTATTTGTAGGGTTTGTCTGACCTTTCTCTCATGATTAAATAGGGGTCATGAAGTTTAGGAGGAAATCCGCAGAGGTAAAGTGCTATTTCCTCACATCGTGTCAAGGGTTCATACTTGCAACATGACTTAGCCCTGTTCATTTTGGCCTTAATGATTTGGCTGATCTGAATTCACTGTCTTTCCCTTATAGGTATAATGTCATTTCTCACTGCTTTCAGAAATTTTTCTTTGCCTTTAGATTTCAGAAGTTTCATTAGTATGTGTGTTGCCATGGATTTCTTTGAGATTGTTCTGAGTTTTCTTAGATTCCTGAATCTATAGATTTGGGGGTTTTTTGTTTGTTTTTCTAAATCTGTGAAATTTTCAGTTGTTATTTTCAAATACTTTTTCACTTCTCTCTTACCCTGTCCCATGGACTTGGATTAAGCAAATGTTAGATCTTTTCCTGTAGTCTCTGACATCCCTGAGGCACTTTTTTTTTTTTTTTTTAGTCTATTTCTCTCTATTCAGATTGGGTGATTTCTATGGTTTTATCTTCAAGTTCACTGGTTCTTTCCTCTGCCCTCTCCGCTCTGCTGCTGATATCATCCATTGACTTTTTCATTTTAGTTATTGCGTATTTCAATTAAAAAACTCCATTTGCTTTTTCTTTATATCTTCTCTTCTCTGCTGAGACTTTCTATTTTTTCATTTGTGTCAAGCTTCTTTGTAATTGCTCATTCAAAGCATTCTTTTAACGACAGTTTTAAAGTCCTTGTCAGATAATTATGTCTGTATCATCCCAGTGTTGGCATCTGTTGATTCTTTTTTCTCATTCCCACTGAGCTTTCTTTCATTCTGTAATGATGAGGGAGTTACAATTGTACCCTGGAAATTCTGGGTTTTATGTTTTGAGACTCTGCATTTTATTTCAGTCTTCTGTTTTAGGTCTGTTTTTGACGCTGCACAAATGGGGAAGGAACATCTCCTTGTTAGTACTGCCACGTGAAGGTGGAAGTCAGGTACTCTCCCGGGCCTCCAAAATGAGGGATCCTTGTCACTGCCAGGAAAGCATAGGCATTCAGACTCCTCACACGGCTTTCACTGACACTGCAGTGGGGGGGTAAACTTCACTACCTCTGAGAGGTGGTGAAAATCCTCACCCACCATTAGTCTCCTCTGACACCACCACAGAGAGGGGGAGGGAGGGGTGCTTTATCGCTATCAGGTGGGGAGACGGGTCAAATCTCCCCACATGGTCTCCACTTACATCACAGAGATGGGAGTTTCCTTGTTACTATCCCTGGGCGAAAAGTTCTGGCTTCCCACCCAGCCTTATATCACCCTGGTGGGTGAGGGACAGGGTAACACCTCAGGCAAAGGTGTAAGTCTAGACTCCTCAATAGGCTTTTTCTGGGAGGAGTGGGGGTTAGGCCACAGGTTTTTCCTGGGTGTTTGGCTAGAGCAGGGTATTATTGTCTAAAAGTTTTCTGTTTTGCTAGGCTGCTCCTTTCCTAGTCTTATAGATAGAAAGAGATGGTTTTTCTTGGGGATTTTTTGTGTAAGTCCTTGGTGTTTCTGGGTTTCCAGTTGCTCTTCCAGAAGCCAATCTTTTATATATATATGGTAAAAATAAAGCCCATGGATGATGTTTTTCAGGTCCTGAGCTCCCTAAACGGTCTCCCTTCTCTCTTCATCTGTCTGTCTTCTTAATGTTTATTTTATTTGTGATATCTAGGGTTTCTTGGCTGTATTGAGCAGGAGGAACAGGGAGAGGTGTGTCTACTTCTGTTAGGAGTTTTCAAAGTAGAGCACAGAAAAAATGGTGGGTAGAAGATATTTGAAGAGAATCAGTTGAGAGATTTTCAGATGTGACAAAAAGAGGAATTTAAATTGAAAAGACACATTGAGTGCTTAGTAGAATTAAAAATAAGCCTTCACTTAGAAACACTGTAGGGAATTTATAGAATATCATGGATAAAGAAAAAAAAGAATCATAAAAGCCACTAGAGGAAAGAGAGATTATCCCAAAAGGAATGATAATAAATTTAACAACAGACTCATCAGCAGCAACCATGTATGCCTAAATATAATCTAATTGATATATTTGAACAGTTGAGCAAAAACTGTCATAGCCTTGAATTAAACAACAAAATAAACTTTCACTTAAGATGAGTTTAAAATAGGGATATTAACAGACATCCCAGAAATCATAAAGTGTGCTACCCACAGGACATCACTATAAGAACTACTTCAGAATTACTTCCTTTGGGTAAAAATATACTAGGAAGAAAGTGTGGAATGCAAAAAAAAAAAAATAGATGAGTCAGGATATCAATAAAGGCAGGTAGTAAATCTAACGCAGAAATGACTACAAACATAATAAACATACTATTATTACTACTACTTATAAATAATAAGGAATGATAATTATGGTAAAATAATAGTTAATAATATTTCTACTATAGTTAATCACATTCATTAGAAAACAAGAAAGATTATATAGGAACTTTAACATTAAGAAGGATACTAATTTAAAGGAACATTTAAAATATGCTAGGAATTTTATCTTGTTCAGGAGGAAAAGATACTGACTTATTCTAACTTGTTTAGAAAAATATCGATTTGAGGACAGCTTTTCAGGGAAAGAACGAACTTGGAATATTTAACTTTCAAAGGAGGAGAGGGGGAAAAAAAGAAATAAGCAACCCTTATTATCCAACAGAAAGCAAGAATACAGGGGCAAAAATCCAAGAGTGTGTGAGAAGAACAAATATAAAAAGAATAAAAACTCATGCAAGTAGCAAACTCATGGAGTAAAACACAGACTCTCAGATTAGATAAAATAAAATCCATATATATGCTTTTTTCAAGAGACTAATTTAAAAACAAATGATAGAGACGGTAGAAGGTAAAGTTGGAAGAAGATAGATCAGGCAAATACTAACCAAGAGTCTACTAGCAAAGCAATGTAGACGTTAGGCAGCATTTCTCCACCTCAGAATGTGGGAGGCTGGCCCCTGAATTGTGGTATCTACCCAACTGCATACCAGTAGCATCATCTCCCCTACTTCTGAAAATTTAAAATGTTTCCAGACATTGCCAAATATACCCTGGGGCCAAAATTATCCCTGTCAGAGAACCACAGATTTAAAGGGAATCATATTGCAAGGGAGCAAAAAATGACTTTTTATATTAGGTGGAATTCGAAGATAACCTCCAAGATTCTTGCCCCATGGTGTACACATGTCTTCTCCCTGTCATTTAATCAGACACCAATCTAAGTGCTGCTGAAGAGATTTGCAGATCTAGTTAAGGTTTCAAATCTATTGACCTTAAATAGGGAGATTATTCGGCATGAACCTAACATAATCAGGTTAGCTTTTAAAAGGACTGGGATCTTGCTGAAGTCAGAGACTTGAAGGGAGGAGGATTTGATGCAAAGTACAGTCTCCATTACTGTCTTTGAGCATGGATGGGGCCATGTGGCAAGGAATGTGGGTGTCCTGTAGAAGTTAAGGTTAGCCCTGGCTCTGATAGCCAGCAAAAATTTGGAAACCTCATTCCTGTAGCTTCAAGAACAGCCATACCACCTCCTTGCTCATCTATCTTAAATTTTCTTAATTATTCACATACCTTTATTCTTCCACATGAATTTTTATAATTCATATTTCAAGTTTCCTGTAGTCTGTTTGCCTATAAAGTGAAGACACTAGTAATACAAAGATAAAATAATGACGAGAGACTGGAGAAGATACTTGTAACATAAAATAGATAATTGATTAATAATTAACTTCCAGAATACATATAAAGAAATTTTAAAAACAGTAAGGAAAAGACAACAGCAAAATTAAAAAAATAAGCCAAAATACTGAATTGCAATCTATAGAAAAGAAAATCTTAGTGTCCATAAGATGTTTTTAAATGCTTAAGTCGTGATGATCAAGGAAGTACAAATTATAAAATCCCAATAAAAACTATAATCTTCAAGTATTAGGAACTCTTTAATAGTATTTTTTTGTAATCAAAGTGTAAAACAATTTGAACGTTCAAGAATATGAAATATGGGAAATGAGAACTCTGAGAGATGAATTGCTATCAACATTTTGGAGAGGATTTGTCATCCTCTAGTGAACTGTGTGAAGTGAATACTGTAGGGTTCAGCAGTACCACTTTGGGTATACAATACAGAGAAACTCTTAGAGAGTGGAAAAATAGCTGCAAAAACCTATGAAAGTGTATGTTTTAGGATTATTTGAATAGAGGGGAAAAATTTACCTAAAATCTCATAGAGAGGGAAACACATAAATAAAATACGGAATTCTCTTCTGAAGAAAAACTATTGAACAGTTTAAAAAAATAACTAACCTGGCTGTATCTCATTTATATAATTATGAGCAGGATAAAAAACCAAGAAACAGAATGTTACATCTATTATAAAATCATAGCAAAAAACACCATGTATTATGTATGGAAGCATATATAGTTTTTGCTTTGTTATGGTATTAGAATATAGATGGGGAGGATGCACAGCAAATTCATGATAATGGTTGCCCCTGGGGAGAGAGAAATAAATAAATAAATATTATTTAATATTTAATTAAATAATTTGTTACTTAATCTATACAAGTAATCTTATATATTTGTGTGTAATACGTACTCCTAAATATATATATGCAAAGTTTTATTTCTTAAAAATATTGAAAACAAGTAAGACAAAGGTACTAATACAGGTGGTATGAATATAAGCATTTGATTGTTTTTCTATTTTTTTCTATCTCTTAAATTTCTCAAAATAAGAATAGAGGAGTAAAGTTTCAGATTGGAGGAGAGAAGACAGAAAAGACTTTCAGTCAGTCCTTGGATGACATGAGACAAAGGAAAAAAGGCCTCCTTGGAAGAAGCTAAGTCATTTCATCCAGTGTTTTTTCTGAGGTACCTTGTGGCCTCTCAGTTGGGGTGAGCGGTGGGGCTGACACAGTATAGGATGAGTAGGGCTTCAGACACCCACCACATTTGAATTTCAACAGCTCCATCTAGATGTTTTATAAAATGGGCTTTCACGTACATTGCATTTGAATTCAGGTTTCCACTGATAATCTTGGTGATGGCAGAGGCCTAGTTAAACTATTGTCCCAATTTTCCCTCTGGCTTCCCCTGTCTTTTCAGGCTCCTCTCTGATAGGAGGAAGTTAATCTTATATTTATGGACTGGGCCTGGGGTTAATTTCTAAAATTACCTGGAGATGCAAAATTCCTAGGATTCAATATGCCTTGGCCCAGGAGAGACCACTCAGGGATTGCAGGACGACTTATTGATTGTATCAGTGTGTCAAGTTCAGAAAGCCACAGATTTTGTTCTAAGGTCTTGTTTAGAAACAGCAGCACTGTATAATTTTGGTTGATTGATATCTTTAAGTTGACATGGCATGTTACTTGTTAGCACAAATAACCCCAGCCAAGGCTTTGTTTATGGAATTCAAATGAACATGCTTTAGTCCCTGTGAAATTCGAAGAACGAAGAATATGAACAAAGAACAAAGAATATGAATCTTACATTTTGCCTTTTAAATAATATTTATCAATATTTCGTAAACTTCTCTTCTATTGATAAACTTTTTTCACACACATTTTCTCCCATGATCCTCAGGACATTTCTGGGAATAGGCATTAATGTCATCTTTGTTTTATGCATTAGGAGATCAAAAGAGATCTCAGAGATGGAGTACAATTCTTACGTTGGCGTTTGTACTATCTCTACGGTCACCAAAGTACTGGGCTATTCATTCTCTCATATGACCTATGCAAACAGATCAGACGAATCTAACAGAGGATCCTCTCTGCCCGCAGCCTAACTGCTGTGTGGTTCAAGCTCCTTTTATAAGGAATTTTAGGAGAAGTTTTGGCTTTGTGGATCCTGCCTACAAAATACAACCAGCGAACTGAATCTGAGGGCTATATTAATTTCAAGGCAATGTCCGCTTTAAAAAAAATAATGTTTTGTTTTGAGTTTCAGAAAAGGTATTTGGGTTTTATATATTTACACATAGATATACATGGGTTTGATGCATGAGGAACATGCATAAGTATATATATAACCCACATATATGTGTATATATTATCTTTATTTATTTATATATACACACATACACATATATATGACTGAAAGCATACAATATGTTGCAAAATTAAAGGAATCTGATACCACTGGGAAAATTCTAAAATATATTTTGGGGGAAAGAGAAAAACAGGCTCTGATACCACTTCCATTCGCAGAGCATCGTTCTTGCTAATCGCTGCCCCCAGAAGCTTTACAGATCAATATAATGGGAGGCGGCAGCGGAAAGCATATGGCCTAGTGTAAATTACTAGAAAAAACGAGTTACAAAGACATTATATGAAGAATAAATTAAAGTGTTCAGCCATAAATCCAATAAGAAAGGGAGAAATTAAGTCGTGAGTGGGAGGAGAGAAAGGGCTCCGAAGTAACTCTGAGATGAAACGATGGATACATGCGACAAATGTGTGTCTCCAAGGGGCAGCAGAGGAGTCAGGGGAGTGTGAGAGCCTTGAACTCCTCAGCAAGGCCTCCAGGAGCCAGAGGGAAATATTGGCAAGAGCAGGGCCCAGCCAGGAAAATAAATATTGAGTCACTGCCTAGGACCTAAAAAGAAATAAGTCTAAGCCTAATGAAAATCAGACATCAGATCTAACGAAAAATGTATAATATTCTGTTCTTTCTTTTTTCCATTTTGATTGGTTTTGATAGGAACATGTGTTTATGCGAGGGCCCTAATCTCTGCATGCAGATGTTTGTTTTCTTTTAAAACTCTGAGTTGGAGAGAAATAGAAATGGGAGAACACTGTGCTGGGAAATTGGTGTAAGCCAGTGCAAATTTTGTGGGATGCTAAATGTTGGCATCCACGTGGTATCTTAAAATTATTTGTATATTCTTTATATGTTTTGGAGACCAGAAAGCCGGTTTGGTGTCCAAGGCCCACGGAAGAAGCAGGTAGCCAAGAACACATTCAGGACATTTGTTAAGTCCTTTCTTTCAAAAATATTGAGAGGGTTGGGAGCCATAATTGAAGGGGAGTTCGTGCAGGTGACCAGCTCCACGTTCTAGCGGTGGCGACCATGCCACGGAGGCAGAGGAGGGTAACGTGTCGGCAGTAGATGGTTGCCCATTGCTCGTGATTTTACTCCAATCCATGGGCAAGTGTCTATGAGTCAAAAATCTATGATATGGAAGAAACATTAAAAACGAAGTTAACATGCAATACACATACACTCAAACATGCAGACATACAGGAAGTGAGGCTCACAGGGAGGCAGAAGGGGCCATCAATAGAGAAACACCATCTTACTCGGAGTGGTAAAGGAGAATATGAGCAGGAATGAGAATATGGCTCTCTGCATAGTTATGATAACTTCCAAAGTTATTTCTCTGCTTACCCATTCATTCTGTCACTAAACACTTATTGATCACATGCAATACATATCAGCAACTGTACTCGGTAGTGGGCCTACAAAGATGAATATGGCACCACCATCCTTGGGGTACTTGGAATATAAAGGAACTGTATTTGGGAGAAGAGCGCTGAAAAGAGGAAAGGAAGATTAAGATTTTTTTTTAATGATCTGATTGAAAGTGGAGAGGAGGCTAGTTCTAATTGAAAGAAGAAAAATAAGGTGTGTTTGAAAGCCTTAGAAAGTGGGAGACATCAACAAAAATGGAAAGTGAATTTAGAGATACTAAGGAATAGGCCTGATAATATACTTTCCGAGTATGGAGAAAGTAGAATTTTCATGAAATCAAATCAGCCTGAAGAAAAGAGGGTTGCTCACCTTCTTGCTTTGCAGCCTGAATGGAGAGGCTGTGTACTGGCTTGACCTTCTAGACTGAACAGAGTCTAACTTACAGCAGATACTACAGGGTTGCACAGCTGAAAGATCCACCAGTCCTTGCTTGGTGGGTCCGAGTGGCAGGAAGCAATGAGTTGGGAGGAGGCGTCAGCAGCATTTGCCTGATGGCCATGGAAATTCTCCAGAGAGCCCTCTTCTGTCAGACACACAGCGTGCACTTATGCTTTGTCTAGTAGTCCGAAAGTTCAGGATCACAGGCTGGCAGGGTAAACAGCAAAAGAGAACGGACTGATTTATATAATCTAATGCCTTTCCCTTGATTTCTTTGCTCTCTTCAGACCATTTTCTTAGAGCAGCTCAGAGTTAAATCAGAACTTGTTTGCACGATACTTTATCAATGCCCCTTTATCGTCTCCAGATTTGGTAGCTTACTTGCCTTTTCAGCCAAGATTACTTTAGAAAACATCATAATTTAGGTTAGAAGAAAAGCTACAAGAAAAAAAAAACAGAATATATACAAGAAGATGTCAAAAACAGTTGTTGAATTGATGAGAAACAAGAAAAAGAGAGCTGGAGAAAAAGGTGGTATGAATTGCATTAAATTCATAATTCAGTTAAGGCAATATATGTTAACAACTATGCTTAGAGAGAAATGCAATCAACCACAAGTAAACAATTCTGAATATTTTCTTAGTAGAAAGGCTATAAATTAGTTTACTTTAAACTGTAAATATCTTTCTTTCCTCCAGAAATCTGAGTGAACAATTTGATACTAACCACTAAGAGAAAAAAAGTAAAGAACAAAAAACAGGCTTTAGAAACTATTCAACACTTTTACTGTCTATTCTTCAGAAGCTTCCAGCAACAGTTTTTCAGTACTTGCTGTTTCAAACCTTAAAAAAAGAAGAAAAAAAGGAAAAGGAAAGAAAAAAGTTCATTTGCATTCGCTTTTCCAGGTTTCCAGAAATATTTTTCTCTGTACCTTCATCGAATACTTGCTTACCTGCAGAGGTCCCTCTCTGGCTCTGCTCGTCATAACAGACCAGCTCACCATCCCAGCATCACCTTCATTCAGTGCGGTCATCATAGCCAAATACCACTGATCTATGTGGAAGCCCTTTGAAAAGAGGGTTTCTGTGGGCATCTATGTGCAGATCACTGGATCATAAAACAAAACATTTGACTACAAACCGATTTGCAGCAAACAAACTGTATTACAGATGCCAGTGACCTTCAGTCACATCACCACTGAATTCCGCCCTGCTTGGCCAGACGCCATTAACCCATTACTGTGAGCTACGGCGGTGCTTGGGCCCAGCTGCGATGAATGTTCTCAGAATGATCACCTGTACGCCTGTTAGACTCACACTGGATATCAGATTCTAAAAATGTCTGGGGGTCATCCGTGCTGTGTACTGGAGGCCACAGTCAAATTAGAATGGGCTGGAGGGAGCGCAGGGAGGCAGGAGAAAACCGACCACTCAACACGGTCTTCTCTGAAAAATAGACAATATTTCCAGTGCCTGGATGCCTGTTTAGTTATTCTACTCAAGTTCATCTAAAGGGGGTCTTGTCAATAAAGTCAAACCAGGCTCTTGGTGTGTAACAGGGTTTTTGAGGGTCTTTTTTGAGAGCTTCATTAAAAGCAGACAGTTTCTCTAACCTTTTAGCAGAACCTGTTATCTGATGACGTGAATTAAAGTCTCTCAAATGACTAATAATCATATCAGGGCTGCCATGTCAGCTTGTAGATTTGAATAAGAGGGTCTGAAAACATTTGCATGCCTCAGTGTGCCAGTGCTAAGAAGCTAATGTGATAGTGCTGTCATAAAGCACTGGAAAGACATGACTTAATGTAATCTGTCATGTCATATGCTAATCTTCAACCATTACTTGAGTGCTGTAAGTAAGTAGAAAGCATTTGGGAGAAATCCTTTCCAATTTCTCTGAGTACCACTTCTGCTGCTGGTCAGCTCAAATGGGTTTTGTGCATTTAATGCAAAGCTCAAGTCAAGTTGGTTTAGGTCACACTTAATTAACCAGCACACTGATGGGTGGACTGCTGCAACTCCATGGAAAAGTTATTTCAGAGGCAGCCTAACAAGTAAATATTTCATATGCTAAAGGAAAAGGGAAAAGAACCCTTTCTCAGTCCTTGATAAACACTATGTTCTTTCAGAGAAAACACTGTGAATCTTAACAGGACATGATTTTGGTTTCTGCTGGCCTCCTTCTACATTTGAGTTGAGTTTATGGAAAAAAGATAATAAATAGTTAAAGACATTGCTATCACCCTGATGACAAGAACTCAGATATGGGCTTATTTTTCAGACAATAGAGGCTGCTTCAACTCTTAAGTCCACAGAAAGAGAGGACAAGTGATCAAAGGGGGACGTCCCCTTGGCACACTCTTTAACAAGATGACAACATCTCTTAATATACGGTCATTAAGAAAGGAGAGTTCTTAGAGCCAAGTACAGTTTGTGAGACAGACAATGAGTGAGACTAGAGAGACTGACAAATTTTGCCTAATTTTTTTAGGAAAGTGTGCATGGGATTGTGATTCAAAATATGAAGAAAGTTATTTTTATCAGCCACACTGAGTCAAGTCAAAAAGATGCTTAAGAACTCGAAGAACTGCCTTCTGGAACAGCATTTTTGAGGATACTGAGCAGATGGCAGAAGATTGGCCCCAGAGATTCTGCCTGAATTTCCCGACATTCCTATGAGGCCTACTAGTGGTAACCCAAGGGAACTTTTGTGCACATGGGACATGGCTTTTTATAGGGTCTAATTAGGAAGCACAGGCAATTCCTACCTACAGCATTAAAAAAAAATGCTTCTATGGAATATTTTTTTCCTTGACAAATGTGTGTCAAATTCAGGCAGAAAATGAATATAAATCAAAGTTGATAGAGATGTGAGGTTGTATTTTCCTTCCAGCTAAGGATCCTGCTAAACTTTGGGCTATTTCTCAAAAAAAGATAAAAATCCCATCACAGAAGTGCTGTACATTAGCACTCCTTACCCCTCTCTCAGAATATCCTGACCATTCATTGTGAGCTGATGGTCACCTAATGTGGTTGCATCCTCTTATTGTCAGCTTACAGAATTCTAACTGACATTTCAAAGAGGTAAAGGGTCATGGCGACTCTTGGTGCCAGTGAAATGGGGCTACTTATCTAGATTTTTGCTCCTGACCCAACCTAATCATCAGGGGACACTTTGCCCTAACTTTTCAGTTCTTATTCAGCTGGGAAGACGGATCAGATGACTCTGCTGGGCTGCTTAGGAGCTGGGCTCATTGGCACAGATGTCTAAGGCCAGTCATTATTTGGACCATCCATGCCACAGAGCACTTTCAACTCAGTCCAGGCATCTTGCATTTGTATATTGCTAGGTCTGGGAAAATTCATTATTATTATTATTAAGAGAACAAAATAACACATTCCTAAGGTTTGATGTCAATCGCTCCACCTTCCAAGTGAGGGCGGTAAGATGCCTTTCAAGCCCTCCAGGGACTTACCAGCTTGAGTTAATATCACAGAAGACTGTACTGGTAAGCCCCAGAAAGTGATACTCCCTTGCAGCCTATAGCCAAAGCAACCTGCCCTGCTTTTTTCCCATATTGTTCTGTTCCTGATAGACTATCCAAACAATCAGTCTGAGTTCATCTCTACTGATTGCTGTAATTTTCTGATGGCCTCTCAAACTTCTGGCTCCACCCACTTAAGTTATTCTCTACTCCTAGCTCTTTTTTACTCACTTATCGAGTGCTCAGAACTCTCTAGAGCTCACGATAATCCTTCTCGCATCACCCCATAACACTCTCTTGAAAAGGAAAAAGCATTCTACTACCTTCTCTTCCCTATGATTGCTTAAGCCATGACTTTTGCCTAAGCTGTCCCATTCTTTGTGAACCTCAAACTATAACCCTTCCCATTATGAAAATAATACTTTTCCCAGTTTGTTTGGGAACTATTCCCTGGTTAATCCAGCCAATTACTAATATCATCATTGATTCTCAATTGATGGTTTTCATCTATTCATCCAACACATATGATTGAGTTCCTCTGTTGGGTTAGCTGTGCTCAACAGTAGTGACGGTCATCAGGTGAGGAAATAGTTCTCATTCAGATTCATTTTGTCCTAAGTCTTGTATGTAAGTTATACCGTCTGTATATTTTTTGACTTTTTAAATTATATGCTCCTTAGGGGCATTAAGCAGAGATGGCTTTTTGACCAGATCTACTGTTTTATACATCCACATACTTTTTGCTTCCTCTCTACCTTCTGAAGCAGCCTGGGCAATTTTCAATGACGTGGAGGTGTTCACTACTGTTCTAAAGGGACTTATTAATTTTAACTTTTATTGTACAAATAACACTGTATACAGCAGTACAGACGATAAAAACTAATCTTATCTCTGATGTCAAGTAGTCTGTAATCTTTAGTAGAAGGTAACACTTTATATATTAGAGAATTGAATGGCTCAAAGACAGCATGAAATAAAGTGCCAGACCACACTGGGTCAGCAGGATGGGAGAGAGGGGGCACACAAGCGAGGACTACGGATGCTAAGAAAAAGAAGAAATGGTGACTGGCTGGAATTCTTCGGAAAATTCTCACAGAATATTGGTGGTAAACTACTTAAAGTAAACCATAGGTTTATGCAGATTTGTCATGAATTAAGTTTTATTAAGGATATTAGGGAAACATGAGTGTCTGGTATGGATCCTGGTGGGGCTGAAACAAGAGGAATCAGTAGGAAGTTGGGGTCTTTAGAGCGAGGGGATCAGAGACAGGGAGAAAGTAAACTGGAAAGCGTGAGGCCTGGAAACTCTGTTTCAGATGATCTTAACTATAAAGTACTAAATTTACTACTATAGCTCCAAAATCAAACGTCTTAGCATTAAAAATAGAAACAGAATTGAGAGGCAAATGGCTGAAGGCATTAAGGTGTCTTATGTTGACTCACCAACTAGAACTTTTATTTTATTTATTTATTTTTTTTTATAATTTATTTTGGTATCATTAATCTACAATTACATGTGCAATATTATGGTGATTAAACTACCCCCTTCATCAGGTCCCCCCCACCAACCCCATTACAGTCACTGTCCATCAGCGTAGTGAGATGCTATAGAATCATTACTTGTCTTCTCTGAGTTGTACAGTCCTCCCTGCGCCCCCCAATATTACGTCTGCTAACTGTACTGCCCATTTTTCCCCTTGATCCTCCCTTCCCACCCATCCTCCATAGTCCCTTTCCCTTTGGTAACTATTACTCCGTTCTTGGGTTCTGTGAGTCTGCTGCTATTTTGTTCCTTCAGTTTTTTTCTTTGTTCTTATACTCCACAGATGAGTGAAATCATTTGATATTTGTCTTTTTTGGCTTGGCTTATTTCACTAAGCATAATACCCTCTAGCTCCATCCATGTTGTTGCAAATGGTAGGATTTGTTTTCTTCTTATGGCTGAATAATATTCTATTGTGTATATGTACCATATCTTCCTTATCCATTCATCTACTGATGGACACTTAGGTTGCTTCCATTTCTTGGCTATTGTAAATAGTGCTGTGATAAACATAGGGGTGAATATGTCTTTTTCAAACTGGGCTGCTGCATTCTTAGGGTAAATTCCTAGGAGTGGAATTCCTGGGTCAAATGGTATTTCTATTTTGAGCTTTTTGAGGAACCTCCATACTGCTTTCCACAATGGTTGAACTAATTTGCATTCCCACCATCAGTGTAGGATGGAGGGTTCCATTTTCTCCACATCCTCGCCAACATTTGTTGTTGTTTGTGTTTTGGATGTTGGCCAGCCTCACTGGTGTGAGGTGATATCTCATTGTGGTTTTAATTTGCATTTTTCTGATGATTAGTGATGTGGAGCATCTTTTCATGTGCCTGTTGGCCATGTGAATTTCTTCTTTGGAGAAGTGTCTATTCATGTTCTCTGCCCATTTCTTAATTGGATTATTTGCTTTTTGTTTGTTGAGGTGCATGAGTTCTTTATATATTTTGGATGTAACCCCTTATCGGATACGTCATTTATGAATATATTCTCCCATACTGTAGGATGTCTTTTTGTTCTACTGATGGTGTACTTTGCTGTACAGATGCTTTTCAGCTTGATATAGTCCCACTTGTTCATTTTTGCTTTTGTTTCCCTTGACCGGGGAGATATGTTCATGAAGAAGTCGCTCATGTTTCTGTCCAAGAGATTTTTGCCTATGTTTTTTTCTAAGAGTTTTATGGTTTCATGACTTACATTCAGGTCTTTGATCCATTTTGAGTTTACTTTTGTGTATAGGGTTAGGCAGTAGTCCAGTTTCATTCTCTTACATGTAGCTGTCCAGTTTTTCCAATACCAGCTGCTGAAGAGGCTGTCATCTCCCCATTGTATATCCAAGGCTCCTTTATCAAATATTAATTGACTGTATATGTTTGGGTTAATGTTTGGATTTTCTATTCTGTTCCACCGGTCTGTGGGTCTGTTTTTGTGCCAGTACCAAATTGTCTTGATTACCGTGGCTTGGTAGTAGAGCTTCAAGTCAGGGAGTGTAATTCCCCTGTTTGATTCTTCCTTCTCAGGATTGCTTTGGCTATTCAGGGTCTTTTGTGGTTCCATATGAAGTTTAGAATTACTTGTTCTACCAACTAGAACTTTTAAATTAGTTCAGGACCATTCTCATATCTTATGTAGTTAAAAATATATATATTTCTAGATATTATTAACTTACTCATTATCTTCCCTATTAAGAATCCTGATTTATGGCTAGGCATAATATAAATTCTTAACCAATATCTGCTCATTTTTAATTAGGAGGTTTAGGTTTTGCTAAAGGTTCACTGGTAAAGACAGCTCATTCATTTCTGAATCAAGTTTTCACTTTTTAGAGGCCATTGTGTCTTTGCAGCCCCTTGTCAGTTTCCTGCTGGGTTTCTGTACAAGAACTTAATTGTTAATGTTTCCCAGCTGTGCCACAACCATGCTTCTTTAACTCCTTCCTTTCTGGCTGCTAAGTGTTATCCTGTATTTGAGAAGTCAAGTCACCAGTGTGAGCTTATCGTAGAGATCAATAATTAATTTCCAGGTGGGAAGATTTGATTGGAGACAATGCACGTGAATCTTACCAGATCCAAAGCCGTGTCATATATACACTTGTTACATTCTCTTAGGTTGAGGTGAATATGTGAACTTCTATCTTGAATCTTGTATAACGTCAAAGACCTCTTTTCTTGATTTTCTTGATCTCTTATGTATTCCCCAAATGACTTTTTAAAATTTATTTATTTGCTTATTTATTTAACCATCAACTGCCTCCTTAAAACTCTTATCTACATTCAATCCTTACAGGCAATTCTTTGGCCCTGCCTTTACTTCCCCATCTTGCCCTGATGAGCTGTGATGGTTCATGCTCTTCAGGTCGAACCCCCAGGGAGTCCCAGTGTCAAACCCTATCCATGTCTGTATACCAGGCAAGCTCAGTGCATCTTAACACCTGTGAAAGTCATCCAGTTTTCTTTTAGTTTCTGCACATACTCGCTGCCAATCCATGCTGCAAAGGAACGTCTCTGGTAGCCCAGACAGAAATGGTTTCTTCCTTCATTCTGTGCTTTTTGTCACGAGAAGCTTCTTCTCTTTTCCATTACCTCTACTTCTCATTCTTCGGACTCCCTTTCTCCTCTCCCCACTTTCTACTTCCAGTCGTCCAAGATCTGCTGAGTCCCAGATTTTCCTATTACTGCTGTTCCAAGCCGTTGTTTGTATCCATCATCAAGCCCCAGTGGTCCTGGATGCCTCTCTCCCACATTGTGCGAACGTCACATGCTACCCGTACTGTAAAGCTGGTCCAAAAGCCTCCGTTTGCCACAGGCTCCCTTGTCTTCCCAATCTACGGCCAGAATTTACGCTTAGTGGTGAGAGTCCGTAGGATCGTCTCACTCAGAAACGAGCAGAGAGCAGTTTAGGAATTGGCTGACTGGATAGCAAACTCTCATGTTTTTCCCTTGTAACTCTGTTCACTCAACTTTTCCTTCAACTCTTAATGATAGCTTCCCTTGCAGGATCCTTTCAATATTGAAGGAAAGAGGGTACTAACATTTATTATCTATTATTATTCCAGACTGTGTCTATGTTTATTCACGAGCTCTATCTCATTTAATTAACGATTTTGTTTGTTAATTTGACCAACATTTATCACCCATGATAGCCGGCATCGATCATTCTGTGTTGAGATACTGGACTAAAGCACTTTATCATATGTTTTTTCATTTTAGCTTTACATAATTCTGTAAGAATAAATGCTATCGATATCCTTCACTTTATGAAAAGGAGTGAAGCACAGAGAGGGGAGATAACTTTTCCAAGATCAGTCAGGTAGAAGGATTCAAGTGAAGAGAGCGCAACCCCAGAGACCATGCCTCGAGGTAACAGCCATGAACAAGTTCCTGCCCTCTGGGAATTTAAGCCCAGAGGGAGGAGCCCATTACACAACTATTTATACAAACGATGGTTTAATTATATCTGTGAGTTCTAAAGACCAAGAATAGACTTCCACGATGGTACAGAACATGAGGACCTGAACTGGTCTAGGAGTTCAGGAGGCCTTCCTCAATGCAGTGACATTTACACTGAGATCTAAGAGTGAGTGTGGACTGGGGTCATGATGGGGTGATCATTTCAAGCAGAAGAAACAGCAGGTGGTATAGACTCTAAACAGCAACATGCCTGGATCCACAAAGAATTCAGTGAAGCCCAGTATAGGCTCAGTGTTTGTGAGGGAAGGAAAGGGAGTGGTATGAAGTAAGGCTGGAGAGATGGACAGGGACTGTATCGTGCGGTGCCTTGGAGGCCACGGCAAAGACTTTGGTCTATTGGAAGGGCAATAGAAAATGGAAAAGTGGAAGGTTTCAAAGTAGGAAAGTCACTTAGATTTACTTTTTAAAGCTGGCATTGTACTGAATACATTAGAGGCAGTTGGAAGCAGGTATAGTATATCAATTAGAAGTACATTTTAATTGGCCAGTGATGTTTCATTATAATGCTTATTTTACATATGAAGAAACTAAAGTTCAGAGAAGCTGTACTACTTGCCTAGGTTGACACAGCTTGTGTGAGAGACAGGATTTGAATCCAGTTCTGTCTGACACTCAAGTTCAGGTTACTTTCTACCACATCAATCCTCCTCTTGTGAGCATGACATGTCTTTCTATCTCTATGTGTAACATGAAGATATGCTTAGGAGAACTTCCCCAGAGCACAAACATGGTAATTAGCACACTATGAATTTTTACTCATGTCTTTGAGGCCAAATCTAGTGTTCTTTCCACATTACACTGTCTCTTGTTTATTAGCTAACAGCATGTTTGAAACCATTAAGTCTTAAAAGGCATTATGGTCACAAATACCAAGTATGAAAGTACCTGTCCAGTATCTCACAGGATTATTAAGAGGCTGAGATAATATGCATTAAAATAGTTTGTAAATTGCCCAGCACTGAACAAAAGTAAGACATCACTGATTTTTGCTATATGGGAATTCAGAGTGCCATGGAAACTTCTCCAGTAGGAATGGGATGTCAACCTTGAATTATTTTGATTATCGGTTGCCAAAAGCGCTGGCAGACTTTAAAGTATCCACGTATTTCAAAGATTTTTGCAAATCAGGAGCAAGACCAAAGAGAAGTCGTGTAGTAGTTCCCCCGTACTCCATTGTGTGGTCATGCCTTTCAGACTAAGTTGGATAATCCTCAATAAAATGAGTTGTCCTACAGAAACCAGTGTGCCCCAGAATGACAACTGGTGTGCCATTACTTCTATTTTATGAGGCAAAGGCATTTTTTTTCTAAGCACACCTGAAACTGAGAATTTATTTTTGCAATTTGAATTCTCAAGGAGAATGGAACATGGATACACAAACCCAAATCAATAGTCATCTTTCTTCCTTTAAAGAACTTCTAGAATCTTTTATAGGAGTCCATTTCTTATCATTAGCCTGTTCCTGAAGAAACTTTTGATCTGACTTGTTGTTCACCAAACTGCAAATCATGACCCATTGGTGGGTTGTAAAATCAACTGAATAGTCATAAACAGTATTTAAAAAAAATGAGATAGAAGAAAGAGAAAATATCCAAGCATGCTGTGTATAGCAGGGATATTGTTTTAGGAAGCTTTTGTGTCAGCCACAGACGTGTGCCTGTGTCCTGGGTCACAGTAGAAAATGTTTCTCTTAGTGTAGGTCAGTATCCCAAAGAAATTGCAGTGAAATGGTCACACAGCTTCAGGAAGAAATCTGGTGTCTTTACACTTTTGCAGGTTGGACTTATTCAAGTCTTAGCCCCATTTCAGAACAGAGAGGTGCTCCCCAGGTTTGATACAGATAATCCTTGCTTCAATATATGAATTCCCCTAAGAGGTTTCAAAAAGGCGCGCCACCTGGAGAAGGTGGTGAAGGGAGGGCCAGTACTGCTCAGCAGCGGTCCAGGAACAGAGCCCTGCACTGATGGCCCCTGGAGGGACGCTGAGAGATTTGCAGAGCAATAGCCAGGAATCGAGCTTCTTCAATGACACACGTCGAGGATGTATCATGTGCTGGGCTCTGGGCTTACATATTTATTTTATCTATTTCTTAACCACTTACGATATTCACAACATGCCAGGCTCTGTTCTCAGTGCTTTATAGACATTAATCCATGCAACCTGTAAAGCAGGCACTTGTGTCAGTCCCTTTGTAAAGGAGAAGAAATTAAAGACATCAGGTAGATTGGGAACAACAAAGGAAACACGGTCTGCGCTCTTCTATTACGCCTTGCTGCTTCAGTGCTTCTCCTCAGTTCCCATCCTTATGCTCAGGAATAAGGGTATTTTACCATTGATTGTACCTCAACTGTCATCCCTGAGGCAAAACTGTATGCTTGCTCATGTGTGTGTGTGCTCATGAGCGTGCAGGGGACCATGTATACATTTACAGGTAGGAGTGGTGGGAAAGGCGACGTGTAAGAATCTTGTCAACAGAAGCCTGGAAGAAAGCCAATTTGCATAAAATGCCAAAAAGCAGTAGCTTCCCACCCTTCCTCTGACACTCTGCTTCCTAGTACGACAACCTGGGTAAAATAACACCAACGAAAAGGTGGACCATAAGCTCCCCTTCTTACACACATAGGCGTTTCAGGTAAGCTTCAGAAGGTTAAAATCCTCTGCCACAGGGTAAAACTTTCAAAGTGGCTGAGCTGGAGAGTGAAGGGGAAAGTGAGAAAGGATGTGAAGGGAGGGAGGGCTCACATGCTGAAAGGTGTTATGAGGCCTCGTTAGGAGCCAGGGAGGAAGAACAAAGCCTTCTGATTTGGGTACAAAGCATTCCCTGAGTTGGTGGAAAGGTTTAATCATGCTCCATAATCAGAAAAAAAGACAGACAGAAAATAAAAGCACCAGAGGGCTAAGAGGAAAAGAGAAACTAAGGGGGAAAGAACTGAAATTAGGTTGATCAGTGTTTATAATGTGGATATTATCGATTTATCCTTTGCATGTGAAAGCATTAATTACAAAGTATCCTTTAGAAGGAGCACTGGTGTAGCAAGGTATCATTTTAAGGGAAACAGACACTTTTCCCCAGGGGGGAGTGGAGAATAGTAATATTTTGGTCCTATAGTAAAATAAAAGATAGCAGAGTTCCCAGAGGCCCCAAATTCCACTAAGTATTAAGTTAGTGAAAGTTGGTTATTGTTTCCACATGTTCTTAGTGCCCACCAGGGAATTTTTAAAGATGACAGCCACTTAGACCTCAGTCTTCAGTGTGTGGAAGGTGAGGAGGGCGTCAGGAGGGCGGGGAAGAGGTGAGTCCCCGCGCCAACCCTGTTACTCCCGCAAAGGCTGATCGGCCGACTGGACGTCCAGAGAGCCTTCCAGGGCATCCTGGCTGGCTGTGTGCGTTCTGCTCTTTCTCTGATTCCCATTGTTTACTTGTTTCACTGAGAAAATTTGTTTTTTCAGTCACTGTATGAGTTCCCTGGGTCAATTTCTTACCATGCAGATTAGAGGGACAGCTCCTTGAAGGTAGGGACTGTGTCACTCACTTTATCGTATTCACAGCACAGAAGGTCATGTCCGTCCTACATACATTAAACCCTCAATACATGTTTTCCCTGATTGACTGAAATATAAGGTGTCACGGAGAACCAGGCAAGAGGACCCTGTGTCCCCGGAACTGTAACTGCCGTTACTCTGACCTTGTTATATCGCTTTAAAAGGACTTCTAGACATTCGTTTCAATTATGTCTCAGTCTTTTGGGATATTTGTAGGAGATCACCTCCCCATAACCCCAACTCCTATCCCAGGCTGGCTGTGGTGATTCACATCGGGGGCTACTATGGACAATTCAAACGCATATGGAGGATGGTCGTCCCAATGCATACACAGCCCACTCTGACATTCACGGACTCGCTCCGACATGGATTCCTCCCTTATGCCCAGAGACCAGCTCCAGAGAATCAGTCTCTCAAAGGCAGTTGGCCTGTTTCTTGGAAGTTCCACGCACAGATGTCCTGACATTGAGGCCCATCTCTCCAAATTGTGATTACCACCAGCTACCATGCCTACGGGTCGCCATACTCACTGGCCTGGGAAGAAACAAGGGCAGCCTTATTGGCGGGTACACTTATGTCATGAATATAGACCCTGACAGTCCTCAGAGGCGTCGTATTTCCACACACAGGCCACCCGTTTGTGGTTAAGCTACTGCTGGCTGAAGACTGACACCAGTACAGACCATGCCGAGTGCTTTGTTACTTAGAGGTGACAAGGTGCATTAGGAGAGAGCGCAGAGAAATGTCATCAGTTCCCCACTTAGTGCTTCTTCATACATGATGTTCTAGTGCGAAATGTCAGCGTTAGCGTCTGCAGGTCATCTGTGTGGATAATTTATGAAGTTACCCAGCTTGTAAAGGAGAAGTGGATTCTGGGCACCTCTGGTTTTGCTGCTAAAAACATTAGGACGATGGTATTAAAAGAAAGGAATGAGGGAGAGGCAAAGAAGAGGCAACGGGGAAGAGGAGCCCCAGACCCTGCATGTACCGCTAGAGCCCCAAAATCCCTCTTTCCCACATTCCACTCCAGGAGGAGTGTGGGGACCTGCAAGAACATCCCACATGCATTCCTTCCTAGACAGCGTGGGTCAGCTCCTGCCCTCTCCTCCCTTTGGATTTTGTTAACTGCGGCTAACCTGCGACACAGTGTTTGCACTTTCCTAACTAAGTGCGAGGTGAACAAGCTCTTGGTGACTTTGTGACCATTAAAGGCCGTCCGGCCCGCCTGTCTGTGAGTCTTTTGCTTAGTCCTCGATGCAACATTAGTTTGTTCGTTCTTTCATTCATTCACTAAGCACCTGTTTTGTGAGTGTCACAGTGCTGGGGGATGTGATGAGGCAAAGGTGAACAAAATATATTCTCTGCTCTCAAGATGGCCCCCCCCCACGGGAAGACAGACATATAAACATAATTTCAGCAGTATCTCAGTGTGCTTTTTGGTACCTGGTTTCTATGGGAACACATTGGCCAAGGCCCTTACCCCAGTCCGGGGAGAAGGTGACCAGGGGAGGATTCCAGAGGAAGCAGTGCTTGGGAAGTGGGTGCTGACCGGGAGTTACCTTGGGAATTGGTGGGAGGAAGGAACAGGCAGAGCGAGGGGTGATTCCTGCAGTGATCAGCTCCTGCCAAGGCTTAGGAGGGAGGAAAAGCATAGCCAGTCTAGAGAGATGAAACACTTTGATATGGCCGGGGCATCAAGACTGGAGAACAAAAAACAGATAACGAAGGGCATTTGAAGTCATAGCAAGTTTGGACTTACCCTGAGGATTGTGGGGAACCACTGAATGGTTTAAAGCAGGGGCTAACAGATCTGATTTACATTTTACAAGGATCTCTCCAACTGTGGCGTGGGGAACAGACTGGAGCCAGACAAGAGACTGGCTTGATGGCCATCACAGTAATCCAAGAAGAATGTCGAGGGCCTGGCCTAAGCGAGGGGGATTGCAAGCAATGGTTAGACACAACAGGATGTGATGCTGATTGCCTGTGGGATGTGAGGGAGAGGAGAAGCCACGGAGGACCCCTGGGTTCCGATGACAGCATCCTGCCAGCTTCCCAGCATGCTAAGTGGTTAAGACATAGAATTATCAGGTACAACTTAATCTTTCCTTTTCCTCTCATTTTGTGATTATTTTTCAAATGTTATTTGTTCTTCTATAAGAGAAAATGACAATAACTCAGCTGTGATAGTCTTTCTAGCTTTGAAAACCAATAATAGCATATAAAGAAGAGGCAGGCTAGTAGAAAAGTTGGAAAAAATACTGTTAATTTTTTTCAGGGGGGAAAAAAAAGCCTATGCCATATGCAGAAAGTTTCCAATTAGGTTAATGTACCTTAAACTGTATTAGTAATTAAGTGCTTTGGGTATTAAAATACCTAATCTAGCTTCAGGCTGTTTTGGATAAATCCTTTGACATTTTCCCAGCTGAGGGGGAGAGACAGAGCAGAGGAGGCTTCGCCTGGGATTACACAGCTCTTGGCTCTGTCCCCCAGCTCTTAGCGGCTTACTGTGTGACCTCACTAAAGCCGTGCTAGCGCCCCAGTCTTTAGCTACCCTATCTGTAAAATGGCAAAAATGAGAACCTGACGGATCATGTGAACACAGATGCTTCTCCTAACACAGAGCTTGGAATTCAATGAGATAGAACTTTTTCGGGGGTGAGGGTGGAGGGTTAATTTGAGTTTGGCTTTTATGTTGTTTATTCTACTGAGGACCTATTCATCTGTAAGTAACAGAATACCTGATATTTCCGGCTTCAATTATTTTTTTTTTCTGGTAACATAAGAAGTTGGCAGATAGTCCAGGACATCCATATGAGATGCACAGAGCTATGGTAACTCAACCAAGCCCCAAGAGCCCGAGTTCCCGCTCATTTCCACTCTGATAGTCTGAGCACTTCCTTAAGGCTGAATAGCAGCTGTACCTTCAAGAGCCATACCTACATTCAACAGGAAAAAAAGTAAGAAGGGCTGGTGCCAGCTTCATTTTTGCCATTTTTTAAGAAGAAAAACACTTTCCCAGAGGCAGTGCCATAACTGCCCTGGACGCCCGTCAACAGAACTGCAAACCCCACCCACACCCTCCACCCTGATCCAAGGACCGCCACTGGGAAGGCAGGAGAGAGCTTTTCCTGCTTCCACTGTGAAAGAGGGCACAGAAAGAGGGGGCTGGGAATAGAGTGCCGAGTGAGCAAATCTACAGCATCCATCACACCTGCTAACCAGAGTGCCATGAAAAGCTGGGGAGCGACTCAGGTCAGCCTAGGCTTTGGAAAGGCAGCCCTCGCTTGGGAGTTCGCTTCAAATTTGATGGGAGCTTTCGAATAATTTCTTTGCTTCAAATCTGTCAAAATTCAGCCCACCCCAGAAAGTGCATTAGAGGGACATCTGATTTCTTTATCTAGCAGGTAGACGCAGCAATTAATTAAAAGTACAAGTAGAGAACAGAAGGGACAAAGAGGTAGCCATGAAAGTGGGATGGGGGCCAATTCCTGAAGAGCCCTAGTTTCTCTCTCACCCTTCAGACTTGTTCACTGTGGGGTGCGAAGGGCAGAAACCAAGCCCAGGAAAGAACAATCAAATTATTTATTGGTGTGATGCCCTAATAAGAGTTACTGACCCAGCATTTGGGGACACAGAGGTAAAAGGTCTGTACAGTTGAATGTGCTCCCAATTCCCACACCGGATGGCCCTTCAATATGCATCGATCCTCTACTGCTTCCTGTGGAAAACCTTCCTCTGCTTATGACAAGACGGCAGGGAGGAGGCAAGTGTGTTTTCTCCACCAAATTTTAATAAAATCTCAAGTTTCCTTTTCAGATTATCACTTAACAAAGTGTATTGTTCCTGCTTATACACCAAAGGCAGTTTTTTAGGATATTAGAGAAAAACTGCCCACCACTTTTCCTTTATAACCTGGAAATAAAACATGCAGAATTACAATTCCTATTCCTAGAGAGGAAGGACAGCTCCCGGGTCTGACCACCCACTCATGCCTCCTCGGCCTCCGACCCTACTGACTGCAGAGCTTGAACTGTGCCATGACTAGAAAGTCTTTGAAACTACAGGTCACCTTTCCTTTGAGCCTTCAGCATTAAGTAAACCTCCTTAGTCATTGAAACTCAAAAAAAAAAAAAAAGAATCCTGTTTAAAAACTCAGCTTCCTTAGTGAGATTGTCACTTCCCCTTTTTTTCAAGTGAAATGTTTTCCCACAGACAGGACGTGTATGTGTTTTCAAATGTCCCAGCCTGGCTCAGGACCCCTGATAGATTCAATGAGGCGGAAGTGGAGCATGTAACTCACATGCTAGCAAACTAATGCAGGGGCTTTCAGACAGAGCTCAGTGAGGAGAAGCAGATTCCTTAGCTGGTGTAAGTGAGCTGGCAACTCAATTTCAAGGACACCGGAGAATTACCAGGGAGGTTCCGACTACAGAGCAAAGCCTTGTCTGTGTATTTTTGCATGCATTTGTGCCACTACTAATCTGTCTGCTTGCAATGCAATAGCCCAGCTCCTTTACTAGATTGAGTGCATCCAGGAGAAGAGAAGCAAGCTCACACACAATTAGGACACATTTGTGAACAATACAGTACATGAAATTAAGGTTAATAAGCACTGAAAATATTTTCACATCACTCTGCTGGCACTTGCTCCAGTGACTCAAAGCCGTACAGACTACACTCTGAAAATCCATTGCAGAGACACTGTGATGCCGTTCATGAAGTTTTCATATCGACTGTCCAAGACCTTCATCAGTTCACGTCAACACATGAATTAAAAGCCCCTAGAATCATAGTTGCCAAAATCTATTCAAGAGAAAATGGTCTGATTCCATCATGCTTGATACATAAAAACCCCAGACCCAAGGGTAAACTATGAAGTCTAAAGGGATTTTTCTCTGTGAATAGACCACGGCATTGGACCCTCAGCACCCTTCCCCTTGTGATTTCCTGCATCATGGATGAGGAGAGGAGGTAAACAAGGCACAGTTCGGAGTAGCTGGGAGAGCAGAGTTTCTTACGGCAAGAGTTGGTGTATTTACTTCCAGTCCTAGTTACATTGCACATTAGAATGTGGTCATAGCCGTGTGCCTGGAGCTCCTCTGGGAACGTCAACATCTAAGGGTCTGAGCCAGAGAAATTCTGAAAAAAAAAACAAAACAAAACATCTCAGGTGTGAGAAGCAGCCTCTCTGAATTTATGTTTCAGGGTAAATAGGTACCCTCCTCTGTAGTGAACTGAGGGAGAATTTTCTCTTTCCAGGATTTTTTTGCATATTCCTACACTCTTTTGACATGACAGGGATTTGAACTCCTCACCCAGCCCTATGTCCTCTTACATAGATACTGCCTGAGTTAAATGAACATATATGAAACACACCCATATAAAGACACAAAAACTCCTATTCAAGTCACTGAGCAGAGTTTAAAAAGAAAGCTCACGTTTATATTTTACATATTTTTAGTTGCTCAATCCTTTCGGAATGAGGAACATCATTCAGGAAGATGTAGTTGGCTACTTACGGCTCCTCTCTGGACTGACTGACCATCCTGACTGTACTGACTGTTGTACCCATGTGGCCCCTTCTCAGTTGTCTCTGGGTCTCATGGGGTTCTTTGAATTTTCTGCTGTTGGTGTGCCTGTGGACTATTTGTCTGGCCTTTGGGGCTTGGGGCAGTAGGCACTGGCTTTGGGGTAAGGAGCTGCTAAGAAGTTTTTCTTTTAAGGAAAGAACATCGAAAGTTGTATCAATTTCGGGGCAGTTTTTCTGCCTCTTTTTCCTGGTAGCCATAGCTCCCCCTGCTGCCCAGTTAGGGGCAAGAGAGGCCAGAGGAATCCGAAATGAGACAAAGCAAAGCCTACCTGGAGTCAAGTCCGCCCTAGGAGCCAGAAGCCAGCCTCAGCTCAAGAATCTAGCACAGGCTTGGGTCTTTGAAGGCGGGGGGGGCAAGGGGCTGGGGGTGCAGCGAGAGAAGGGGATTGAATTTTAAATATGGCACTACCAAATGTTGGTTGAAAATTAAAAAATACAAGTAAAGGAAAACCATGAATTCACAGGTATGCCAAGCTGACGAGTTCTCTCCTCCTCCACCGTATGTCTGTTCCCAGAGGACATTGCTCCTTTTGTCTTCCGACATCAGCTCCCCCAGCTCTTTAGCTGGGGGTAAATTATATCTCTGCCCCAATTCCCTGGTCTGTAAAAGGGATCTATTTGATGATCTAATGAAAAGGAGTGTATATATTTGTTAGAATGCCTAGTACTTTTTCAAAAGCAGCCAACACACGTGGGCTGTTGTTGTCATTCTAATTAATACTATTTTTTAAACCGTGGGTTCCCAAACTTGGCTGCACATTAGAATCACCTGGAGAATTTTTTAAACTACTGATACCAGAGTACCGCGCCCAGAGACTCTGATTTAACTGGTATGGGGTTTAGCCTGAGCATTGTCGTTGTTGTTTTTTTTAAGTCCCTACATATAGGAAATTTCCTACAGTGGGAAAATTTGAAAACCATTGCTCTCTGGTTTCTAAGCATCCCTCCCCAGAGACTAATGTCCAGCAAAGAGATGATCCCTGTGCTGGGTAGGGTGAGGAGGCCGTTCTACAGTCAGACTAGCTACGGGGCCACACTAACTCTTTGCTGAAATGTCCCTGATCAGAAGCATCTGAAGCACGTGGGAGCAGGTTGAACTCTGAGGACCCACTTCAGACCTACTGGATCACAGACTTCATTTGAACAAGGTCCCCATGTGATCTGGATTCCCGTTTGAGTTTGAGAAGCTGTGCTGTAGCCCACCCTTCATCTCTCTTCCCTGTTCCTCTTGCTTTGGCTTCTTTTATTCACCATGGAGAATAGTGTTGAGCTCTTCCGATAAGGAAATATCCTTGCAAAAAACGCTCCTGGTCTTTATTTCAATAATCTCATCAGATTTAAATTTCCTTAGAATTAATTTTTTTTCAGCTGTCAGACATACTTTGAGTTTTTAATAGTTCTCTCAACTCACAAGCACCTTCTTCATGTCTGCTGATGGGTGTGTACTGGGCCTCTTAGGTGGCTTCTAAAAACATGCTTTCTAGGGCTAGTGCAAATGCTCTGATTGGGTCCACATTGGTCTATTGCTGAGACTGGGTCAATACCTGATAGACGATCTTTGGTACATCACAGCCATGAGACCAAATTTAGGGGATGATTTTTATTTACTAAAGGTTCAGAAAGAAATAAAATCCTCCATTAGAACTAGTCATTCAGGTTAACAGTAAACCATAAAATGAACAGAATGTTGGCCCTGTGGACAGGTTCCCCAAAAAAGACAATGCAAATGTTTTTCACTAAAGTGTGGGGAGACGGGGCAGGGCTTTCAGAGAAAAGGAGGGAAGTAGAGTGAATGACTTAGGAAAGAGAATAAATCTCAACAGGAATTTAACATCTATGGCATTAGCATTTCTTTCCACTTCTCTTGTCCACCCTGTTTAAAAAAGAAAAATATTTCAACATGAGTTTTAAAAGATTTGTATTAAGATAGAAATAATTACTATTGCTATCTTCACTTTTTCCCTCTGGTATTCTCTTTCTAGAGACAGGATGACCTCTTTATGATGCTTTTATGTCTATAAACGATTTAGGGGAAGACATTGAAACCAAATCTGTAAACGTGCAAGGTTCCTGGGCTGGTGGGCAGGGGGGTAGGGTGAGGCGGAGACACAAATTGCAAAGAGCAGAATAATCAGATACAGAGGGACTTTGATCTTCTGGAGACCTAAGCTAATAGATGTTAAGTGCAGTTCAGTGGAAGTAATAGCCCATGAAGAAAACAAAATCTTCAAAATGATAAAATGCTGCAGTCTACTGATCAAGGAAGACGTTGGAAAATTACTCTAAAAGCATCCTGAACCCAGCAGACCCAAGGTGAAGAAAGGGCCGTGTCTGCCAACCAGCAGCCAGACATTCCAGGCAGACGTGGGTCTCCCATTTCGTGGCTAGATCAACACGTGGAACCTGCATGCTTTGTCACTGAGGAGGCAAGACTGGCACCACGGCAGTCCCGGGCTGAGTGAGGTCTCCCAGAGACGCCACAGTGCATCACCCTCAGGCTGGCCATGTGCTCTGGGGGGCGCTTCCGCGGGCTGCTCGACTGGTAATCAATTAGTGCGTAGAAAGAGTTGCAGACCTGTCTCCAAAGGAAGTGCTGTGGGGTGTTTGTTTTGTTGTGTTTTGTTTTTTTTTGACGCCAGCAGGACACAGTTACGACATACCAGACATCTTTCAAGAAATTAAAATCTTACTGAGCCAATTATTTGGGAAGAAATTGTGAATGGGCATTTAAATGCAGTTCAAAAATCAAGACACCTTACAAAAGGGAACTTCCTGACACAAGTTTATATAAATAATATTTTATTACGTGTATCCTTATTAAGCAAGGACTACATTCTACACATGTGTAAAGTAGGGCCTAATCAATTTAAGCTGCCTGTAGACCACACTAAATTTTTATTATCCATAGGAAATCTAGAACTTGAAACAGCTAGAAAGTTTAGCCTGGACAGACTCTTTATTGTGAAAAGAATTAAAGACAACAATAACAAAAAACAAACAAACGAAGCCACCAGAGAATATGAGTTAGAAGTCAGGAGGCCGGGAGCATACGGAGAACGCACTTAAAAAGTCCCACCTTCCTACATTTCACGTGATGGCTAATTAAACATATGGAATACATTACTGAACCACATATTAATGTGTTTGGATACGGTGGGAGCAAACAAATGAAAATAAAGAGAGGCGATGTGGTTGTAATCCAGGCGTGATGTGGACAAGCTCCACTGGGCATAAACATTGGCTCATCTTTGAACAAATTACAGTAGAACACTTAAAGGCAACATCTTGCTTGGAGGATTCTTTTTATCAAGATAAAAATTGAAGTTGGGCAAACCTCAGATAACAATGTAGACAATTACCGATGGCCAAAAAGAAAAGGAAAGAAAGGAAAACCACACCTCTGATTTTTTTCCAGTCACTGAAACTTTCCAGACTGTTTCCCTTATGTTAAGAAGATATTGGTAGAAAGAAGATATTGGTTAATATCTACATGTATCCTCGTTAGCCACCGTGCTGTCCCTCAGTGGCGATAGGTCAGAGAGATCGGCTCTTTCAACTATATTTTACCCATTGGGAAACTGAGAGTGGGCCCACATGATGCCTCAGGGACTTCATGGAAAATTAAAACTCCAGGCCTCCCAATAACTGTTGGAAATGTTATTTAATATTATATAGGTATTTACTGTTTAAACAAGTTGAATCCTTGTTTTGGAGTCCCGGGGTATGGGCCTGGCCCCCACTGCAGTCTAACTGGGTGGTTCAGATGAGAACTGCCAGCCCCTGACTTACCAGTCCATTACTCAGCCCCCTGTGTCACGCCGCCTCTCACTAACCACCGGCCTTATCTATTATATGCATATAACACAATTTAGACTAAGCGTGCTGAGTGGATTAACTAATGATTGCAAACCACTTTGGAAATACAAAATACCCCTTACGTGTGCAGAATTCCTAATGATTAGCTAATAGACTGTCCTAAATTTTACTTGTAATTCAAATAAACCTTTTCTTGAGGATGAAAGTTGTGCTATTAAACCAAAGACTTTTTTTACTAGAGGCTTTCACGGTATTTTCACTTGAGTTGAATTTCTGTTCTTCAGACCCATATTTCTGCCAATTTCTGTCTCCTGTGCTTTCTCTGGCACAACTGAAAGAACAAAGTTAATAACAGAGAAAGGACAAGCTTTAAAAACTGCTGCATTTATCGCCAGTTGTAATTCTGCTATTAAATGGTCTTGGCATTTGGGAAATTCTTCTCAATCTTAACTTTTTTTTCTTAGAATAAAAAACTGAAAACATGGAGTTTATACTAAAAATAACCCTTCTCCATTTTTTACTTTCTTTCTCTTTTCCCCTCTCGCATTCAGGGTGTGACTGCCTACCTCTGTGGGATGGGACCAGATAAAGGCTGATCCTTTGTTCCCCCTTAACTTTTCTTGAAGTAACGTGTACTGGTGCTCCTACGTACGCACACGATGTGTGGGGAATTATTTCTCACTCTGGTTTCTGCCTGAGGAACAGATTGAAGATTTCACCACCCAAAACCCACAAAGGGAAGACTCCTACTGTGGTCTTCAGAATTTCCATTCAGCTGGTTTGCCTGCCAAGTCCGGTGACCAGGACCGCCGCTCCTGATGGTGGGGAGCATATGGTACTGCTGGGAATAGTTTTGCTCTCACTGCTGTGAAATCCCACGCCCTCCTACAGAATGTGTTTGGAGGAGCAAATGCTAAGTGTCGCTATTCGGCACAGCTCTGTCTCCGCCTGTGGAGCCCAGTCCTTCAAACGGCGGAATGAAGAGGTAAGTGCAAGTAAGTAGTCACAGGCCTGGTTTAGGGGCCGCCTTCGGGGCTGATGGTTCCCTGTTATGTTAACTGTTCCTTCTCCCCAGGAGGGGAATGTCATCCTTCACACATCCTGGGTTTACCAGAATCCATAATGGGAAACCAACCACCCATCATGTTTGTTTTTATCTTCCTCTTCCTCCCTCTAAAACAACAAAACAATCTCAAAGCCGGACACCATCCCTAAGTTACAGTGGGGTTCCAAGAGGAGCAGTGCACTTGGAGTTAGAAAGCCCGGAGTGTCAAATGTGAACTAGCCCTGTAACCTTGGGCAACTGTATTCTGTGCCTTTTCTGTGAAACACATGTTGTGAGCCTTTAATGCACCTTCCAGTTCTAGTATTGCATGTTGTTTGTCTAGTCAAACCCGGCCCCACTCCCAACCGAAGCTCCAGAAAAACCTCTTTTGAAACCACTCAAGAATGATCATCTTTCATTGTATGATGCAGCTTTCAGAACCGGCTTGGTGCTTGTTTCTGGGATTATTCACCTCTTCTGTCAAGTGGTTCTCCTGCATGTTTAGCAAAACTCTCCCCCGCTGCAATATAAGGCCACATTTTGTCTCCTATTTCCTGTGAAAACAAAGACCAACTCTTTGGAATCTTGCTTATAATAACTCTTCTTATTTGTGCTGTTACTAAGTCCACTCTTCTATGTTTGGCCCTTAAGATGTGTGTTCTCGTATTCTTATCGCTCCTTCGGCCCCTTCTCCTATCCCAACACCACTCTCCTGCTCGGCTACACAGGTGCGTGCGGGGTGCGTGGCTGACCAGGGGCTGCTTGGCAGCCTGGGTGTGACTCTGTGGGCGCCACACTAACTGGCGAGCAAGAGGAGGGAGGAAAAGGGGGCATACGTTTCTCTGCAGCTGAAGAGGTTGTGGAAGCTTAAGTCATAGACGTGCTTCAGCGGACGACGAGGATGTGCCCAGATGGGAAGCTTCAAGTACAGAGGCACTTGTACATCTACTTATTTTGAGTTTCAACGATGCTGTTTATGAGTGAGCTATTCAGATGGAGGAAGAAACCCACAGAGAAAGAAAAATAACAGGTTGGAGTGATTACATACAGGAGGAGAGGCCCTAGAAGAAGTCCAGTGGGAAAGGAAGAAGGGAATAAAATTAAGAATGATTAATGGCAGATCTCTAATGGTTTCATTGCATCCAAAGGAGCAGGGCGATACGGAATAAGAAACACTTGATACAGGAAAGGATCGTAAGTGTGAAGGAAAAGACATTCTTCTACAGATGCTGACAGGCTGTGAGGATGGGGGAAATCCCTCAAGAGCAGAAAGGAGCTACTCCCCCCCAGCACACAGAGGTGCCCTCGCTGGCTCGGCTTCCTGGTCTTCCTGGGAAATGCCCTCCGGTTGCATTCTAGCAGATCCAACTGAAATTACTGGGTGAATCCAGAAGAATGGATTTCAGCTTTTAGGGAGATTTAATTCAGGGGCCTGGGAACCCCTTACAAATGCTGTAAAGGTGTGTGTGCTGCTCAAAAAATCTGCCTAAGAATCAGAAAGCAGATTAAACTTGAGTTGCACGAGACCCAGCTTTACTCTCCCCCTAACCCACTCCCTACCACTTCCCACCTCCTCCACACCAGGTTCAGAACTGCTGTCATGTTTGAAGCTCTTCCTAATGGGCAATAATAATATTTGCCATTTATGAAGTAATATGGGCCAATGTCATGGTCAGCTCTTTACATGCATTTTCATATTTAATCCTCACAGCAGTATATGACGTAGTCACAAATATTTATATCGTACTTTTTAAATGTCACACAGTATTCCAAGTGCTTTAATTTAATGAGATGCTCCTATTATACGTTTTTTGACGTACGAGGACACTGGGGCACTGAGACACAAATAACCTGTCCGCAGAGAGCTAGTAAGTGGCAGTCAGGAAACGCATGTCTGATTCGTCTCATCAGACTGCAAGCCCCACGAGGGCAGCGGTTCCACACGGCGTACTGTCATCTTCTCAGCGCCGGGCGCCCACTGAGTGCTCCTCCGTGTTGGCTGGATGATTAGACACAGAGCCTAAGCCCCATGCTCTATGCAATCCTAGCTAGGTCCTGACCAAACAGACGTTTCCCCAAATCAAGTGAAGCACAACCAGATAAGCAATAGCACTCGGGAATCAACTGTCTATTCCATCATCGTTCATTCGACAAGTATTTACTGAGCACCTACTATGTGCCACGCCCCAGCTTAGGTTTGGGTGGCACTTTCCTTTCTGAGTGGAAAATGCCACATGACCCATCCCATTATTTCCACCCTGGCAGGTGGGCCTCCGACTCCTTTTTATGCCCTCCTTGCCCTCCCACTACTAATACAACGGGCCCAGCGACCTGGGGGGGCAGTTCTGATCCCATGCAAGCAGTTCTAAGTCATACTTTGCTTGTTCTCCATCAATCTTAGGCTTGCTGGACCCACTGGGGATAATGACTCAGTGCTGGTGAGAGCACAGGGGCTGCATGTAGTAGATCTCAGAGGGAGGGATTGCAAGTTCGAGACATTTTGTTGTCTTCCTTTTTACTCTGAAAATTTTCCAGAAAGAGAACTCTATGTGAGGGTTTTGCAGAGTTCATCTTAAGGTCAGCTCTAACTAGGCTGGGGCCTGGCAGCTGTATGATGTCAGCACCGGTACACAGCTGCCCACGCTGAGCTGGCATCAACGGCCGTGAGTCCCGGGCTGCCTGTACGGCTCCTGCAACTTCTCGGACCGACACGGCCGCTACAAAATGTGGGCTGGGGCGGCGCTAAAGACGAAAATCTGTCTGGCACTTTGGCTGAAATAGACTGACGCGGGAGTTCAGGATTTCATTTTTTTGGTAAATTTTGGAAAAATGTGGACACCTATTATGTCACATAGTAGGTCCCCGAATAACCTCCTGTTTCTCTTCATTTCTATAATAAAGATATCATTTTAGCGGCAGAGGCCTGGATGAGCCCCATGTCTGGCGTATTGCATACTGCAGGCAATCAGTTACGTTTGTGTACAATGAAAAAAAAAACCATGTATGAAGTAATGCTGAAAATGAGGAATCAAGAGACTCGGGTTCTAGCTCCTGGATTTTTTATTAATTAGTAAGATAAAAATAAGAAAATCTTTTCTCTGGGTCTCAGTGGTTTCAGTTACAAAATAAAGAGATGAGATGAGTTCTAAAATTCCTGCCTGTTTGCACTTGAAATTTTGCAGAGGCAGCATTACATAGCAGATAGAACAGGAGACAAGGCCCGGAGCCCAGGCCGGATTTAACCCCTGCCTTCCACTGACCGGGATGAAAGCTTAAACATGTCACTTAACACCTGGAAGCTGCAGTTTCTTCACTGGCGAAACAGGGAGTTGGAAATGCATTTTGTATGATTGCAGGAAGATAATGAGATAGTAAGTCAGCGCCTGGAATATAGAAAGGTTTAAATAAATGGTAATTAAAAAATAAAAACCTATTGAATTGAAACTCTGTTCTTCTTTGTAGAAAAGTGCTAAGGCCATTTGGGATAGATTGTGTTGATGGCCCCAAGTTCTTCACCACCTCCTGTATCTATGCTCGTCGACATCTAACTCTGCGGTGCTGTCTCTAGACTGGACCTGGGGCTTGGCTAAGATGCTTGCTTTGGCCAGTAGGATATTAGCAAATGTGATGTGAGCAGAGGTTTGAAAAGCAACTGGACTATCTTTTGTGACTCTGCCATTGCCATGAGAAGGACATGCCTAAACTAACCCACAGATCCCAAGAAGAGCATGAGTTACACATGGGATGTAGCCCCCACTACCACACCCAGTCTAGGTGAGTCAAATCCCAGTTAGCTCGACCCTCGAAAGCTAAACAAATGATTGTTTTGAGCCGCCGAATCATGCAGTGCTCTGTCAGGCAGTGGTTGCTGGCACACCTAACTGATACACATTAGCTTACAGCAAAAGACAGGAGTCATGGATGGCTTTATTTAGAATTGGATTTCAATAGTGAAATTTGCAAATATACTTATTTTACCATATTTGGTGAATCTTCAGTTACATTTTTGGGTAAAATTTTGGGAGGAAAAGAAATAAAAAAAAGTAAAATTATCTTTCTGGTTTAAATGACAAATTTAATGGCATCTGAAACATTTTAAATTGCTAAATTATGACTGAAAATTTGCCATTAGTCTGACTATTCTCCCTTTAATTTTTGACTGGAAACTTTTGCATGGAGGGACTTAAAATGCATAGTCCCACAGCTGACCACAGAGGCAGCGTCTGTGAGGAGGCAGCATCAGATCCCACAGGGTAAGAGCTCAGCCCCTCAAGACACCCCCTCCCCACTTTCGACTCAAACCACGAGCCCAGGTTAACACCGATCAGCTGTACATCAGAGGTTCCAGTCACCCCCTCCCTGGAGCACACGGATTTGTTAGAGTGGCTCACAGACTGAAGGAAACATTTACTTCTGTGTACCAGTTCACTATAAAAGGATATGATAGAGGATGCAGATGAACATCCAGGTGGACGAGAAGTGTAGGGCAAGGTACATGGGAAGAGCCAAGGAGCTTCCACGCCCTCTCCAGGCGCACCACTCTCCCAGCTCCTCCCCATGATACCAACCCAAGCTCTCCAAACCCCACCCTTCTGGGATTTTATGGAGGCTTCACCACATAGGCATGATTGACCGTTCACTCCATTATCAAACCTTCTCCTTTCTCAAAAGAATGGGACTGACAAGTCCAATCATGGCTTGATCTTTCTGGTGAGCAGCCCTCCACCTGCAGCCCACCCAGAGTCATATAATTAGAACAAGACACTCCACTCACCCAGGAAATTACAAAGGTTTCAGGAGCCCTATGTCAGGATGACATCAAAGACCAATACATATTTTCCATTATCTCACAGTTAGATCTATCTCTTAGAAGAAAGGACTCTGGCAAAAACGAATCACTTCCTAAATAGTTTACTGTGCTAGTCTCTACAACAGAAGCCATGTTCTCCTGGGCAGTACCAGAACTAGCTGGTAAGTTTCCTCCAGCAGGGATATGAGCAAAAATGCACAACAGCCATATGATTGCTTGATTCACAAAAGATGAACATTACTGTCAAAAGGCAGCAAGTTAAAACCTGCTCCTCATTACTTAGCATCCAGATCACATGTTACTCCACCAAAAAAAAAAAATATTCCTTTCTCATCTGTGTTCCCTTGGGACCTCTCAGGCCCCTTTCTATGTGTGACTCTGCCACGAGGCTGCCAGTTCCTCCAAGACATGAGATGTGTCATACTCAACTTACGTCCCCCATGCCTAGCAAGATCCCTTATAAAATGAGCTTAATAAACAATCGCTAAGTGAATGAATCATAATACTGCCTTAATCCATAAATGAATTCATAAATGAAGCCGAGAGTCAGAGAGATCAACTAATTTTCTGGAAATCACATAGCTGGTTAGAGCTGGGAATTAAATTTTAACTCAGCTCTGGGTGGGTCCACAGTCTATCCCACACTTGAACCATGATTCCTGTGGCAATAAACAAAGTGGCGTACGTACAGTACATGCACAGTGACAGATGCTGAATAAATGCTACCTTCTCCATGTTTTATTCCGGTGCCAGGAATCCTACTATTGGAGATTTAACTTTTTTCTCCTGAATTCCTTTTTCTTTGAAGTTATCAACATATCATTGGTTGAGGGAGATGGAAAGTGACCCAAATATCTTAACAGGGTAACAGCTAATGGCACATCGGTTGGACTAGTACTGTCATTAGTAGCTATGTGTAGGAAGAGTTTAAAATAACATGGACATGTATTCAACAATGATGGGGTTTTTTTTAAAGCAGTTCATTCATTCTTTTTTAATATATGAAGTATATTTGTAGCACTATCACAATGCTTTCAAAATTAAAAAAAAATAGTTACTGAGAAAAGACTGGAAGGACATGCTAGAAGCATGTTGGCAGTATTAGTTTTACATGGTAAAGACAAGGATGATTTTTACAATCTTTCCATTTTCCTGAAATTTTCAAGTTTCAAAACATGAGCATATCTTATTTTTATATAAAGAAAGGCTTTCACGATGGCCTCCATACATCTTTTCTGCTTCCCAACCTGTCTTTGGTCCTACTTTGTCAATGAGGCCATACTCTTATCACGACATCTATAACCCTGTGGTGTACTTAGCTGTTTCTTATTGAACCTCCCTGCTACCTGACTGTGAATTTATTAACAGCCGTGATTGTCTGATTCCTCTGTGTGCCTCCAGCACCTGGCTAGTCCACAGTCCGAAGTAGGCTCCTAAATGTTTGTTAAATGGATACATTTCTCATGACTGGATTACTAATTTGCACCATGACCTCTACGAAGAGGAAGAATAAGAGAAGATGTATATTTGTAGGTGTGTGTTTCACTGGAGTCAGGGCTTGCAAAACACTGCGCTATGTGTTTCCACATGTCTCACTCAACTGTGCGCATTCACCACTTGGAAAATCAAACTAAAAATGCAGTTGAGCTTTTTTCTCTCCCACTTTGCCTTTTCTGAACAATGCAGAACAGTGCTCAATATGCATGCTTTTCTAACATGAAATCTGTAAATTCTCTGAATACAGGCAAAATGTATGGAAATTATACCAAATCTAATTTAAATGTGTTTTCTTTAACTGAGGATGTAAATATTTAGTTTCATGAGCAGAACAAATAATACAATTAGTGTTTATTCTTTGACTACTCTTGTACCAAACAACTCAGTCAAAAAAATGCGTGCAACACCAAAACACTGTGCCTCCCAGCCACTGCTCCAAGTTTCATATGTTAAACAAAGACAGACCAACCTTAAACCTTTTGATAAATACGATGCTTGTGGTAACTGCAGCATTCACTTTGTATCCCATTTCTCCAAGTTCCTGTCAGCCAGATGTCACTTGCAATGCAAACACTAGAAAAATATGAAATAATAATTTCATACATCATCTATGTGTGCATGAGCCGGTCAAACATTCAATACAAATTTAAACTGCTACTACACACAGAGCAAATATCATCCAAATAATATTTAAAATGATTGAAAGGCTTTTGATTTGGAAGTGTATTCTCTTAAGCTAAGTGGTCCCCAAGACCATCTAGAAAATTCAATTGTTTCATTTTTAAAATGTTTTCTGCCCAAAATTATATCAAACCCTAATGTCTCAATAGAAACACATGGGATCAGATTGCTGACTGGGCGCCTGATGTCAAAGAAAAATCTAATTTCGCAATGGCATTTCCTCATACTGTCTCACCAAAATAAAAAATTGATAAAATTTTAATGGATAATTTTCAGAAGCAGAATGTTAACCATTGGGAAAACATGAAGGGAAACTTAGCATTGAGCATAAGAGAAGCAAAGTGAAGGAAGGAATTGACTATATACAGATATACAGTGCTATATAAAAAGCATTCTCAGAAGCTTTTTCGCATCAAAAACGAACTTCAACTTTAAAAAGTCCCTTACTGTCAAAGTATAAGCTTTTTGCGTACAATTTCTAAGTTTCTCTTCCCAAATCTTTTTTATTATGTAAAATGATATAGGGAAAAGGAACCACACCGTAAGCTACACTATTAGGTATACATTTGCACAGCATTGATTTCTATTTTCGATGTTGGCTACAAAAATGGGCTTGCGTACCCCTGGCTTCAATTAAGAGATAAGAGAGAATGGGATTACATTCAGCCCTGCTTCTTTTCACTGAAGCCCTAAACATTATCTCTTTCTGCTTGCTGGTTAGTGGTGAATTTCCCTGACTGTCTGGAGGAGGGAAGATTGAATTCCTTTTGTTTTAAGGGGGGCACTCAGGTTATACAAAAAGCAAGGTTGAGAGCAGACAGATCTTCATGCTAGCTGTGTGACCTTCAGTGTGTCCCTTACATCTTTGTGCCTCAGTGTTCTCACCTGTATGGTAGAGATGATAATTCCTACCTTACTGTTGTGAGTTTTAGGAACAATACTTCTAAAACACCTGACACCATGCTTGACCCAAAGGAAGTACTCGGGTATTATTTTATGATGATTCTAGTTTCTTTGAGTTTCTAATACTTGCTACCTTGGATTATGCCTTCTTTCGAATCTTTCTGGATCTTCTTCTTTGCACAACGTGGCAGCTCTGGGCAGGTTTCACATGAAGCGCTGAGGGAGGGAAGTGGCAGCCTCCCCACTTGGACAGATTTGCCCAGGTCGCCCTGATCATCAGGGAGGCATGTGATTGACAGTCAAACCACTGTCACACCCTGAAAGTCACTGTGTGGCTTGGAGCCCTGGACTGAAAGCGTTGGAGACGCCACAGAGACACATGCTGATCTACTAGGAGGAACAGGATGCTCATCAATTTCCTTCCTGTAACACTGGCCCAGCCCAGACTCTCTACAGAGGACCTCACCATTAGTTTAAGGTTTTAAAGCAAAACCAACTGTTTAAAGTTTACAAACCTGGAAACGACAAGTAACACATGGAGCATTTCCCCTCTTCTCCCTCCACCTCTCACTCGCTCTCTCTCCTCTCTCCCTCAGGCTGTCTGTCTGCCTGTCTGTCTGTCTCTCTCTCAGTCATTTTCTCCACCGCCTATTTTCCCATGAGGGCGGAGGCCCTGGTCCATCAGTGGTCTTGGTCATTCATCCTTTCTTCTCTCCAGCCCGAACAGTGTCTTGAACTAGGTAGATCATTAATAAATATCTAGTATTTAAAATTGATGGTAACTTTTTCTCTCTAGGCAGCTTATTTAACTAAATAAAAAAACTGACTATTATATAGGATGAGGAGACTGACTGTATGGTACAGTTGCTGATAGTGTAGGATTTCAAATGTAACTGTAACAGAACCAGAATGTTACCCCAGCTCCACCATTACAATCTCAGGCAAGTTTCTTACTGTCTCTGAGTCTTAGTTTCTTCAGTGAAAAAATAGGAATAATAATTCCTGTTTCTTAGGATTATTATAAATAGGGTTGCCAGATAAAATACAGAGCCCCCTTTTAAATATGAATTTCGATAAACAACAAATTTTTCTTAGTGTAAGTATATCCCAAATACTGAAGGGTATATACTTATACTGAGAAATGATTTTTGCTTATCTAAAATTAAAATTTAACTACACGTTGACTAGATTTTTAACTCGCTAGCTATAGCAACCCTAATTATAAAGACTAAATGAAACAATACATCATAAAGCTCTTAGCTTCCTGCCCACTGGATAGTGGGTGCTCATCAAGTGTTATCTCAATTCCTTCTCCCCCCATGGGGCTGTTGTACGATTAAATGCCTGGTACATAATACCAATTCGATAAATTTTAATGTACTTTTCTTCTCAAGGCTCAGCCTCAAAAGAATGTGCTCTCTGCCTAAGTACTTAGGAATAGGAAAAGCCTCAGCCACTTACAGCAGCTGTCTCTAGGCAGCCTGCCGTCTCCTTTCCCCTGCGTGCGGCATGATCCCCAAAGGGTATGGAGTGGCCTCTTTACAAAGCAAAGCCAAAGGGGCAGAGCTCTTATCATGGATACCCCTCAGTTCAAGCCAACCTGTCTTTGAAAATCTGAATTCACCAGCAAAGATGTTAAAAATTCTTTAAACTGTGAGCGCTTTAAAGAGTTCCAAAACAATATTGTCAAGAAGGATTTGATTTACCAAAACATGTAGGTAAGACAATGTGTTCAGCAAAAACTCTGTTAGCTGAAGTGTGTTTTAAAGGCATTGCTAACAGCTGTAAAGAATCCTTTCTTGCTTCTGCAGACCCCTTTACCCAGTCAGCTTTTCCAGACACTGTTATTCATCCAGCAGGAAAGCTTTCTTCTGCAACTACTGCCAAATGACCTCTTGGGTGGCTAGGCATGAACTTGGCTACCCACAAAGATACAGGCAAGCATTTTAAGGACACTTCTTTTCCTCATTACAAGTTCAGTGTTGTTCTCTGACAAGCCAGAGATAGTGCAGAGGATATGATTCAATGGAAAGGCTGTGTGTGAGAAACGGCTCTTTCATCATGGTCTGTCTGATCGTCTGCACAGTGGAGTCTTTCTGACCCGTGTTCTCAGGCCTGCAGCTGGCTCGGTGGGACTGGTGGCTGTCGCCGGCACCCTGGGAGAAGCTTCCTTCTGCCCAGTTGTGGGGAGGGAACACCCTATGTCTGGAAAACAGTCAGGGACTGAAACCTATGAATAGTTCTAAACAATATACATCAGATCTTTCCACGGGAATCCAGGCTTTGGCTGACAGCAGAAAGTAGGTACTGTCCACTTCCTTCAGCTCACATTCTCATATAAACAGGCGGCCACCTTACTCAGAACCAGCTGCTCTTTCTGGGTGGTCCTGCTAGGAAGTTCCAACTGGAATGCAGTGCAGTCTTGTAGGGTGGTGCTCGCACAGCTCTAGTCAGCATCTGGGGGAGAAAGCAAAGGCGTGCGTGTTATCTATGCTCCAGGCCCGGGTGGAAAATCAAAGTAAAATCTGACTTCCCAGAGAAAGTCTGTTCTCCAAAATTAAGAAAACAAGATCGAACAAGACAAAACCATAGAGGCAAACAGAGGGTAGCTTTTCTGGCAAGCCGTTCCTGACATGAAAATTTTAGAGTTCTGTTTTCCCCGTCCTCTTGGACATATTGTACAGTCTTTGTAAATGCAAGCTAACTGATCAAAATTATTGAATAGTAAGTATGATATTAGAAAACTTTCCAGTATTCTTCTTTGGAAGTTCAAACAGGAGAATTTCTGGGCTGGAATCCCACCTCCACCACTAACCAGCTGTTTAACAAATCACTTAACCTCTGTGTTGTGAGAATATAAAGGAATTAATATATGTAAAGGTTTAGAACACTGCCTGGCATATAGTAAGCCTAAGCTGGTATTATCTGTTATCAACATAATTAAAATGACTTTAATAATTATGCTCTATATTTGTATAGTACTTTAAACAAATATACTCCCACCTCTTTTCTGGTGGACCTGTAGTCAAGGCGAGATGCAGTGAGACAGAAATCTCCATTTTTTGTAATAGGAGAGGGGAGAAACAGGAGTAATCAGATGGCTGTATAAAATTATTCCAGGTAGAAAGGGTGGTATGTTTGGCTTAAGAAGTCGAAAAGGCAAGCTCCATAAAGGAGTCATTGAAATGGTTGCTAGGTTGGAGCTGACAGTAGAAGCAGAGCAGAACATAGGGGGGCGGACAGTGAGGGAATAGAAATTGTTGGCAGTTTCAAGAAATGTTTATAAAGACTTTACAAATAAGAATCAGGAGGTTAAGTATGACTCAGAAACAACGGAAGTCACAGGTAACTATTTAGCTTTTTAAGAAAAATTTAATTTCCCTAGCCCTATACCTTACCCCCAAGTCAACTGCAGGTAAGGATTTAAGAGTTGAATATACAAAAATAATTTTAAAGCACAGAGTAACCAGAAGAATTGAAAAATTTTCAAACATGTAAGGTAGGTTTAATTTTCTAAGCTTAGGATCAATACAAAAGGTTTTGAGTGTCCACGCTTTCATTTTGGGGCTCATGGACCAAATTAGGGAAATCGATTTCAAGGCACACAAGCAGTAGCTCCAGTAGAGGCCCTTTGCTTCTCCTGGCCTCATCTGTGCATAAGGACCTGGGGAGGTCTGATGACACAGTACAGCTCACACACCCATGAAGCCAGTCTCCTCCCCAGGGAAAGTCCTACTGTTTCCGTTTCAGTCATTGTAACTCTATTCGGGCTGCCTGCCGTGCTATTGTCCGAACAAATGTTATTTGGGGGTTTCTATCTCTTACACTCATACTAAGTCCCTGGAAAGGAATAACTGTACTTGAAACATTTTGCATCTTCAGTGAATCCAAGTGTCCCGTGTATACAGAGAGTGTTTGTTGTAGACATTGATGGTGGTGACCACCCCACATGATGTGACTCATGGAATCTCTGAAACTGCGTTACTAATGTTTATTATTCTAGTCCTGCTTGCTAACTCCCTTCTGGTTGACTAACAAAGAGCTGAGGTGTCCTGGTTGTTATGTCTGGTGTCTCTTTTTAGCCTGTCTTCTCCTGAAGAAAGGCCAGAAGTTCACCTTGCTGATAGGGGTACATCTGGTTCTTTCCTAGTCTCTGGATTTTAGCAGAGGAAATGGCAATGGGGGAACTGGAAGTGTGCAGGTCCTGTACCATCTCGGTCCAAAGAATTAAGGCATGCGTGCATTGCCGGGACCCTGCACACTGAAATCTCTGTGTGTGCAATATACACATTTTATTCATATAAATGCTTAATCCTCACTGGAAAAATAAAGAAATGACACGATGACCTTAGAATATACTGATGTGGGCCAGCTCACCATGGTGAAAAAAAAACATTCTGAATGGAGGCAAAAATGGTTGGCACATTGCCTACCAAACCCTATAGTAACCAAGCAAGATAGTACTGGGGGAAGAGTCTGGGGGTATAAATTAATTATATCTCTAGTAGCTTCACAGAGTGGCCCCCAAAAAGGGAGAGGCAACAGAGTTTAAGGTTGCATCGTAGACCTGGGTTGTAAAATGGGTAAAACCAGGGAAGCCTAAATGTCTGCCTAGAAAAAGGGGGTTAACCCTGGGCCGGACAAAGGAAACCACCCAAGATCCAGGTCTGTTCTGACAGCAAACGGGGGGGCCTAGAACAGATGGCTCAGAACAGCTTTTGCTGGATAGGTGGTTCCGTGAATTTGAAAGAACTGTGGCTGGTCACCCAGACACATGACCGAGGAAATGTCGACAGGATCACTGCTCTTTTGCTGAGATGGCTCACCTCATGGGACAGGCAGGGTTTATGGAAGGGGAAAAAAAAATCTTGGGAAATTCTATCCTTATACTGACCATGAGTGTCAGAGGAAGAAATTCAAGATGACAGAGGAAGGATGTAAAAAACCTATTCAAGGAAACAAAATAATGAAAGTAAATTTGGAAAAAGAAAAGGACCTAGGGAAGGAAGGAACAGAGGAAAGGAGAGAAGAGAGAAAGTGATTATGTCTATGAGTCCCTTGCCTCTCACCCAGGCCCGATACGTGGTGGTAGTGGTATCTTAAATCAGTTGACAAGTAGAGAAATTAGGGAGAAAATAAGCCATGATTTAGTGTGGACTGGTGTGATTTTTCTCTTCAACTCCTGGCTGCTAAAAATGTCATAATTCACCCCATATGAGAAACTCAAAAGATAAACACTTAATTGAAATCGGCTGACACGTTTCCTAAGGGTGCTCATTTTCGGACTAGGAAGAAGAGAAAGAAGGAAAGATGGAGAATGAAGGAGAAGAGAATCGATAGCTCACTAATCTATTTCCAATCAAAAATAGCTTGAGTTGCTCAGAGGGCAGCCTCTGTGGTGCGGTTGCCAAACAAAACATAGGCAAGTTGACTTGCTATAATCCACAGAGAGGCAGCTAGTTCTGGGAGGCCAGCTAACAAAGGTGAGAAAGATCTCCTTAGGAGAGCACCTCTGAGGGGCCATGGTTTCCGTGTTCATCAAAACTCCACGAAAACCTAGAAATTTGGAGGTAGTCAGAATTGATTTAATCCTTTTTACTATAAATCTCACTTCTGAAAATGATTAACAGAGGCAGAGACATAAACGGTAAAGTCTCGATCAGGGAAAATGCCGTCAGCGTATCATCTAGATAGATTAGAAAATGAACACTCAGGATTCTGCAAAGGAAGACTAATAACATTAAGTCAAGACGAAATAGAAAGGAGCATTGCACAGGCTCAGAAATCATAAACCATGAGCTCGCCCTGACAGGAGACCCTCACCAACCTTCTGGACTGGAACATTATCAGGGGTGTGGACGGAGAGTATTTCCTTAGACCCCACTTGGAGTCCCTGGCTTGTTTGGGTCTGTTCTGAAGTTCTGGGAATTGCTTTGCCAAGGTTCTGACGTTTGTATAAAAGTGAGGTCCTTCTGCCTCCAACATGCAGTGCAATCAATTGCACACTCAGAAACAAGAAAATGAGGGTTTGGCTCACTAAAACAATAAATAAACATTTAAGAGACTTCCATACTGTGCAACCATCTGATTTTCGAAGTGTCACAATTCTGCTGCCTTTCAGAAAGAAGGCAGAGCTGTTGTCCTGAAATCAGTGGTGGCTGAGACCAACGTCCTTTGTTTAAGTTAAGATCAAATAGTGACGCAAGTATATAAATTCCTGCCAAATAAAGTTAAAGCAGGCCTTCTGCTCTGTTTGGTAGTGGGAACAAGCCTGTACATCTGCTTCACATGTGGTATATCACTTGATTACTTAAATGGTGTTTCCATTGGAAACACACACACACACACACACACACACACATACACACACACACCTCCATTTTTCAGAATAAGCCAGTAGAATAACCTCTAATCCAAACACATTTGCTGTAGTGTCTCTGGGATTTGATATAATAAATCTACTGTGTTCTCATGCAGTCTCTTCAGGTTGATGGATCCTCTTTCAGTGACACACAAGGACCACCTGGAAATTGCTCCCATCGTTTTAAAAATTGGGAGTCCCTGCAAACTAACTGTACGTCTTTCTTATGCAGGGAGCACTGGAGTTCCTGACATTCCTTGTTAAGTCACTGGCCCTGTGGCAAAGCCAGGAATGACCGGTCTCCAAGTTTCATAACACATAACACACTACTGATTTCCATGAGAAATAGACCCATTAAACTGAAATCCAAGGTAAGTCTATCCAATTTCAGTCAGAATGGTTATATGAAAAGCATTTCCCTTCTCTCCCTTCCCAGCGCCCTTACTATGGCTACAACTTTAGAAGACAAAACTACACTGTTCTTCATCTCAAATTTTCAAAACATGCAATATTCAATAGATAGATGGGTAGTTATGTGGGTGGATAGATACTTACTGTTTAATTCTAATGTTTCTGACTTAAAATTTTAAGGTCATTGTCTCCCTTCTGACACCTCTTACTACATCAACATCCCATTATATCATTATAGACTCATGAAGCAATGTACTTTTACATTTTGCAGGATAATGACTCTTTTGTATTTCATTTTTTATCATAATATAAATCTCGAATTGCAATTTGCATATCTTTTGTTTAGAAAGAGACCCCTATTTAAGACTTTGTCATTTTAATACATAGGCTTTAAAGTGGCTTTTTTTTTAAAGAAATGCACCAAAATATTCCAATTTATTCTTCAGCTGAATAACTGAATCTGATTCTGCTTTTGCTGCTGCATCAATAAATTAGCAAATGTCCTGAACAATACATTTCCAGCAATGATGGCTCATTGGCTTAGTTCTCTGCGCCAGTAGGTTCTCTGCCTGTTACAAGTCCAATCATAAATTTGTACTTGCAGTTTGGCAATTTGGACTGGACATCAGACTAATTATACAAACACACACATACACACATTCATCTTATTCATTTATTTATTTATGCTATGTATTTATTTGTTCATTTATTTATTCTACACAAATATCTGTGTCTACTATGTCTGTAGGCATGTATTTCGTATAAAGAGTTCACTCTCTGCTCATCAGCTCTTTTACTTTCTTTCTTTGTTTCTTCCCTGGGATCGGACTATCTCCATGTAGCCTGCGAAATTTATCAATGTGACAGATCTTGGGTAGATTTGAGAGTGCCTTTAAAAGGCGGGCTGGGCAGCAACCCGTCCACCTCTGCACCGCGGGAAGGGAACGTGCAGTGTTGGAGAAGCCAGCATCCCCACCCCGGCCACAGTGCCTAGCGCATCGAGAGTGCTTACCAAATATTTGTTGAGTAAATAAATGAATGAAATGGCTCTTGGATTTTTCTCATTCCAGCTCTCATCAAATTACAGAGCTGTCTCAGTAACTGCCACTCTCAGGGACTGACTGATATCTGTCCTTCCTCCCACATGGCCCACAGCATCACTCCATTGGCTTTATTCCATTTTCGCTCATTCTAGCCTGGAAGTATTTGTGGAAGTGCAGGGCTAAGACCATTGTGGAAATGCTACCTTTTTGCAACGAAGCAAACCAGCTGTCCTAAAAATAAAGCCCTCTACTTTCAAATGTCCTGAAGACACAACTGAGCCAATTGCTTAGGTTATGGGAGCGGCAACTGGCTGTGAAAGAGGAGTCCACGAAATACAGAGGTCTGAGTTGCCACCAAGAAGCCACAGAAGAATGGCGTTTAAATCCCAGCTCTTCCATTTACTAGCTGTTTTAATTTAAGCAAGGTATTTCATTTCTCGGAGCCTCAGTCTCCTCATTTGTAAAGTGGGAATAATAATATCTGCCTTACAGGACTGTGAAGATTAAATATGACAGTCGATGGGAAACTATTTGCCCATATTATGTTTGCAGTGTGTGTTTACTTCCACTCCTGTAATGCCTTCTTTCCCTCTCCCTGCCACCCAATTATTTCAAACTATTTCTCCTTTCTTCCTGGGAAAAATGGAAAATTCAGATTTGTCTGCAAACAGCCCAAATGAGGTAGATAAGCCAAAGGGAAGTGGACCGAAACAGCCAGAAGAGAGAACCAACCTCGTGCTCCAGGTTCACTGCCTCCTTTCGAGCCTGTCGGCTCTCCCCTGACGTCACCCTTGGACGAAGACGTGCGCCCCAGACACTCCAGCAAGTCCACATTTGGCCAACCTGGCTGACAGTGACACTGAGGGGAGCTTTGCAACCCCCGTAAACACAGGCAATTAAGCCCCTAAAAGCTCTTAGGCTTATTGCCCAGTAAATTAACAATGAATAGTAACCTTAATAAATGTTATAAATCTCACCTCAGAGCCAACAGGAAATTCAAACTTTTGCATGTGTGGGACCCCAAGTGCTGCTGAAACAAAAGGGAGGTATACGGACAAGGAGAACATTGTGCTCTGTCGTCCTTTCCCCTGGCCGCACCAGAGTGCCCCAGGCCTGGGAGAGGCCTCAATTGTGTTTTGCCAGGCGGCTCTCTGGCCTCCCCACTCCTCACTTCCTTCACTGCCTTAACTCTTTCTTGTCCCAGTGGCCCAAGACTTAATCCATCCATATCCATTTCTTACTGATTGAAACAAATGATGGAAATATTTGATGGGGCCAAATTATGGACAAGTCCCTTTTTTTATGTCAATGTTTCAGTCAGAAACAATTTTAGAAACTTGATTAAGCCCTAAAACTGAAACTTAAACTTGGTGCTATAAAAAGAAAAAGGGGGGGGAGGATATCAAAGAAGAGAAATACTGGCTATTTTGATCCACTCCCGTACACGAGGGTGTTAGTTTTAATAAACAGTCACAATTTGGGGCTGTTATGAACCATAGGGCACACTCCTGGACCCATGTTTCCAATTTCCTCTCTTGCCTTTACTGCTGTTATATTAAGGTCTGTGGTGAGGTAAAAATGTTTATTAAAAAAGGTGAGGAAAGCAACATTCCAGATTAGATTATTTCACCTGTTCTAACTGTGCACCAGCCAATCAGAGACCTTGGGCGTCTTGGGTTTAAGAGCAGCAGCCCTCCCACCACCTGGGTTGGAGGAGGGTGAGGTTCAGCCTGTGGTTACAACGTGAATGCAGATTAGGCCATTTTAATTATTGTCTTTAACTGAATGTGGAATACATTTTTCAGTCACAGAGAGGGGCAAATAAATGCATCTGGAGCCTCCTCCATCATGGAGATGATCGCGCTGGGATTGAAAAGCCCCTCCGGAGCGCTGAGCAAGGAGGGCTCCGGTGGTGGAACAGTCTTCCAGGGAGGTGGCCCTCGTTTCACGAGGGGCTAAGGTGGAGGAGTCTTGGAGTGGCTTCGTATGGAAATAAAATAAATTCTCTTTGAAGACCCAATTCATCCAGAACCCTTCTGGAGTAAATGGGGAAAAAATACTCAGCGTTCTGGAAATCACCTAGAACACGGTGCAGTCCACACAGCAAATGCCATTAAAGCAGTGCGTTTCTTTGATTCTCCTGGGGGTTTCTTTAAAATAATAAGCTTTCTTATAGGGAATCCTTGGGGACTTCTGAATTCTTTAATTGTTTTTGGAATTTCTTTAATTGTGAGAGTTGCTAAATAAGTACTTCTATATACTGAGTGAATTGCTTCTATTCCCCAACTTTAACACTGTTTCTTTATGCTTTTTCTTTTTCTCATTCCTGTTGGTAGCCACATGATGCTTCTGTTCCAAGCTGAGACCTAGATGTAGATGGGATTTTGTTGAATAGCATTATTAAGGTGTAGGGTACTCTCTTAGATCCCTGGCAGAGCGAGATTTGCATAATAATAAACTGTGTGATAGCACCATTCTGTAGAACTTATTTTAGAAACTGGTTTTTTAATTCCTTAAAACAAGTATCCCTCTTGTATTCCCCACATTCAAATATATAGGGCTTGCTCCTGAAAACAGCCTGTAGGCCAGTTCTGCCAACAGAAATATGTGTGCACCACACATGTAAGCCCCATGTGAGAAAATATAAAAAGAAAGAGGTGAAATTAGTTCTGAATACATTATGTAGCCCAACACATCCATGGTATTGTTATTTTAACATATAATCAGTCTAACACTTATTAAAAAGATATTTTACCTTTTTAACACCTTCAAATCTTCAAAATCCATTATGTATTTTACACTTAGAGCACATCTCAATTCACACCAGCCACATTTCAAGGGCTCAAGAGCGCCTGTGGCTACTATACCAGGTATTGCAGCCCTCGCCTCTCAAAACTTCCAATTCTTAAGAGTTTATCTGATTTCATCCTTTCCGCTAGCAGCTTGGTGTATATCAACCCTACCATTTTCTTATCGACTGCATCTGCTTTAAAACCTCATATGTCCTGTAATTTCTGAGTGAACCCAGGTCCCTATCATGTAACAACAGACCCTTGTGGTTTCCAGTGAGATGAACCTGATGCTTTCCAGTGTTTACTCTGAGAACATAAAGTCCTTGTCTTTTAAGATGCCTGTTT